>OY796880.1:38848472-39163472 GCA_963680785.1 Diplosoma virens
CATTGTAACAATTCTGGAAAGGAAATATAATCTTTCTCTTTCATGGGTACCACTAAATGCATCCCAAACCATTACACGATCTGAGTGCTTAACTGTCTTAAAGGTATTTCGTGGATCATGCCTTGGTACGTTTACTGGCCTTCTTACCACTTTTGACTGGCCCCTGACCAGTTGGAATGTGCTCTCGTCTGAAAACATCACTTTTTGCCGTTGTTAAGACTTTCAATGCTGGTAGTTCTTAGCGAAATCCAATCTCTTTTTCATCATTTGTCGATCAAAAGTGGGTTTTTGGCTTCACGCTACAGGGGAGGCCCAAGTATTTTTTTAGTCCATTTTGGATTGTCCGGATTATAATCCCCTCCAAAAGCTCTGGGTGCTTCTTCTTTAAACTTGCAGCCTTGATTGATGGACTGGCAAGCACTTTTTTTTTAAAAGACGATCTCTCATACTCGATGTTTTCTGTTTCCTTCCTGAACCAATTTTTCGCTTCAGTAGAGTGCCTTTTGGTAGACCTTTTGCAGCCTTCATTAACTTGTAAACGGCTTGCCTTGACTTCAAATCCAGGGTTGCGGAGTCGGAAGGTTAAGATCCGACTCCGACTTCCTAATAAGGGCAAAGTATTTATCTTAAATTAGATTTAACTAAACAAAAATCATCCTTGAGAATTGACACAAAATAAGTCAGGTTTTTCAAATACATAAAAACATATTTATTTAAAAAAATTATATATATGAGTCAGTGGCGTGCGGTCAGGACATGCAAGTCATGCGTTGCATGACCAATGAATTCTTGTGCGATGACCTTTATTTCTAAACGAAATAAAGAACACCGCTGGTTTGGGACGAAATTAGAGAAATGTGAGCTGATTTGAGACGAAATTAGAGACGAAAAGTAGAAAATCAGGTAGAGATTTCAGACGAAGACCTTTTTTTAGCGAACACCATGATTTTAGGACGAAAATTGGTCTATTTTTTAGAAATGTCACACAGAATTCATTCTGCTACCCATAAAATATTGCATATCTTATACTCTTTAACCACCAATAAATACCCAATTGTATGACCAGCTTTTCGAATACCAGTTGCATGACCAGTCTCAGAGGTCACTGCACGCCACTGATACGATTGTATATACATATATAACTGCAAATTGCTAGTGCTCTTCAGAAGAGTGCTCAATCACTTCAATAGTCAGAGCGATTAGTCCTGAGTATCGAAGCACAAATATTAAAAAAAACATTTTATTAAAATAGTCTCAACAGACAGACTGTTTCACTGTAAGACTCATCAGGGGACACAGTTCAACTAATTTTTTACGCCTCAGATGAAAACACGCATCTTAGAAAAATAACGCTACCAAAAGTTTGGTTTAAACAATTATTTAACTAAAGACATTGATTGATTAGCAAATAATTACTTTTGTCACGAGATATTAAAAGAAAAAACTCTGCAATGTTGCGCATAGATGGATTTTTAAACTCAGCCAAGCTGCCGAAAAGGTTAAAGCGTAGAAAAGTTTATGGATCATTAGTTAAAAGAAAGTGTTATAAAAGAATCTTTTTATAAAAAAATGTTTTTATAACACTCTCTCTTAACTACTTCTTCTTCTCCTTTCGGCCTTTCCCTTTAGTCAGGGGTGGCCACAGCGTATCATCATTTTCCACATCTTTCTGTCTTCAACATCCGTCTCCTTCGCACCAACTTCCCCCATATCTTCTTTCACTACATCTAAAAATCGTCTCTTTGGTCTCCCTCTTCTCCCCTTTCCCGGTAACTCCATTTCCATCATCTCTCTTCCTACATACTCTTGGTCTCTCCTCATGACATGTCCATACCAAATCAGCCTGCCCTCCCTCATCTTCATTCCTAACCGTTTTACCTTAACGGTACTCCTGATGAGCTCGTTTCTAATCTTGTCTTTTCTCGTCACTCCCATAGCAAACCTCAACATTTTCATCTCTGCGACTTCCATCTCTTCTACTTGTTTCTTTGTGTCTGCCACTGTCTCAAGTCCATACACTATTGCTGGTCTTACCACTGAACTGTACACTTTTCCTTTTACTCTAGCTGGTAACCTCTTGTCGCAGATTACTCCCGATACTCTTCTCCATCTGTTCCATCCTGCCTGTACTCTTTTCTTTACCTCCCTCTCACAACTACCACTTGCTTGCACCGTTGATCCCAAATACTTAAATTCCTTTACTCTTGGCACTTTTGTATCCTCCATCTTTACTGTTTCGTCATCATTTCCTCCATTTATGCACAGATATTCGGTCTTTGATCTACTTACTTTCATCCCTCTTCTTTCCAATGCATACTTCCAGAATTCTAATCTCCGCTCCACTTCTTCCCTGGTCTCTTCATCATCAGTGTTCCGTTCCTAAAAATCGCCCAAATTATGTAGATTCACAATCTCATAAAAAATCTCTTTGATTTTGCGTTGGTCCGGCTCAAATAGCCGAAGAAATAACGGTTTTATAAGTAATTTAAATATTTATATTTATTTACAAGAAAAAATGGCAACACTGCTTAATTTCACGAATCTCGAAGTACATTCCAGAACTATCCGCTTGACCTGTTTTGATTATGACGTAATAGTTGTGTTTGTGATAATGTCAGAACATTCGAGTAACCTTACCAATGGTATAAATACGGTTCGCTGAAAAGTATTATTAATTCGATGTTTCGTTGTGGTAACTTAAAATTGGAAAATTGTTAACTGTGTGAAGTCATAGTTTTTGAACACAAGTCTTTGGTGGTCTACGTGATTGTGAAGTTTTAACCTGTTGATTTGCTGTTATACTATTCGGGCTCCTAAGTGGATTGGAGCATATTTCTTAATAAAGAAGATATTGTGATAGTCTGAGCTGTGATTTAGCTAGACTATATTTTTGCTGTCGCTGGTTCGAAGGTCAGATCCAGCAAGAAGATTAAGAAATTTATCATTTAGTAGACACCTAGATTGCATTATTGTCGAGCAGGCGCCAAAAAGGTAGACGATTAAATAACGTACTAAGTTACCGAATAAATTTGCTACAAAATTTAAAAAACTTAAATTTGTGGAAGTAACAAAATTTCAAAAAACTTTTTAACATCGGAACAAAATTTCAAAAACTTTTCGCAAGGTTAACAAGCAAATTTCAAAAGATTTTTCACAAGCTAACAAGTAAATTTCAACAAGTAAAGTTTTAAGAAGATCAAGTAAATTTGTTATATAAGAAGAGCTCTTAATTGAATAACCTACTTTGAAATAAACTGTTGGTAAAATTGCTTAATTTAATTGAACTGTGTGAAAAGAATAATTTAATTTGAAGACTCCAGAGGGAAATTGCAAGAAAATTCCTCACAACTAAAGGTACAGTGGAATTTGGATTTTCTTATTTAGCTGTGAATTGGTAGTTTATTTTTTTGTGGTAATTGTTATTTTATTTCATTTGGTGGTGTATTTATTGTTAAGATTTTTAGCTATGTCTAGTAAAGATATTGACGTAGGGCTGCCCGATGTTGGCCCGTCTGGTTTGGGGTTAGATGACATTGTCCCGGGGGGGGTGAAGGTTGGTACTCGCTTAGGGATGACCACTAGATCTATGGCCAGGAGGGTAGATAATGATGGGATTATTGACCCAGAGGATAGTGTCTCCAACTTGGGGTCTAGAGCTTCATGTACCTCTGTTTTGTCTGAAGCACAAATTGAAATTCAACGGCAGATAGAGACTAATCGAATCATGGCTGATTTAAGGTTAGCCAAACTGGCCCGGGAAGAGAGACTGGCCCGGGAGGAGAAAGAAGCAGAGCTCAAGGCGGAGCTGGCCTTAAAAGAAGCAGCATTAAAGGCTGAATTTTTAAAGAAAGGCTTGGAATGCCGTAAGTCACGGTCTGGTTCTCAAGTCAGTTCAAGGCAGTCAGTCCACACCAGAACTGATTTACTTTGTGAAACCCATGGCGGGTATTTGAATAATAATAGTCAGCTGAGTAAGAATGTGATCCCTGGTGGTGATGTGTTACTCCCCAAGACTGCTGTCCGGGAGAATTTAACCTCGCAGAAGTTTTCTGACTCAAATAATTTGCTAGGTAGCAATGATAGGTCTCTGCGAGGCAATGTGGCTTTTGGGGCCGCCCAAAGTGTGCATCCTGACTTTCAGAACTATGTAGTTTCCCCTGGTGTGCTGACTGATCAGGCAAAGACATGCCCTAAAAATTGTAGTCAATCTGGTATTAATGCTGTTGAATATGATGGTGGTGTTAAAAATAAGTATGTTAGTGCTGCCTTACCTGCTGTTACGAATGCTAGATCTTGCAATGTTGATGGTTTAAATTGGAATAATGGATTGTCTCCTGTGCAGTCAGGCTTGACTCAGCAGGACAGTTTCTTTCAATATCAAAATTGTCGTACTTTTATAGATAAGGTATCTTTGATTAATTACAACGGAAGTAATATGCCATATATTTTCTTTCACAATCGCATTAAGGCTTTAATGGATAGTTGTCCAATTTAAAATTCACGTTTAACTTTGTTGCAAGCTACTTGTGTTGGACTTGCTGGCCAAAATATTGCTAATCTGGTTGCTGACACACCTGGCCTGTCTGAGGCTAGGCGCATTGAAATGTCTCTTGAAAGATTGTCGCAGAGATTTGGTGTTAGAGGTGGTTTTTATGCTGAACCGGAAATCCGCAAGTTTCGTTATGATGATAAATTAAAATCAGATTCGGCCTTTGCTCTAAAAGAATTTAAAGACCAATTGTCTCAATGTTTGCTCTACGCCAAAGCTTATAATCAACCAGATAAAGTAGAAGGTCGCTTTGTATTGGATTTGGCTAAGCGTTTGCCAGATGTAACTAAAAAAGAGTTCTTAAAGTTTTTGGCAAATCGGTTTGGACACACAAATGAGCCTAGTTTTGAAAGCTTATTTGAATTTATAACTGAAGAAGAATCTTACAAGTCGACAGACTTTGGTATTTCACTTCTAAATGCTTCAAGTAACATAAAAACATTCGTATGGCGTTGTGTTCCACCCACACCGATTTGCTGCTTTCTGTGAATTAACCGCGGTCACCATTGAAGGTAAGCAGCTTGACCACATTTCTTGGAATGTCCGTAAAGTGCCTTTCCAAAGGGCACAACGAGTATCACTCAGTTGACGTCACAGAGAATCGAACCAGGTCGTTCTGCACGTGAGTCGTGAATTGCGCAAATTCGAAAAGCCCCATGATAAAAGTAAAAATGCTTGCCCAGTAAGACAAACTTCCGTTAAATCACCTAATCTCCCAAGAAGGTCTGATATAAATGATAAACAGAAGAAGTCTCCAACTACTAATAGTCGACCAGAGCATCCTATGTGCATCTACTGTTCTTCGAAAGGACTGGTTGAGCATTATTATTTGTCAAATTGCTCTGAATTTTTGCGTTTAATGCCTATTGATCGCAAAGATGTAATTGTTAAATCTGGTCGGTGTTTGAACTGTTTGCGTAAGCATTTTGTTAAAGATTGTTTTGCCCCCAATAGCTGTAGAAAATGTGGAACTGCATATAGTAGAAAGCACTCTTTCTTGTTGCATGATGCCTTTGTCACACCATCTCAAGCATGTGAGAGTGGTGATAACACTTCAGAACCTTCAGTTACTGTGCGCAAAGTTGGTATTGGGAGTGTGAAGGCTGCCTTTAGTCGTGTCACAGCTGCCCGCATAATGAACCCTGTAAATGGTAAAAGCAGGTTGGTGTATGTACAGCATGACCCAGGGTCACAGGTTACTCTGGTCTCCAACAAGCTGGTACAAGATTTAGGTCTAACTGCATTTGATAATGTTTCATTTGAAATGCAAACAATGACTAGTTGCAAGGCTACCACGGCAGATTTAGTCAAGTTTAATGTGCAGTCATTGCATACTGGTGAGATCTTTGGTAATGTGGTGTCGGTGGTCAATGAACCTTGGAGTGATGATGAAAATACTTTGCCTCATAAACAGGACTTGAGTGTGTATGAGCACTTTAATGATATTGAAATTGTTTGCTTGGATAATTGCCATAGTGTGGATGTGTTACTGGGCAATGACAATGCCCATCTTATGTATGCCAAGCAAGAACGAATGGGCAAGAGTCAAACTGACCCGCACGCACTACTCTCTCCATTAGGCTGGTTAGCCTTTGGCGGAAAAACATCTTTAAGTGAGGTACCTGTCAAAGTCTTAAGAGCCAATGTTGAAGACAAGCAAAGCAAGACATTAAGCTTGCAACAAGCTATTGACAGAAAAGATGCAGAAATTGCTGAATTGCGTAGTGTTGTTAAAGATTTATCTGTTGAAGATGAGATACCTCAATGGTCTTGCACTGATACTATTGCCAGTCAATTGGTAGAGCCCGGCATAAAGGTAAAAGATGACCGGTTTGAGATTCCCTTACCTGTGGTTGAGAAAGCAACATTGCCTAATAACTTTGAGTTAGCACACGAGCGACTGTCTGCCCTGCATAAGAAGGCCCTTCGGCAACCTGATCTTAAAGAATTTTTAGTTGAATCTATGGCAGAAATGCAGTCCAATAATTACATTGAACGTGTGCCTGATGCTGATTGTGCGAATGACCAAAAATGGTATCTACCTTATTTTGTTACCTCTCAAGTTAAGAAGCGTATAGTGTATGATGGAAAGGCCAAGTTTAAGGGAACCTGTGTGAATGATATTATTATGTCTGGACCTGATCTTCTAAACCCCTTGCTGCATGTTTTAACCAGGTTTCGCTTAGGTAAGTATGCTTTGATGTCGGATGTCACAAAGTGTTTTTTCCAAATTCAGTTGCCGGCTGCCCAAAAAGACCTATTTCGCTTGCTGTGGTTCGAAAACAATGATGTAGAAAGAGGTAAGTTGGTATCCTACCGTTTTCGAGTCCATCCTTGGGGCATCAAAAGTAGCCCCTACATTGCCTGTCTTGCATTTAAGAAGCTTGTTGAGGAAAACCCCACATGTGCTAGTGATATGACCCTTCAAAATATACTGCAGAACATGTATATGGATGACCTTATTTTTTCAGTAGATAGTTTAGAGAGTGCACAGACAATCACAAATGAGGCAGTGAGCCTATTTAAAAGTCGTGAATTTAAACTTGGTAAGTGGAGCGCTAATAGGGACACTATGAGTGTTTTGTCCTCTTTAGGTCCTGAACTTTTGTCAGCTTCCATAAGAGAATTAGACTTGTGTGGTGAAGAGCTAGCCTTGCCTTCTGCCAAAACCTTAGGATGTGTCTGGGATCCTGACTCAGATGAGTTGCGTATTGACTGTTCATTGAAGCCTCTTGGTAAGTATACACGTAGAACCATGGTCAGTCAATTAGGACAGAATTTTGATCCACTGGGATTTGGGTCCCCTTTCTTTATTAAAGCACGTTTGATCTTGCAGCAGTTGGCTATAGATAAGTATGATTGGGATACAAAAGTTTCAGATGAGATTGTTAAAGAGTGGGATGCATGGCTGCATTCACTTTCATTGCTGCAGAGTTGTTTGCTTCCCCGGTTTACAGACTTACGAGGGCCAGTAAGTACAATATATTCTGATAATGGAACTACATTTCAAGCTGCAGCCAAAGTGCTGCCAAAATTGCTTGAGTCTACAGAATTAAAAAATTCACTTCGTAAAAAAGGTATCAACTGGGAATTTATTCCTTCCTATGCACCCGCACAAGGTGGGGCTTGGGAAGCTATGGTGAAGCAAATCAAGCATGTGATTGCTAATATACTTGAAAAGTCACAACGCAGACCCAGCTTTGTAGAATTGCTGACATACGTGGGAAGTGCCACCAAGATTGTAAATGATCGACCTTTGACCCCCTTAAGTGATGACCCTAGAGACTTTACAGCAATAACCCCTGCCTCACTCTTAACTCCCTATTCAAGCCCATATTGTGTGGTAGGTTCACCACAACACAAAGACAATTTAAGGAGAGACTATCGCTTTAATATCTCTCTTAGTGATCAGTTTTGGCAAAAATGGCTGGAGTTTTACCTACCTTGGCAACAGGGGAGAAAGAAGTGGTTGAAAATGGCACAAAACTTAAGGCCAGGCCAATTAGTAATTTTAACCTCAATGGAGGATGTATCAAAACGAGGCAAATACCAACTTGGGAGAGTGCATGAGGTCATTCCCCAGAGTAGAAATGGGAAGCAAATTGTGCATAGAGTTAAAGTTGCCACTACTAGTACAGATGAAAGCACTGGTGAGGTCAAAGTGGTTTATGTATTAAGGGACCTTTCTTGTATTGCCCCAGTAGACTGCCCCTTAGATAGCTGATCTTAACTTGGCAAGGCTGACGGAGGGCAGACCCTGCCATAATATTTTTACTTGGTTGTGTTGTTATTTTCTGTGTTTTTGTTTATTTATGTGCTTCGCTCATTGAGTTTTGTATTTGAGAATAAGACATTCCTGTTGATAGTAAAAGACATTAGCTGCAGCCTATGCTATTTTGGCCCTATTTACATGTAAAGAATCTGAGATATTGCCGCTTAAATTGTAAAAGAAAGCTGTGTACTACTTCTGCCCTGGTGATTCATAAATGCTGACTTTGAAGTTGAATTGTTGATTTGAAGCCAAGACAATAAGTTGCAGCAAATATAAACTACTGATGTTTCTGTTATTCACATTTGTGCTGTATACAAAGATATTGATTACAATTGGCTGCAGTGTTAAAGTTAGTGTATTTCATTTATTTATTGTGCTGTGTTTCTTTTTTATTGAGTATTGAGTTAAGTGAAGTTGTGTATTTGTACATCGAATTCAAGTGTCTTTGTGATTTATTAAGTTGCGATTTTTTGAACTTCATTTGTGTTGAAATTTGACAACTGTGTGTCAAATTGGGGCCGCTTTGTTCCGTTCCTAAAAATCGCCCAAATTATGTAGATTCACAATCTCATAAAAAATCTCTTTGATTTCGCGTTGGTCCGGCTCAAATAGCCGAAGAAATAACAGTTTTATAAGTAATTTAAATATTTATATTTATTTACAAGAAAAAATGGCAACACTGCTTAATTTCACGAATCTCGAAGTACATTCCAGAACTATCCGCTTGACCTGTTTTGATTATGACGTAATAGTTGTGTTTGTGATAATGTCAGAACATTCGAGTAACCTTACCAATGGTATAAATACGGTTCGCTGAAAAGTATTATTAATTCGATGTTTCGTTGTGGTAACTTAAAATTGGAAAATTGTTAACTGTGTGAAGTCATAGTTTTTGAACACAAGTCTTTGGTGGTCTACGTGATTGTGAAGTTTTAACCTGTTGATTTGCTGTTATACTATTCGGGCTCCTAAGTGGATTGGAGCATATTTCTTAATAAAGAAGATATTGTGATAGTCTGAGCTGTGATTTAGCTAGACTATATTTTTGCTGTCGCTGGTTCGAAGGTCAGATCCAGCAAGAAGATTAAGAAATTTATCATTTAGTAGACACCTAGATTGCGTTATTGTCGAGGCCTTCTTTACAGGCGCCAAAAAGGTAGACGATTAAATAACGTACTAAGTTACCGAATAAATTTGCTACAAAATTTAAAAAACTTAAATTTGTGGAAGTAACAAAATTTCAAAAAACTTTTTAACATCGGAACAATCAGCAAACAGCATCGTCCATGGTGGTTCTCTCCTTACTTCATCCGTTAGCCTGTCCATTATCACTGCAAACAGGAATAGACTTAACGCTGATCCCTGGTGCAATCCAACCTTGACCTTGAAACTTTCTGTAGTTCCTACTGCACACCTCACCATTGTTTCGCTTCCCTCGTACATATCCTGCACTAGTTGTACGTACTTTTCCACTATTCCGGGTTTTCTCATGCAGTAATAATAATAATAATAATAGTAGTAGGTTTAACCACAGATTCTAAGTGATAACAATGGCAACAATGATTGCTAAGTTAACACTTTTGCTCAGCTGTGGAACAAGCAAATAATAATAAGACATTGTGATGCAAAATAAGAAAAGCAATATTACCACAATTAAATCACATATATTACAATAAGTGGATAACAGTATTGGTAAACAGCAGTCAATATTATCAATGAGACAAGAAATACTGAGAGAATATATATGTTTTAAAATCACATTTAAATACACTAAAATCATCTAGTTGTCTCAATCGATCAGGTAAAGAGTTCCACAGTTTTGGAGCATAAATAGAAAAAGCACCATCACTAACTTTTCTTCGATTAAAAGTTACTTTAAGTCTGGTACATTTATTTGAAGCAAGGTGTAAAAGTGAAGATATGTCAGCAAGTGCGGAATTATGCAAACATTTATAAACAATAATACAATTTTTGTATATGATCCTTTGTTTAATAGGTAACCAGTGTAAATCATACAAAAGGGATGATACATGATCAAACTTTCGTTTATGATAAATCAGTCTTGCAGTACTATTTTGGGCAATTTGTAATTTTTGAAGAAGTCCATTATTTGCATTATAATATAATGAATTACAATAATATATTTTTGATAAAATTAAGGAAGACACTAATATTGATAGTTCACGGTTGGTGAGAAAGTGTTTAATTTGAGAAAGTAATTTAATTGTACAATAAATAGATGATACACATTTATTAATTTGAGGTTCAAACGTAAGCTTTTGGTCACGAAGTACACCTAAATTTTTTACAGTATTGCAAAACTTTATACAAGAACTATTGATAAATGTACCATTCAAAGAAATATTCTTTTTAAGATTATCAGTGGAAAAAACAATTAGTTGACTTTTTGCAGCATTTAATTTAAGAAAGAAACAACTCATCCACTTTTCTATTAAACAAAAAATTACTTTTATTTTTTCAACTAGTATACTATATTGGAAGTGGGACAAAAGGAAACATACAATTGGTGATCATCAGCAAAGCTTTTTATTTCAAAACCTGTTGATTCAATGTATTCATAAAAAGAACGAACATAAATGTTAAAAAGAATAGGACCTAATACTGATCCTTGTGGTACGCCACTATTTACAAGTACAGGGTTAGAAAAATCATTGTTTATTTTGACAGACATAGTTCGACCAGTTAAATATGATTTAAACCAGTTATAAGCAGTACTTCTTACACCAATTTCAACTGACAATATATACTCGTATATAAAAATGTCTACACTAACAGTATCGAATGCTGCACTTAAATCTAATAGAAGCAAAACTATTACATTTGATTTATCAAAATTAATGCGAATATCATTAACTAGCTTTAATAAAACAGTTTCAGTACTATGATTCTTTTTATATCCATGTTGATTGGGTATATTTAAATTATTGTGATGCAGTACCACAGCTCTTCCCGTGGAACCCTGTTGTAAGCCTTCTCTAGGTCCACGAATACACAATGTAGCTCTCTTTGACCTTCCCTGTACTTTTCCATCAACATTCTTAAAGCAAACATGGCATCGGTGGTTCCCTTTCCTGGCATAAATCCATATTGCTGTTTGCTGATCTCCACTCTATCTTTTAACCTGGCTTCAATAGTTCTTTCTCATATCTTCATTGTGTGGCTCATTAGCTTTATTCCTCTGTAGTTTCCACAGCACTGTGCGTTCCCTTTGTTTTTATAGATTGAAATAAGCACACTCCTTCTCCATTCTTCTGGCATCCGTTCACTCATTAATAGTCTGTTGAACAGTCTGGTCAAAAACTTTATCTTATCTTTCCCATGCACTTCCAAACTTCTACTGGCAACTCATCTGGCAACTCAACTGCTTTACCTTTTTTCATCCTTCTTAGTGCGTTCTTTATTTCTTCTCTACTGACACAATTTACCTCTTTGTTAACCACTTCTGCTTCCTCTGTCCTAGGGTCTCTGTTATTTTCCTCGTTCATCAGTTTCTCTAAGTACTTCTTCCATCTCTTTAACACTGCTTCCGAATTTACCATCATATTACCATTTTCATCCTTTATAACCCTCACGTGCTGTATATCTTTCCCTGCTCTGTCTCTCTGCCTAGCCAATTTGTACAACTCCTTTTCACCTTCTTTTGTTTCCAATCTAGCATACAAATTGTCATACGCACGTCCCTTTGCCATCGCAACTGCCTTCTTTGCCTTACTCTTCTTTTCTTTGTATACCTTTTTAGTATTTTCATTTCTTATTTTGTCCCATGTTTTCTTTGCCTCTTTCTTTTCTTTTATGCTCTCCTGAACTTCCTCATTCCACCACCATGTCTCCCTGTCTCCTTTTCGTTTTCCAAATGTCACTCCCAGTACAGTTTCAGCTGTTTTTCTTAGCATTTCTGCTGTTTTGTCCCACTCATCAAGTAACCTATCCTTGCCTCCCAGAGTCTTGGTCACCTCTTGTCTAAACGCTTCTTGACAACTCGTCTCCTTCAGTTTCCACCATCATATCTTTGGCTTTACTTTCTCTGCTTTTTTCTTTTTCACCATAAGAACCATTTTGTATACCACCATATGGTGCTGCTTTGTGACACACTCATTCATTATTACCTTACAATCACACATTTCCTTCAAGTTCCTCCTTCTGCACATCACATAATCTACTTGGGTACTTTTTCCTCCACTCTTATACGTCACCCTGTGTTTATCTTTCTTCTTGAAATAAGTATTGACAATCGCCAAATCCATCCTTTTCCCAAAATCCACAACCATTGATCCTTCCTTAATTCTTGTTCCAGCCCTGTACCTCCCCATTATTTCCTCATCCCCTATGTTTCCTTCGCCCACATGTTCATTAAAATCTGTACCAAGGACTATCCTCTCTTCTTTTGATATACTTTCTATCAACCCATCCAGATCTTCCCAAAAATCATTTTTCTACCCTATGTTGTTGTTAACCTGTTAGCATATGCGCTTACTATATTTAGGATGGACACTTTTACCTCCAGCTTCATGGCCATCAGTCTGTCTGACACCCTCTTCACCTCCAGGAAACTTGCAGCCAGCTCCTCCCTCAGCACTATCCCTATCCCATTTTTTCTTCCATCAGCTCCGTTGTAGAATATTTTGCATCCCCCACCAATGCTCCTTGCACTTTGTACACAATATGTCTACATTTCTTCGCTCCATCATATCTGCCAGCTCTGTCATCGTTGACTTGATCTAATCTATTTTTTAATAACTAATAACTGGGTTACGTTGTCCAATTGACGAGAACGCTCAATCGAAGTTCGGTTTGAAGTATATTGAACGCTATTTTATAATTCTAAAACAAAGACACGAAAAGTAAAAAAAAAACAACAATGATGATTTAAAAATAGTCAACTTACGAAAATTGTTTCCAACGCAGCCCCAAATTTTGATTAGAACAAATAAATAATAACTACTAACAATTCTGAAACAGCAAGAAAAAAATTATCACTATAGACTCAACAACCATTATCTGACTTCAAAAAATACTTTTAATTTGCAGCGAGTATCTCAGCGAGTCTATAACGGTAATCAATTTAATTTTCAAGTTGTTGATGAAAGAAAATTACACGTTTTTAATTGAGCTTGAAAAAAAGAGCAATTTCGGAAGACGCGATCTAGATAGAAACACGGAAATAAAGCGTGCGTTCGAATCTTTGCCAATTCGTTAAATATGAACCAAATCACTCCCACCCAGCGCGGAATAAATGAGCAGTAGTAAGTTTTAGTCTAACTAAACAATTACGCAAGATTGTAGCGATTTCTATCATGATTACATGAACAACAACAAAATAAAAAACAGCAAACCAAAGATTACAAAGCAAACACAATATATGATACAATTCAGGTAGAGAAATGTTTCATCACGGCATAATGAAGATTTATTTCAATCTCCATTTAGAAGTTCTTCTTCCATCGCCAAATGACGAAGTTTGTGAAGAAAAACGTAATTTTGGTAGATGTCCCATTTGTTGCTCCAATAAACGTCTACGAAATAGCCTGCATTTCATACAGCGTGATGCAGTTGATTTGAGCAACCTCTTTCCTCTAGTTATGTGAATTCCACGCTCATATAAATTGGCAACTATGACGCGATAACCTTGGTGACCTAAAGTTTCATGAAGATGTAAGGCAAAAAGTTTTACTAACTTGTTACTTTCTGGTAGTGGGATAGGATTCATAACATAATTTCTCCAGGGACAGTTTGAAAAACGACCATGGATACGAAGTAAACCAAAACGATCATCTTTCGACACAGTAAGGTTCAGCTTTTTCCGCAGTGTTAGATGGAGTGGTAGTCGAAAATCCTCCTGTGAAAGCCAAAATAAAGTTAATTTTGCGTTTGTCAACTGATTACCGCTTAAGTTTGTTCTTCGTTGACTACGATAAAGAAGTGGTCGGCGAAGCCAAGCAACAATTCTTGGGAGTTTTGGCCAAGTGGAAATTTTTAAAAGCAATTTTTCTATGAAACTGTCTGTGGCAGATAAACAGTGCAATTTATAACTTCTAGTTTTCTCTTCTTGCTTCGAGATTTGAGCAACGTCTTCTGTGAAGCTAGTTTTACATTCGTACACGTTTTTGGGGTTTTTTAAGAATGAAGGGCCTTTATGCCAGGCGCTCAATTTGTCAAAGATAATAGGTTTTATTAAAAAGTCCGCAGGATTATCGCAGGATCTAATGTAACGAAAACAATTAGAGAGGTTGGATGAAGTTTCCTGAATTTCTTGGACTCTAGTAGAAACGAATGGCTTGAATTTGGATGCTGGGTTGTTGAGCCAATGCAACACTACAGCACTGTCGCACCACAAAGTGATTGAGTCAAAGGAAAGTACTTTACAAATCGATGCAACTAAGCGTGATAGAATTACTGCTGCCATTAGCTCCAACCGGGGTATAGATCGTTTTTTCACAGGAACAACCAAAGATTTAGTAACTACAAAACGTAGAAAACATTAGTCACCACTGGTTAGGCATCTCATCCAGACCACGGCGTCATAGGCTTTTTCTCCTGCGTCATAAAAGCCGTGGAGTTCAAAGGGTCCTGAATTACAGTTTGGTTTTATACAGCGGTCTATCCAAAAGTCTTGCAAGCGATTGATGTTCTCAAGTTGTTTCTTTAATTCAGTCCTCGTTGTACAATCTACGGGATCGTCCCACAACAATTGTACACTCCACAAAGATTGCATTAAAATTCGTAAGCTTAAAGTTACTGGAGTTAAAATTCCCAAAGGATCCCATAACTTTGCAATCGTCGAGAGAATCGGGCAATGTCAAAGTCGGAAATTTTAACTTGACTTTATCTTCTGACTTGTTCCACAAGTGTCCCAAAACATCTGTGACATCGCTATCCTAAAATTCATCAACTGTTTTTAAATTAAAATGCCATCCTTTGACTTTTAAAACTTCCTGAAGAAAAACTGTTGTGGATTTCATCTTTAGTTTTTATGGCACATTTTTCATAATTGACAGAGAAGGCAAGGTCATCCATATAACTTTAGTTATTTTTACTGCAGAAGGATACAAGTTAGAATGTTTGTCGGCTAGGAAATGTAAGGCACTAATAGCTAGATTAGGAGCTGACTTATCACCGAACAGTAATCTTTTCCATTGATAATCTTTTACAGGTAGCTTCGAATTACCGTTCCTCCAAAGAAAGCGATGATAAGCTCTGTCAAGTGGCGCTATTTGAACCTGATTAAACATCTTTTTAATGTCTCCTGCTAAAGCAATTGGATTTTGACGCCAAGCGAGTAAAACAAGAAATAGGCTATTGAGCAAATCTGGACCTTTGCTTAAACCATCGTTAAGAGCGACACCATTGTAATAGTGAAGCAGAGTTCCACACTATTCTGCATGGTGTAGTCTTGCTTCATCGTATGACGGGAAAATGATCTAAATACCATCCATTTTCATTTTTTAGATCGGACTCGGGAACTGGTTCGACAAATTCGTCTAATATCCGGTTCATTTCTTCAGTGTAGATATTTAGTAGATTTGACTTAGTTAATCTGCGTTCGAGAGAATACAATTTTACAAGAGCCTGTTTCCGATTAGATTTGAGGCAATTCGGAAAGTCACTCTTCTATGGTAAAGACACTTCGACTCTACCCTCTTCGGTTTGGCGAATTGTTTTTTGAACATGTTTGAGAAATTGAGATTTAACAATTTCATTTTCTGTGCAGTTGCAAATCTGGGTTGGTTTTACTCGATATCACTTTCATACCAACGCCGAATGTCAAGCTCTTCGGATTTTAGAAATTGAACTCTAGGAAGCGTGTTGTCTTCTTCTACGGTACGAGTAGCGGAAGATCCAAAGATGTACCATCCTAATGCAGTTTCGGCACCTTGAGGATACTTTTTAGCGGGATCAATAGGCATTATTTAGGACGTCAATGCCATTAAATCAGCATAGTCAAAACCAAGTAGAATATCAACGTCCTCGGCTTCCTTAGGGATGAATTTCCCAATAGGTTTAAGGAAATGATTATCCTCAAAAAATTGGTTTTCCAGCTTGGGAGTTTTATGAGCGGGTTTTTCAAGTTCAAAGGCTTGAATGTTAAAGCGAGATGCTTTTTTATCATAACGTCGTATCCACAACGACACTAAAGCAGAGTTTTCACAGCAATAGCCACCACCAGCTATACCAAATTTAAATTGCTGGGGCTTACGATTGAGATTTAACTTTTTCACTATGTCGCGCCTGATCATATCTCTATTAAATTACAAGCGGACAGCAATATTTTGGCTTCTCCGGAAGCAGGTCAGGGTAATTGCCTACCCTATTTATTAGCGCCTCCGTCGCTTTCCTGCCAGTCAGGAGGATAAATATAGAGATAAAATAAAATAAATAAATAAATAAGTACCTTAATTTCAATGGAAAAATTCGCTTTGTCATACGAGGAAATTGAGGTACGAGCTCGGTTACGGAACGAATTAAACTCGTATGTCAAAGTAACACTGTACCATAGAAAGAGGCTGCTTAGGGTAGTAATTGCTATGCACCTGGCATTTGCTCCCTGTCATTGGATTGAAGAAAAGGAAGCAACTAACTTGACTGCCCAAGTATAGCATTACGCAAAATACTATTTGGTTAGAATTTAAATGTAAACGTTTTATGAGTTGCCCGCTGTGTCGCGCGATATGCGGCAAGGTTCTCTTAAAAAGATTACTGCACTGCACTCCACTGCCGCGCGGCCGCGTAAGCTGCGCGGTTAACATCACGATTATGTAAAAAAATTGGACATCAGGAATCGGAGTGGGACAAAATATTCAGACTTTGACTTCGACTCCGACTCTTAGCACTCTCAACAGTCCGACTCCGACTCCGATTCCTTGCTAAAACCTCCAACTCCGACCGACTCCGACTCCGTAACTCTGTTCAAATCAGCAGCAGTTTCGGTTACTGAAACACCATGTTCTACCTTAGTTAAAGCCTGAGCCTTCTCTGTCTCAGATAACTTCTTTTTTCCAATTTTTATCCATTCAAAAACAAACTGTAGCAGCACAAAATCTTAGAAAATCTTACTTTTTAAGTGCTGAAAAAATGTCAACTCTGACCACCACTTGGTTCCACAACAACGACTCGAGGGAATGTTGCTGGAACTGGTAAGGAGTATATCCATCTATAGACCAACGATCAATTAGAAATGTGCGAGAAAACACCAGAAAAAAGGTTAAGCAAAATCGCGCGCAAGTGATGTAAACATTTCATTTGCGGCCACTATAGACTAGTGGCAAAAATTGAAACTCAGGATTGTTTCTGTTTTTACGGTTTTACCTTGCTTTGTTTGTTTATTTTGTTTGCCGAATTTATACGTCAGATAAAAGCCAGGTGTAGATTTTGCCACCGAACAAACCGCTAATTTTAACTAAAAACTTTTTTTGTCATATTACTTGGTATGTAGTGAAAAAGCAATTAAATATATCATTAATGAATTAACTGAGCATATATAATTTATTTTACATCAACATCACTGTGATAACACTCATTAATTTTCGGCTCTCTTTGTTTCTGTTTGGCAAGCTTCTTTCTCTTTTTTTCATGATTAATTCGATCAAAACATCAAGAATTCAAAAATTTATTTCACCTTCATCAAATTTAGCAAGTTTCTTTTAGCTTTGCTAAGAATTTATTTCAGGAAAAATGAAATCACCTTAGAAGTCATTGAGGAACCAAAAAAGATTATATCCAATGTGATTAGCTTGACAATGCTTTAGAAAATCCTTGAAAACTTCTAATTACATTTTAGCCTATTTGGGATATTTCACCCAGGTTGTCTGGCCTTTGACTTAGACCAACAAAGTTCGAAAAAGGTAAGGGTAGATTTCAAAAAAAAATCATGTATTAATTAATTTTTTCAAAACTTTTCCCCAAGTTGGATCACAAGACTCTTGATAGTAAATAGCGAAAAAAATAAGCGTTGAAATTATTGATAATTTACTATTTTGTGCGCCAAGTTTCACACAATTTTGTCTTAAAAAATTATAAAATCTCTACGAGCCTTAATGTTGATATTTGATTAAAAATATTTTTTGAAAAACTATGTTCTTTCGGGCTATTTTGTTTGGGCGCCGAATATTAATTTACAGATTCTTCTGCAAAAATATCGACGGCTGATGTTGTTTCTCGAGCAAAAAATTGCTTATACTCTTTTATCAACATTTTTAGTGACTGTCAAACTCCCTGTCATACTTGAATATTTCCGATGATCAAACATCTGGTTGCTTGAAAGTGGAAGATGGACCCGCGAAAAATACTAGAGCCCTTGGCCGCATTAAAATAGGGTCAGGGTTCAGAAATTTTGCTTTTGGCTAATGGCTCCTGCGAAAAATGACTGGCTTATTTCGTGCAAGAAGTTGATGGAAATGGAGTGAAAGCAATTTCATCATAATTATGTTTGATAATTTGTTGTGTTTGACATAGTATTTCTTAACGTGAAGTAAATTTGCCCCTAAGATTTAAAAACCAATACACCAAATAATCAGAAAATCAATCTCTCTTATCTGGAACAAAGTTGGGCACAAAAGCAGGATGAAAAACATTTATAAACTGAGTTTAATTACTTGTATTGTAATATAAATTTGTTGATAACTAATTTTGACGCTTTTTTGCTTGTTCGTTTTGACGTAACGCTCTCTAAGTGGCGCTAGTACCACTTGAACAAACAATGTAACCAGTCGTTTCTGATACAATAGTTCATCCGGTTTAACTTCAACACAGTGCGTCGAGCGACGGATTTCCCATCAGGAAACACCAGTTCGTTCTTCATCTGACCGAATGGTTTCCTGCGGATGAACGATCCCGTCGATCGAGTGACGAGTTTGTGATCAAAAAACACATGGTACGCCGTTGGCAATCTCTTGTCCTTAATTTTTATTGAGCCAAAAAATCGAGAAATGCCCTTTATAATTAGTCTCCAGGAGATATAGCCGCAAAATCCTGGGGAGCAGGCTGGAAATTTCCTCCCCTGAGACGCAAAAAATGTGGACATTATTAAATTTCTTCGGGGACCGACCACGCACCACTCGGGCAGGAGGAAGTTACTCAATTCAGAACAATCCCCATCAGTGCGCAAAAACATCTAAGATTTAATGTTAAAACTTTTTTTGTTTTCAAAAGTTTATTTTGGCAAAACCGACTGTTTTTTTCGACATGTATAGCTAAAAAAAACAAGCCAAAACCGAAAGCAAAAAAAATTTTTTTACATTTTAAATTTTTCAAGATTTTTTCAATATAACAAAATAGGATTCAACTTTGAACAACCTTTTATTGACATTTTTGAAGATAAGAATTTTAGAATTTAGCACGCTTAGCAGTTTAATGCAAAAATGACAAAGTTTGTGGTAAGTCTTATTTATTATTCTTGATTAATTTTCGTTATCCTTATGCAGGCAACGTGTAACATTTTATTTTAGCCTTTACAATATGTTTACTTTGACGTTCTTCCTCTACAACTTTTGTTTCAATTGTTTGAAACGGTTTTTGTATGTTTTTGATCAGCAACCATAAAAAATTAAAATTTTCTCTCTTAGAATTTAATTTTTCATTGTAGAAAACAACAAAGAACGCACCTGCTACATCACAATAGAAGAGCTGAGATTATCTACCAAGCCATTTGTTTGCTTTGATACTTTGCCAAAAGTGGTAATTTATTTTCTACTAGTCATTTATGACAATAACTGGCGATGGATTGTTTGACCTCTGCTTGTTTAACGCAAAATCTAAGCCTCAGTACCTATAGTTACAGCTTGGTAAATAAAACTTTTAAAAAGCCCGTAAATGGGTCAGCTTTTTTTTGCCAATTATCGTAAATCATAACGAATGTAAATCTGAAAATGATAAATTTAAATGTCTTTATAAAGAAGAGTGATTTGGGTTTTCAAGAAGTTTTTAGCATTTTCTTCATTGCATTACTGGTAGGTTTAGACACGATTTAGTGAGACCTTGTGTTAAAATTTTGTTTGTACCTAAGAGAATTTTTGGAGTTTTTTTAACTAACTTTCTAGAATGACACTTTATAGAAAGTTAAAGAGAGTGAAGTTGCAGGCAAGAAGTCAAGCAGTTAATGCAAGAAATCTTGTAGTTCTAGGAACAAAATTTTTTTTTTGTTTTTTTGTCACCCAATGATTTTGGCAACTCGCATGCGCCGCCCCAATATAGAGTTATTTTGCCGTTTTTGACATGAAAAGGGTTGATTAACTAGGTGGAAAAGCAGTCTTACTTTTTTTGAAACTGAAAGCTTTTTTCCCACTTCTTTCACGTACACCTGATTATGACGTCTCAGTTTCCGGATAATCTCAAGGCGGCCAACCGTAGATTATACTTTGACTTTTTTTAGGCATAAACGTACTTTTTACTGATTCAGTTTTAAGTAACATTTTTAGAATTTACCCACACTTTTTCATCACTATCCTTTTGTCGTTTAGTATAACTATCTCGCCGTGAAGTAGACTTCCTGGCTACGTCTAATATAAACAAGAATTACTGTAGATGCCTTCCCCAAGAACAAACTACTTCACTTTTAGACGAGGTATCGAAGCGAGAAGGCTAAACGTTTTGCTTATCAACAACGGGTTTTACCAACGCGCTCAAAACAAGTAATTTGAAACAGATTAAAAACAAAATATATTATATTTAAAAAAATATGAAGGATTTTTTGCTGGGAGTTGTCTGGGATCAAAATTTACCGAAAGTTTTGGGTTCGACTTTTTAGAAGTATTAAAATTTATCCGATTTTTTTTGTCAATAAGAAGCAATAAAAAAAGCAAAAGTCACCAAAATTTTACTGGTCAAAATCTACCGTATTTGACTTTTTCTTTAGTTCAATGAACAACAAAATAAACACTTATGCAAGCTTGTTTCAAAATATCTTGCAGTTTTGGATAAGTTAAGGGGTTTTATGAAATTTTGGCCCCTAAAATAGGTTTTTTACCTACGTGTTTTGCTTCTTGAAATCTTATTGTGAATAATTTCTGATTATTATGTTAGTTTTCTCTAAATATATTTGACATCTTTTTACAGAACTTTTTGCAACATTTTATTTGTTCTGAACTAGACGACTATGACGACGTCATCGGAAACTGCTCCAAGTATTCTTTACAGCAAGGTTGAGATAAAGAGAACCTGGCAATTAAACCGCCATCTGGCCAACGAATTGAATTTTCAACTGATTCAAATAAAGAGGAAAAGCACTTTGAGAGACCTTGAGCTGAAACAAACCATAGAAAAGTTGAAAAGAGAAATAAAAGCGAGAAAATTTGAAGAGGCAGAAATTGACTCGGCTAAAAGCAGTTACGTTGAAGAAAGCTTTTCAAGGTTTACACCTGTGTCTTACCTTGAAGAGAGAAGAGGAACAACTTGCAACGACCTATGGTCGACAACTTCCAGCTTGGTTTGTCGTTACTTTGTTTTATCACTTGGTGATTTAACTGCTGGTGTTTATTTTATAAACGTTTAGTGATTCAATAAAATGCAACCCTATTAGTTTTCAAATACAATTACTTGAAAATTAGATCTTTTTTAGATATCGTGACAACTTTTATTAAGTAATTATTGATTCTATTTTTGAAAAAGCTTTTTTTATACTTTTATGATTTTTTAGTAGGCCGTTTATAGAATAGATATCATAGGTTATTGTTTATTCATTCAAATATGGTAAATGACTGACACCAGAGGTGGGGAACCTGCGGCCTCCTTGAGTTTTTCGTGTGGCCTTCACGAGAATAAGAATAATAAGAATAAGAGAATAAAGAGAAAAAGGCTAGAATAAAGAGAATAAAATAACCAAAATAAAATAACAAATAAGAGAATAAAAAAACGAGAACAAGAGAATAGAATCATGTGAGAATGACTACTGCTGATAAAGAAAACTTTTTTTTAGAGAACACTACAGTTTAGAGACAAAACTCAAGGAAATTCGGACAAATTCAAAGTGAAAACCTTTT
The DNA here is from genome assembly GCA_963680785.1 of Diplosoma virens. Lineage (NCBI taxonomy): Eukaryota > Metazoa > Chordata > Ascidiacea > Aplousobranchia > Didemnidae > Diplosoma > Diplosoma virens. The sequence goes on from OY796880.1 coordinate 38,870,785, forward strand.
TTTTAGAAATCACTTCAATTTAGAATCAAGTAAATTTTGAGAAATTTAAACTGAAGACCTTTTTTTGAGATTACTTTAATTTAGGGAAGGGACTCAAGTAAATTAAGACAGATTTAAAGTGAAGACCTTTCTTCTTTTTTAGGGATCACCTCTTTTTGGGTATGAAAATGAAATAAATCGAGACAGTTAAAAAGCAATCACCTTTTTTTATTATTATTTTATTAGAACCACTTTTTTTTGGCAACAAAAATTAAGAAAACCATGTCTGATCTAACGTGATTACGCAATATTTTTAGGTATTTTAACTTATGCGGTTTCCTTTCTTCAAAAATTTAAAATATGGCCTCTAATAACAAAAACGTTTATCACATCTGACTTACACCATGATCATTCGTGTCTTCTACTCTACGGCAGGTTTCTCAAACCGGGGTGAACATTCTTTACCAAAGGGGTAAATTTACTAAATCATAAATTATAGCAAATGTTAGCCTACTTGGGAACAAAGCAGTTAAAAGAGCGCTCAGTTAAAAAGACCAAGCTATCTACTGGTCGAGGTTGCCCTGCTACAGCTTCGCTATCTGACACAAGGTTCTTAATTGGGCTAAAAAAAATTCTAGGGGTCTGTAGGGAAAAATGTTTGATTGAGTGTCAATTATATTGTTTGTTGGTGCACAGAATAACCCTGTAAACAAATTATTTTTGATTTGACCATTCTGAAAAATATAATTTGTATCTCAAATTTACGTGAAAACCAAAAAAAGATCATCACTTTGATTTTTGAAACAATTTCGGTCGTAAATTCTGGTTGGATTGAACTGATGACCTTGAATTCTAGAATTCTGTAATTCTCAAAAAGATGAAGAGTAAAAGAAAAGTCGTCACTTTAGTTTCAGCGAAAAAATTCGTAGGGGCTACCAAATAAGAGACCTAACAAATTTTGAGCTAAAGGGGTGCATGTATTAATAAAGGTTGAGAACACCTGTTCTAACGGAAGATAGCAAACAGAAAGACTTATCAAGAATCATACGTAAATTTCAGATTTGATTTAATTGTGCGTGCTTAATGTAATTATATCAACTCAACGCAATTATTTTCAGGCATCTCGTACATCTATTATTCTATATAAAAATTCCTTTTTTCAAAGCCTTTTTTCGCCTTTTGACTCATAGCAAGCATTTGCAAAAGCAAAAAAAAGAAATGGGGATAAACTTTACTTTTGAAATTTGCTTAGGGGTAAACGAGAAAATAAAATTTAAGAATCTCTATTCTTCGGCCATCGAAGGCAAATGCGATGCTTTGTTAAAACAATTGCACTTCCCATGAACTCTTTTGCCGCTTTGTTTATAAGTGCTTTTCGGCATCATACTTAAAGTGAAAACCTTTATTTTTGGTTTTTTGTTGACTTTCTTGAGGTATGCCAACTAAAAAATAGTTTTGACCACCGATTTTCTTTTAAAGTAAAAACTGTTGAAATTTTTGTATGAACTTTTCGTATTTCAAAAAATAAAAAAACAAATTAGTAAATAAACAACTTTGCTACTGTCTTGCGAATCCAAAGAAAAAAAAGTAAATTTACAAAAAAACGTCTAAATTATTTTAATTTACTTTACTAAAAGGCTTTACTTGCACTTTAAGCATAGTTTTTTCTCAGAGACCGTTTTCTGCACCTCTTTCTAGCTATCCCCAAAATCTTAAAAGAAAAAACCAAAATTTGCGAAAGAGATCATGCCTCGCGTGTTCACAGAAGTCAATAGCAGGTAATTTTATATATTGCTGAAAATAAATAGGCCTAAATGTTAAGCTTTTACTGAGTTTATCAAAGACTGTTCAACAAAACTTTTAACTTGATTTTGGTGTATAACTTAGTGCTTTGATTGCATTCCAATACGTGTAAAGTAGGGTTTATGATTTTCTGAATTTTTTATTAACCTGGAATTTTCCGGAAAAAAAATTTAACTTTTAAGAACATAAAATGTACCACGGAGATGGCAAAATGTCACACAAATTTTGTCTGAAAAATTACGGAAGACTAAAAAAAGTTTTCACTTACAACTAGCTTCCAATTTCTTAATTTTCATCCCAAATGGCAGGGTGATTACTAAAAAAATTACCTGCAATCCCAAGCCTTTGCTCAATACGTAGATCGTGATCGACCGACGTATTGAGCACTCCGACTTTAAATCATTATTTTCAACTCAAATACAATAAACCGGAATTTCCTGGGAAGTTTGTCCGGGATCAAACTTAAAAATTGTCCCTGATCCCAGGACATAAACCCTAGTATAAAGTGAATTTATTTAAATTCTTTACCTTTTGTTTAAATCAGGACGAGAAAAAAGTTATTATTGAAAGCGAGAGAGGATCAAAGCAAGGACCAAAATACTGAGAATCAAGAAACGCTGTTACTGATATAACTGAATCAACACAATTAATGTGAAAAAATAATTAAAAGGGATCCAGGCCGAAGCGGATGCAACATGTAAAAATCAATCCTCAACAAGTACAATGTATTCTCAAAAGCGGACAAATTAAGAAAGAGGACCGTCCTTTTTGTTAATTTGTTTTAGTCGCTTTTTTTACTTTTCCTATTTAACGCGTTGAAATTACATTTGATCGGTTACATTGTAATCTCTTTTGAGAATACATTATACTTGTTAAGGATCAAAAACTTGCAAATCAGTTAAACTTATTAAGAATTATCAGGTCGAGTAAAGATAGTGCCGTGATTGTGATCGACATGGTATCAGTTCAAAATCTACTTGCGTCGTTCTGTTGCATTCTTGAGAAAGACACTTTACGGCACTTTCCCCTGCTTGGTGGTCTTGGCAAGAAGTTGTAAATTTCAGTCATATCTCTATTAAATTACAAGCGGACAGCAATATTTTGGCTTCTCCGGAAGCAGGTCGGGGTAATTGCCTACCCTATGTATTAGCGCCTCCGTTGCTTTTTCGCGAGTCAGGAGGATAAATACAGACGATAAAATAAAAATCAAAAATAGAGTAGCATTTTCAAATAAATTCTTGTTTTGACTACTAGTAATGTTTAGCAAAATTTTTTTTAATTTTTCGCGCCAAAATTCTAGGGTCAATCAGAAAGATAAATAAAAAAAGAATAAATAACTTTTTGTTGCGCGCCGAACAAAAGGCGAAGTTAAAACAAGTCTTGAGCTTCACAGTAACGTCGCATCTATTTTATGCATTTTCTAGCTCAACCGTTCGTTTATTCTCAGCCGACCACTAGCGTTAAAGTGCGAAATAAACGAACGCAAAAAGTCCGGTTTTACGATCGTCCCCGTCCAATGAACTCGTGGTTGGATCGCGAACGTAAGTCGAGCGCTTTTGTCTCTGTTCAGAGCCGGTATCGTCATTAGGATAGCTTGTATCTGCAGGGTATCTTTCAAAGAATATGGTTTAAACCAAACATTGGAATAATTATCGACAAAGTCATGCTACGACATTTAACAGATGTTGAAACTGCAGAGTTTTCCCATTCTTGTGATAGCAATGTGTGGCAAACACCAAAACAAGTGAAGAACTCCACTGAAAAGTATTTCCTGGTTAAAAACGAAAGAATCCGAATATTTTGCTTCGATGTTTTCTCTTGTCCCAATGTTGTGAAAAACAAGAAAGGCACAAATCATTCTTTTCTTCGAGCATTTTTTTTAATCGGGAACTATGGAGGGATTTTTTTTAATTTTCGCGCTCTTTCAGTCGATAGCTTTATTTTGTTTGGCGCCATTTTGAAAGTTTATGGGTGAATGATGCAAATTTTATTATATTTTTTACTATTTCTACTAGTAATTACCAAAATTTGATATTTGTTCCTGATTTTTTTTATTATTTCTGCTACTAATTGCCGAAATTTAATATTTCTTGCTGCTGTTGATATTGCCTTTAATTTTGAAATGCTTTGCTTATCATGACCTTAGTTTTTCAAAACGATGTTTTTCGAATGTAGACAGAAAAGCAGCTGTTGGTAAAGTTATTGAATTTATTTTTTAAAAAGTTTCAGCTTGATTGTCTTACATTAAAATGTTGAAAAATTTAAAGGCTTTTTAAGTTTCAAAGTGTAATTCTGTTTAAAAAAAGTAATTTGCATTCATGAAAAATCGTGAGTCGCATTTCGGGTTTTTGAACACAAACTAAATTGGTTGATTTTTATTCACCAATATTAATCTACCTTGAATGTGTCGAGTAAACAAATAATAGGTCCTCAGATTTAGCTTCACGGCCCATCGTACAAAATATATTTTTTCTTTCTTTTTTAAAGTATTTTCGAATAAAGGATGGCAAATTAGTGGTTAAACAAAATACCGGGTAATTCAAGCAAACTTATGCGCATCTAAATTTTGCCTAATTGCGTTTATTTTTTACTGATTTATTTTACAGAAATTTACAAGACATACTTAAAAATATTTCACGGAACAAAAAATTTGAAATAAAATGGTTGAATGTTAAGTCGAAAGCACCACAGCGACATTAAAAGAACATAAAAAAATTAAAGTTTTAAAAGCATTGACAAAAATTTATTTGTGAAATAACCTTCTCTGTCGCTGTTTTCAATCTTCAAGCGTTTTCGAGTTTACCCACAACCGACGTTCAATTGCTCTCCGAAACGCTATTTTGTCATAAAATTTTATAGACCCCACCAAAACCCAGACCTACAGCAAATAAACTCCGGGAAAAGGCTAAATTATTTTTGTCGATGGCAATTAGAAAAATTAAAACAGAAAAAGCTTGTTGGTTGCTTATTGCATTCATACATGCGATGCCAGTAAGCCTAGAGCGGGTATTACAAACCATTAATACTTAGTAGGATTAAGATTAAATAATTAGGAAAAGTGCCTCCACGCTTTTTGCCTTCATTAGCCACAACCACATGATTGCAAGAAAGTTTTATTAAACAGATTTTTCTCCGTTGTTTTTTCAATTAGTTTAAACCGGGTCTATTATTTCGTCATAATGTTATTTGCAGCGCTACAGGAGATTGAGTAATCTGGTTCATACCATTTTAGCTGTTTTTTAAGCGCTTGGTTACGCAATGCGGGAAGATGAAAATTAATCGGCGTTTCGATATAAAAGCAACAGGCCAGACGAAACTGTAGATGCCGAAAGGTGTCGCCTGTAGAATCAACTGCAGTTGAAGGAAAAGCTGGTTAATGTTTGAAGAATGATGTGAACTCGTAAAAATGCTAAAAATATATTTTGTATTGTGGCGATTTGCATTGTTTGTCTGAGGAAATAAAGTCCGGTTAGCGATTGTGACTACAAGGTCAATTTGTAAGCCTTAAATCGCTCGGCAAAGTTTGCTGTTGAAGTAAATAACGACTTGAGTTAGGTTGACTCTTGTAATTTACATTTGAAACCAAACGAGATTCGGGGATCAATTGCAAAACTTCACGTTTACTGTGCAGCCAATAAAATGTTGTTTATAAAAACAATTCAGATGTAGTACGTTTAATCCTCTTCAAAACTTAATGATACTCATGCTCACGGATTTTAAAATTTATGATTAGTTTTAAAAGTCTAATTTAACAGTTTTATTGCTGGGTTTCGTTATTAACAGTTTATATGATTAGCGATTATCTCATAGCCTAGGTATAAAAATCGAAATGATTTTTATTTACTTTTACATATACGTGCAGATGTTAGATTTCACTTGAAAATTATGGGAGTAAAATAAAAAGGTTTTGGATTTCAGTTGCAATAATAGGGTATATAATAGCCCAATAATAGCTCTATCGATTGAAAAAAGAAGTGGAACTAAGCTATCTTCTTAGTATTCACGTAGTGAGAAAACCGCAACGTACACGAAGAACATGTAAAACATTGTTTTTTATCAGTGAAATCTCTTCACTTCTGAGATTCATACGTCAAAAAATCGGGTCTGTTTCTGCTTAAACTTTTGTTAGCTGCGTACCAATAATTTGGTGCAGCTATTTTTCAGCCACAATCTCTAATTTTTGTCTCCCTATTGTTACCTTTTTTTTTTATTTAATTGCAGTTTTCGTTTCTGCTTTTTTCAACTTTTACTTTTCAATGCTAAGGTTGTGAAATTTACAAGGAAGGCTTTTATGACGTTCAACACAAAGCATAAATTTTTTTTTTAACTCTTGATTTTTTCTTCGTTGTCAATATATTTTTTAATTTTTTTTTTCATGCAAGTTTCGTAAATGCGTTTCAAAAATTTAACCAAGCTCAAAATTTTTCGTGTTTGTTTTCAGCTTGATTCGGTATGAATAAAGATTTATAAGCAACAAATATATAGACTTAATTAAAATTTTAAAATATTTAAAAATCAAAACATTTTTTTCTTCTTTATTGTGTAACCGAGGTAAAATTTAGTCCTCCTTTTTTGCCACGTTAAGTAAATAAATAGTTAAGAATTCAAAGCAGCAAAAACTCACAGTTAAATTTCAATTAAAATTAATCGAATTAGAAGTTCCGAGAGGTTTCGAGTTATTTTGCTAAATTGTGTAAGCTTCACCCAGTTATAATATGCAAGGCTAATTTAATCATTTTTATTTTAGTATAGTGGTAGCTAGGTAAAAAGAGAAAAAAATAAAAATGTGGTCACACAAAAATGCAAAGTGTATCTGAAATAATCGTAAAAGGTTACAAAAAACCAGTGTAGGACCTTCAAATATCAGCTTTTTTTGAAAATTAGCACAAGCCAGGATTTCTCAAACTTTTTAAACCCACGAAACACTAAGTCAAATAATTTTTAAACTCAACTTTGTCACAAAATACAACTGGACTTCAATTTTACACGTTGCTGAAACTACTGTCAAAGTGAAGCTACTAAAATGGCGGTCAAAGCAAAATATAAGATTTGAAAAAAGAGAGTAAAATTTTTAAAACAATTGGGAAAAGTTATGCAGCCTCATCATGGCACATTCGCAATCCCTCAAGTTTACTGTACAGAGAACATTTTCAGGAATTCGCGGAACACAGTACTAGAAGCGGTGACATAGACTAAAAATAATTATTTATAAAACTCATAAATAAATTGTGTAAGCAATTTGGGTGGTCAATTGTTTTGATTTGTTTTCTTTTCTCGTGACTTCTGCACTAAATTTAACTCCTGTAAAACTTTTTGACTCACAAAAACATTTTTTTATTGACAATATCCATATGGTATTCGGTCAAAATATTTACTACAAAATATGAACGACCAAAATATCAACTGACCAAAATATCAACATTCGATATCCAGAAGCCTCCATATGGTGAGATGGTGGGAGGTTAGGTGGAACTCCCTTCGACGAAGTAGTGCATGCGAGACTTCATTTTGATAGTTGATATTTCGGTCTGTTGATATTTTGGTTGTTGATATTTTGGTCGTTAATATTTTGGTTAGTTGATATTTTGGTTAGTTGATATTTTGGTTGTTGATATTTTGAAAATTTTTTCAATGCGACCCGCATACACTCATGAGTTTGACATGCCTGCCCTGAAAAGTTAAGTGACTTATCGCTTGAAAGCAATGCTTAAAAAATTGAAGTAAAAGCATTAAAAAACTTTTAATGTATTATAATATTTTTGCTTGGGAGGATTTTTTTCACTGTAAAGCCTACCTGAAAAAATGTAAAATATTGACAAGGTATGGGAATTCAATTATTTCAAGTAGACTTTGCATATGGCAGATAGAGATTGACGAATAGGCTATTAATGATATTTGGAGTGTAATTAACAGGAAGATATATACAAAAAAATTATTTAAACCAACTTAAGTTTTTCTTTTTAAGCGCTCATGAAAGCATATCGCCCGAGAGAGTATTGTGTGTTTGTGATTTTTTCTGAATGTGAAACACCGAATTAAGGTTACAATCAGGGGCACCAAAATTTATTTGTTGTTTTCAATGGGAAAGCTGTTGTTAAAAAAGGAAATTTAGACCTTTAAGAAAAAATTAAAATAAAAGATGAATAATTTGGAGCATAAAATTGGGAACGCTAAACTAATTTCAGAATAAAAATAAATCCAATATTTTGAAACATAGTCTATTGAGGAAATTTCGGAATTTCGAAAGGTCCTCAATAAAATATGTTCTAAATACAGTATATTGGTTTTACTTTTTATTATGAATACTTCGGTTTTGTATGGAAGCATGTAATTTTTTGAATTGTAGTGCACTAAATTTAGTAAGAGCAAGACTGAACTGTGATTAAATTTATCAACATACAGCTAAGTTTCAATTGTAATCGATACCAGTCTTTTCGATTTCTATGACTTTTTTCTGAAAGTTTTGTTTCCGTAAGCCGTGCAACCGCTGACATGCAAAGGGACGCACTTTGAGTAAGTTTTATTTTTGACATCACACACCACAGACGAACTGATTTAGATAAATAAAGATTTTTTTCAGAAACTTAACTTTGGAAATGTGAATGCATTCCTTTCCTTTAATCAAAAATATATTTTCAAAATCAGATAAAATTTTTGTCTACTGTATTTGTGAAAAAAATAAAAGATAATTTGATGTTGTTTTTGTTGTAACTTTTAAAATTTATTGAAGAGAATGGAAAATGCGATAAAAATAAAAGCAATTAATTGCGTTTCATGGATCTTTTTATTCTTTTTGCCAGTACATGATCCGTATTTTAAAACATTTAACTTAATATTGAGGCGGAGTGTACCAGCACAGACCAACAACAAACTTAATAAAAACTAAGTTAAAAACCAAACAGCAAAAAATGTTGGTATTTAGGAAGTTCCGCGAAAAAGCGGCGCAAAACAGCTATAACATTTTCGCGTTCTGTTATCAAAGAATGCAGCATAAGCGATGTACGTTTTGTTCCTTCATTTCCTGGCTTTTCTGACATAAAGCCAAACTCTCGAGCGCTTAACAATACGCTGTAATAGAGGGAGGAATTCATAAAAAAGAAACGCTAAAAATAATTATTTTTCTCACTGGGTGGTTCACTTTTCGATCGAGTTGCTTTATAAATCCTTGACGCGAGGAAGAGAAGTTCAAATAGAAAACTAAAGTCGAAAAAATAGATTTGAAACGATGGTTTTTTTTTAGTAAACAAGTAGAGATTAGAAATACGTTAATTTTTAACGGAGAATTTTATTTTATTATATTTTATCTTTTTAAATAATTTTGAAAATTAATTTTTTCTACATAAAAATCATATAACAAAGTTGAGCTATCTGAAGAACTTCATGAGACCAGCTTGAAATGTTTTATTTTGATGAAGGAATAAATCTTAAACAGGTAAACAAATATAATTAAGTTATTGTGATTATTACTGTGTGATTAACAACTAACGATAAATAATTTATTCACTAAAATTAGCTAATTTTTTTGGGATTATTTTCAATGTAATGGTTTTATTTTGCTTTGCATTAATTGAGGTCACTATTGAAAGTAACTAACCCAACAATAACCAAAAGATTTAGTTTCAGCTTGATTGTTTTTTTGGGAGTTATAACGAGGCATTCAGTCTTCGTTGAGAATATGTGTTCTTTAGGTCGAAATTCGGTTGAACTAAGTCTTGTGCCTTTAACATTATAAAAGGAATGAAGAACATTGGCTATTTCATTTCATCTCTATATTTATCCTTCGGACTCGTGGGAAAAAGACGGAGGCGCTATACATAGGTCAAGCAATTACCGCGACCTGCTTCCGGAGATGCCAAGATATTGCTGTCCCCTTGAAAAAAAATTTTTTTTGGCTTTTTAGTTTTTATAGAGATATAACAAAAATTTAGAACTGTTTTTCAAGACCGCCAAGCAGGAGAAAGTGCCGTAAAGTTTCCTTCTCATGGACACAGCAGAATGGCGGGAAAAGCGCTCTGGTTGTGCGCTCGATCACAATCAGAGCGCTTTAACCATTTGATCACGCTCGTAATATTTGTCCCACAATGGAAGCCGTCAGCAGCTTTGTACAGTTTGAAAGAAATGCAAATTTGATGTAAATGAATTGCATGAAACTATCACTTAAACTAAGTACGTAGAAAACAAAAAATTAGTTATTTTAATTCTTTTGCAAACGGAAATATCTTATATATGCAATGTATGCACTTCAATCATTTAATTTTGAATCCATAAAAATTTATTTAGCCTTTTTGATATTAGTTAGTGGTTTTTCTTATAGTATGCGGTCTACATATAAAATATATAGTAGAGCAGTAACCCGAAATTTTCAAAATTTGTAATAGGATGAATAGAAAAATGGACTTAGGGTAAGGGTTAACCAGTTTTCAGAAAAAATACAAAACTCATTTATTAGAGAAATCAAACTATGTTGGAAAATTTCTTAGGTTGTTCTTACTTATAATTACCTTACCTCTAAATTTCTTAAAAGGGAGTTAGGTAGACCACATTCACATTTTTGAAGCTATTGAATGTAGACGGCATAGTATAAGAGCACCTGTTGGTATTCATAAATAAGTTCAATAGGACACCGAAAATTGCAGCTTCCTTCTAGTCCGTCCGCCAAAAGCTTCTATGAAATGTTAAGTCGAAATAGTCACAGTTATAAAGAATAGCCAACGCGTGGATGAGCACAATGCCGAGCTTCGAAATTCTTTCTTTTGGTCATTTTACAAATTGATTTTTTCTAATTAACTGCCATAAATTAACTTTTTGGTCCTGTAAAAAATTCGCTTTTCTGAATGCTTTTCTGAGTACGCTGAAACGATTTTAATGCTGGGACATATCATGCAAAGGCTTATATTACACATAAGCTCTGGTAGTTATTCATCAGGTGCATTTGCTATGATATTTATCATTGATTGAGGGGAAAACGAAACTTAAGTATTTTAAAAACCAAAAAAAAAGCAAAACCACGTTCTATAAGAATAGGTGTACAAACAATTGAGCCATGAAAAAAAAGACGAATAAAGGTGAAAGTAGTTTAATTTACATTCTGTCAAACTTGGATGTACGGTGCAAGAAGCGGAGCTTTTTTCTCATTTTTAACCAGAGCTTTTGACGACAAATGCAAGAAAACGATTTATTAGTTTAAATTTAAGAAATATTGCGCTATTCTTATCTTATCGCGGCGCAAAAACATTTAGATCTATTTATTTAAAAAAAATCAGCATATTATATTTTGTGTGTCAAGTATCTATGCTTATCTAATCTCTTTTCTGCCAGCCGAAATCTTTTTCACAGAGCCTTGTAAATTCTATATCATTTTTTTCACACCCTCCTCGTTAAACAAACGGAGATCGAATTCCGGTTTTTATTTGATGTTTTTGCTAGCGGTCAAAATTCATAAGTTACAAACAAACATATATTTAAATTCAGCAACAAAAAATATTAATCAAAAGCATTCTTTAAAGTAAGATAAAAATGAGTTAAACTTTTGTAAAGTACCGCTAAATATTTCCGTGCGTAAGAACGGCATTAACGGGAAAAGATTGCAATCACTTCTGGATAAATTTTGTACCATCTTCAAACAAAACAAATGACGCAAACAACCTTAATTTTTTGTTGTTTCTATTTTCGGCGGTTGTGGCACAAAACCCATCATCTATCATATCATAATAAAACATTTCAAAAACTTTTAAAGCATAATGTTTTAAATTTAGTTTATAGTTTGAGAGTTAATTCGATTTTCGTGAATATTTAAAAAAAGTAAGAAAAAGTTTTTTTTATTTCTCTTTTTAATTTTGAAGTATCACAATAAGTGGTGAAAGTAAAAATCACCAAAAATCTTAAAATTCCATTGTCCCAGTTCTGTTCATCCTTTTAGAAAATAATAATTAAACCTTGCGAAAAACTATTTTTTGATTTTTTCGACAAAATAGTTTTTGAGAAATAATCAGCGAAATTTACGTTAATGCGTACCTCACAATCATAAAAACCAAAACAAACTCAATATACGTACATAGCCAACCTAAACTTTAGTACGGCTGATAAAAATATTTTTTACTAAATTTTTCCATTTTGTCACCAATTGGAATAATTATATCAGTTTCTCGATCTCGTGTGAACAATACTTAACTGTTATGTGCAGTGAATGCAAAGTTTAGTTTCTACAGATAGAACGACATTATATAAGGAATTCTAAACTATTATTAGACTGTGAAAGCGATTTTTATAGCACATAAGTTCGAAAACGTTTGATTTACAATTTTTTAACTTGAAGTGAAATGAAGTAATCATTTCCCATCGCTTTGAGGCTCGACATAAAAGGATTTTCGTCGGGTTTAGCGCCGCGAATTTTTATTCTTTTCCGTTAAATAATCCGTCGACATTCACGTCACAATATTTTCGCGAGTAACGAAGGAATTAAACGTGAAGGTCTTGACAAATGAGACTCCCTGTGGTTGTTCCTCGTTGGCTTAGAGCTTTCTGTATCGGCTTTGAACCAGTTTCTGCGACCAGGTCGTGAGAACAGGACGGAAAAGAATCAATCGCCAGCCGAGAACTTGACGCAGTCGAATACTTGGACGGCGATCCTACTCGGATCGCTGATGTTCCGGCTGGAAGCTCCATGTGAAAGTTGTTAAGCTGTCGTGTTAATGTTTCGTCGCTTGTCGGTAGTCGTTGGTGATTAATGACCTTTTAAGTACGACTTCGAACTGAAATTTATTATTAGATCTACGGTGTCTCTACGTTTTATTATCATGTGCGACTGCATTTACATGCCATGTGCCGGAATTACCTTATTATAGTTTTTGTTATTCATAAACCTTTGACGATTTGTCATCATTCAATAATTTTGAATGATCTATCATTTTTTAAAAGATTTTTTGCTAATTTTTTGTTTAATATACTAATTTAAATTTCTCCATTTTTATTGGTGAAAGTAGTTAGCCTTTAATTTCTTCGGCATTTATTTTAACTTGATGGGCAACGGCATGGGAAATTAAGACATAAGACTGCTGGCAACGCATTTCCAAGTTATTGTTATTTGGTTGAAATTTTTATTTGTATATTGTTATTACTATTGTAAATTAAGTTTGCTTCTTTAATTTCCAAACAGAAAAATGTGACGTAAACAACTTTTCAAAAGTAACCGATGTTATGCCGAGAGTAGGATTTGAACCAAAACAACATCAACCACAGCGCTTACCGGCTCTTAGTGAAGCTGTCCACTTTCAGGCAAGTCAGTGTCGCTCTGTGTGTGCAAGCGACAAACTGTTGATCAGAAAGTCACGGGTTCACTGCTTTGGCCGAGCACATTCGTTCTTGCAAACGCAATAAACGTCATCGATTCATTAATTGAAAGGCAAAGTTTTTAAGAATAGTACGAACTTAAGTCTTAATATTAAAAAATTTTTATTCAATAGACATACACAAAAGTTTGTCAATCGAATAAAATTTTCTTGGTTTTTATGTCTAAAATTTTTTACAGTTAATATGCTTTCTTAGATTTTAAGTTTGTTTACTTGCCCAGCAGCGATATTTTATGAGTCAGAAAAGGTATAAAACGCTTTTTACAATAGGTTTTGGCGATTGATTCAATTAAAATTTTGGAATACTTTGTACAATGTACGACCAGGTAACCACGTAAAGTAAACAGTTAAAATCGATTTAAACCTTGTTTATTTAAGCTTTAATATTACGATGTCAAATCACTTATAGTGTATTTTGATAGTAATTTTTTAAAGCCCCCTCCCCCCGAGCAATTAGGTAATTGCGAAAATTTCGAATGAAGGAAAGACAGCAATTTAAAAAAGATTTTTCATCATTATATTTATCCTTGAAACTTGCATAAAAATGTCGGAGGCGTTATATAACGTTATATAACGTTATGTGACGTCGTCGTCGTCGTTTGAAGGGTATCCACTCCAGGTCAGACACAAACAGGACTGGGATCGAGGGTTTATCCTTTTACTACCCCAGACTGCTGCACTGCCTGGATCATCTGCTGTTATGTGACGTTATATGACCCAATCACCAAGCGATTGCCTGAACCAACTTCCAGAGCTGCTAAGATATTGTTGTCTGGTTGTAATTTTTTTCTTTGTTTTTTTAGTTTTTGTTTCTTGATATGGATGTAATATAGAACTGCTTGCCAAGACCGTGAAGCATGGGAAAGTGCCGTAAAGTGTCTTTTCCAAAAACACAAGAGAATGACGCGTTTAAATTTTGAACTATGACCTTGTCGATTCGATTGGTTTCGCCATCCAAATGGCGCTCTTAATTACTCAGCTACGCTGAGACATTTTGTGGTATGGTGCTGTAGTAGGTCTACAGTTCAAGCATCAAACAGATTACAATAAAATCTTTGAAACGATCCAACATTTTCTTTCTTTTAATATAATTTTTCAAACAATCAACCAGCAAACACGCTTTTTTGCAAATGCATATTTTCCGTCAATTACGACTAACCATATTTACCTGTATATCATTGTTTTTTTAAGCGTACAAAAACTTTTTCAATGCTGTTAAAGAAATTGGGTAAATAGTAACACTTAAGAGCTTTTGAGCCTCTTTTTTTGTAATGAACTGTTTTTTTCGGCTTGTTAATAAACTTTTTTGTGTAGATTTGCCTTTTTGCAGTGCTGCAGTCGAAACGAGGTTTATAAAAGCAGAGGAGGATTAAAGGCAGCTCGAAAAACAATGTTTTGAGAAGATTTTCATTAATTCTAAGCCTTTTTGATTCTTCAATTTTTTGATTGCTACAAAGGTAATCGTAAGTTACTTTTGTAAGTTTGTGTTTTAGTTTACTATACAGATAACAATTGTTTTCAATTGAGGATCTTTAAAAGTTTGAGTGCCGTGTAGTAAATTACCACAAAATTTAGTCAAAAACAAAACTGAAAAAAAGGTGAGGGTACAAACTGGAGTTTTTTGAGATCTTGATTTTTTTAAACACTTTTATAGGTTACCAAAGTATTATTACACGTAAATCATTAAAAAGTTATGGGAAAGTGGAAACCTGTGCTACGGAGTTAAAAGTTTTTTTAATGAATGTTTTTTAAAACCTATTTTGAGGCTTTGAAGCAATTTTTTAAATTTTTCCAACGAATACTTAACGTATTATATATATATATAAACACAGTTCTTTTTAATTATTTTGATGAAGTAAGCTTTAGAATAAAAATTTCTTAGCGGTTTCCCAAACCCTTCCTTTAAAAAAACACTGTTTTAATGTAAAATACTTTATTTATACAGATTTTAGCTTTCTCGTGATTAATAGCGATTTCAGCGGTCTGAGTTTTTGTAATACAATTTACAATCTACATGAAAGAACTTGATGCTTTATATCTTTGCAATGCCAGGTAGTCGTAAAAGTAATACGTCGAACTAAAAGGAGTGCGTTTTGTTAAAGTAAGCTTTAAATTTAGACATAACATTTTATAATATTGCTTCGCTGTAAAAAGACAAAACGTGTGAGAAAGAAGAAAGATTAGCCACTTTTAACAGAAAAGGAAAATAACTGTAGAAAATCGCTTGAAATCCAAAAATTTATTTTTCTGTACTAAGGACCTTTTTTCTTTTTTAACACATAATTTTAAGACTTAAAAGTCCTTTGATTTTTACAGTAAACGTTTTTGAACTTTTCTTCAAAAAACAAAAACTTTTTATAACCAATTAGAAAGTTTATTCAGCAAAGTTTTTTATTTTGATTAAAGAACATACGACAGACTTACAAAGCTAAGTAAGAGTACTGAAAATATAAATTTATGATAGTTCAAGAAATAAATTCTTTTTTAGGACAATTGTAATAAGGACACTTGGGAATTTCGATCAAGTAATGTCACACAGACAGTGTTAAAACAAAAAAATTATTGTCACAACTTTACTCAGGATTTCGAAAGGACCAGTTAAACTAGGTAACCGAAATACCTGCGCTGAAGTAAAGCTGTGTTTATTTTTATTTACATCGGCTCTAGAAATAGTTTTTCGCGAGATTGAAGTTCTTAAAACAGTTAGTCCTGGCTAAGTATGAATAGATTCGCCAGAAAACTTCTCTCTACAAATGAAAAAAAACATGGTTTCTGACTATAAAGAATGTATTCACGAAATCAAAAAAGTTGATCAATTCTCGTAAAACGTGGCTCTCAAACTTCACCAAATTTCAAAACGATTCAAAACGTCAACAACTACGAATAATCACTCAGCAACTTTGTACTGACTAACTATAAGAATAAATTAGCACCTCAAAGGCTAACATTAAACTTAGTAGTTTGTCTTTCGCAGAGGCCAAAACATTTAATCCTTTCTATAGCTAGATTTAATCAATTGTGGTTCTTTAAGACTTAAGTAATTTTTTTGTCCCAAAATACTCGGCGATTCTTAACAAAGTAAAAGCTGCGCTTTGTTGAGCTTTAAGGTGCAAAACAAACTTTCGCTCATTAATTAAGGCATCTCTCGACAAAAACCATAACATTATTTGCGCTAGATTTGTTTAAATTAAGGGAGAGAGCTGGACAAGCCCAAAAAACTTCTTTCGTAGTCTCAGCTTCTAAAATCTGATGTCAAAATATTTGTCCAAGATCATAGATGTAACAAAGCTCGTCCCTCTCCCGCATTTGTCTGCGAACACTTTGCTATTAGAATTTTGTGATCGATAACAGTAAAAGCGGCTTTAATTTGAGAAATCTTAATAAGTGAAAGTGCAATTTTAGTTAGAAAGCTGGCTCTAGAAACTTGGGGTGATTTAGATTTAGTGTACAGCAGATGTCATTTCATGAGACATCGGCATATCTTTGGCCATCTTGTTTTTTGTACGTCACAAAGCAAGTTGGCCAATCATACGTCGACCTCTCCTATTCGTCTAAAGACATTTGCCGGCAGTAATTTCAGAAAAATTCTTGAAGTTCTAATGTTACTTTTGAAAAGATTAAATAAAAAACCCGGAAAACTAAATTTGCTTTTTGTTCAAAAGCAAAAACCAACAAAGATGGCTTGCGGTTGGAAAAAATAAAATAGAACCAAACTTTGTACCGAAACTACACTTACAGCAAGCTTGCTGGCCTAATCCAAAGTTTGAGCTTGTTTTTTGGTTGTTATACCTGTAATACGTAGAATAGTGTATCAAAGACGTTTAAAGCAAAACAAATTTTAAACCGAGACAGAAAACCTTTTGACTCGCAGGACAACTCAGAAACGTTAAAATGGAACAATTGTTAACCAATTAGGCCTACCCGATCTGGTTTCCAAGATGCTAATGTATTCCTGTCCGGTTGAAATTCTTAATAAGAGTTTTATTCAGAGATATAAGTGAAATTTAGTTTTGCTTGCAAAGACCGCCAAGTAGAGAGTAATGTCGTAAGGTGTCTTTTCCAAGAACATAACAGATAAGAATTGAACCTCGGCTGTTTCGATCGCTTTCGCCATTAACACAGCGCTCCCACTTACTCGGTCACGATGCCGACGATTAATATTTTATAACAAGTTTCAATCACCATTCTTAAAGTTTTTCACCTCTCTTAAAAAATCTTGTTTGTTGCGAGAAGGTGTAAAAAAATTTCTTTCTTTTATTTCTCTTTCTTCAGCCTTTTTTTTTCTATCCTGTGGCTTTCTTTAGAACGTTAAAAAGTTTCTGGCAGGTATAAATCAAGTAGAGGTTTTTTTTAATCAAAAACTGCTTGCTCTTATGAAAAATGTCATAGATTACATAGCTTTTTGGGTAATTCCAGTTATTTTGAAAAAAGCCAAAAGTACACGCACTAAAAAATATTAACTTTACTCAAGTTTCTGCCCTGTTGTTCAAACCAAGTGGCGCTATTATGGAAAAACTTCTTTCTCGAATAATGAGAACCGAAGTTACGTTATTCTCACATCGCAGATTGACTTTTATAATGAGAATTCGGACGGTAAAATTTCAGAAAACGTGTTCACAGATCAGTATGACATAGTATTTGTTTGGAAAAGCCTGTACAGTGACATAATAGCTTATATGTTTTCTGGTTTGATATTGGTATTTGTTTTATATTTTAATTGGTTTGAGTATCAGTCAGTTGATGTTTGTTTGAATTGATTTATTTAAATAAGCTACTATTAAATTTCATAATATTTCATATTTACTTATTGCATTTTTATTGGTAAAAAAAATATTTTAACATGTTTAAATGCCAAATAATTCTTGTACCACGATATAAATTATTCAATTGAACATTGTTCCCCATTTAACAATGGTTCCAAGAGGGTAAAGATCCACAAAGTTTCAAATAATCAAATAAAATGTTAGTATTGAATATAATTATTGAAGTGCATAAGTTTCAAGCCGCTTGCACGTAAATTATCGAAGCGACATACATTTGGTTCTGAGAACTTTGATAAACGCATACAGGTTCGTGTTGGAGGTGGCATGAGACATCGACAAGTTGTCAAACTGGCAAAAGCCCTTGCATGGAGAGACTTTTCGCACTGCGATTTAACTCAGCAAAAATTACTTTGTTCCCCCTGTGGAGACAGGAGAAGTGAAATTGTTCCAGTATCTTGATCTGCCGACGCTTATGGACCGGGGCTTTAGATTCATCTAGAAGCGTCGACAAGCAGACAACTTTATTTACAGCTTTTTTTGTCGGGTTGAAAGGTCCGCGGGTAAGCAAATGTGGCTAAGATGATCCAGAGAATCGAATGATCGATCGTATCATCCAAGTCGACAACTGCAATGTAAAGATCTTTTTATCATTCCCAACAGTTTTTTACTAGAGCGAGCTTAAAATTTTATTTATTTTATTTTATTTTTTTGATTTCTACAGGGATTAAATGAAAATCGTAACTAGTTGTGTTTACAAAGCAACTTGCTCTGTACTGTTGATGATTAATCTAGATCGAATGTTATCCAAGTCTGTTTGCAATTTGCTTTTCAAGCCGACTACGAACGCCGTGTGAACCACAGTATCAATGAGATTAATTTTGTGTCTTTGGAGGCTTCAATCCTTAATTAATTTTTCACCTGTCTCAATTTCTCATTCGCCTCAATCTTACACTCTCTCTATCCTTGTCGACAGTCTACCCATTAAAGAATCAACCACTCCTTTTTCTTTTTAGACATCTTGGTAGAAAGTTCGAATTTGTGACTTCGGTATTGAGAAAGGAAACTAACGCTTGCTAGCCGGTACATTACGTTAAAATTCTTTAAGCCTTCAAAGACTCTCGACCAATGAGAGCTTTCTTCTTTACTGTATAACTCAGTTGGGCTCGCCTCTTTTTCAATGTGACAATTTTTCCTCAAGAGTGTCAGACAAAAAGTTTTGGCAATGACTCCAATTCTAATTGTTATTCTTTTTTTGAATTTCATATTTAAGCTTCAGAGTCGTACCAGCCAAAGAAAGTTTGGGGGCAATGCAATCTTGCCTAAATTTATTTGACCTTGAACGACTTATAATTTTGTTATAATTTACAGAGTTGTTACTTTAAATTTGCAACCGTTTTTAGCGCGAAAATCTAGTGATGATTAAAAAAAGGTTATCACTTTTAATCAGTGTCCAAAAGCACTATTTTCGTTCTAAATTTAAGATGAAGACAAAAAAAAGTCATCGCTTTCAATCAGAGTCCAAAATCCCAAATTCATCTGATATTCTGGTCGAGTTTCAATGATTGTAGAGGCAAATCTCACCCAATGTTCGAATTTCAAAGAACACTTTCATCCCACCTGTACCCTCCCATTTTCCTCATTTTGAATGTTGATTCTTCCCAAAATAGAAAAATTAACAGAAGGTGTCATTGATGTTTCCACAGTAAGCCAGAGCCGCAGTTATGTATTTTAGCCTGGGGCGGCTCAACTTAGAGAGAAAGCACAATAATGAATCAAAAGTTGCCATTTCACTTAAACAAAGACCTTTTTTCTTTTATGGAAATTATTACAAACTATATTGCGATTTCCAATCTAACATTAGAGAAGAGGTTGCTCCATCCAACTTAAGTGAAGAAGTTGCTTAAGTGAATTAAGAGGGGCCTGCAGTAGGCGTAGGCCTAATTAATGTTTTCAAGAGCAGCAAATATATCTTGTAAAAAAAAATATCCAATTGTGCTGGTTTAAATTTAGCCAACTAAGTCAATGTCATTTATAAAACTGATAAAAAGCTGCTAAACCTTTAAAATTCGAAATTGCAGAGAAAAAACCTGAACCGATCTAAAACTGTTTTTAAGAAAAAAACGAATGTAAGTAAAATGCAAAATTAGGTCGTCTCATTCGTCTGTGATATAACCGTGCATGATAATTAACGAGCGCAATAAGGACCAACTAATCTGTGTCTTAATGCTTATAGTGTAAATGCCACAAAACTGAAAATTAGGAATACACATCTTAGAAATGTGGGTGGGATCATGGCCTCTTTCTTTTTCTAAAGCAGGGGTTACCAACCTGCGGTTTTTGTACCACCAATGGTATGCGAAGGTCTTTTAGGTAATACGTGAGTAACTTCCATTTTTTTACAAAAACTGGGATTCACAATAAATTTTCCAAAGCTTGCTATTCCTATTTTTTCGTAAGATTGCAATCTCTAAAATACAGTTTAAGTTAACAGAGAGGGGAGTTGCTTTGAAGTACAATAAAACGCTGTGGGATTCAATTAGGTGAAATTATTGCTTACAAAAGGTACTTTTCTCCCAGCTTTGTCGTCGTCGTTTGAATGGGCATCCATACGGGTCAGTCACAAACAGGCCTAAATGGCAATTGCTTTTTCGCAGCCTGGGCCGTGAGCAAGTCTACTGTTGTTATTGCTTATGACAGAGCGAAACTAAAACTGCCAAAACGGAAGAGTATTTACTCATCCCGATGTTCGGCGAGAGTCTACCAATTGCACTAATGCGGAGAAGCTAGTAGTACTTCCAGCTTGATAGATCTCCTTTACTTTTTTACAGGTGAAGTTACAAATTGCTGATTAAACAACGTTAGTTGCCAGATACAAGTTAGAATTAAGTTAAAATAAACTTGATAAAAAATACTCAATAACAGTTACATTTGAAGAAGTAGTTTATGCTTCATAGTAATTTTTTTGAAAGTACTGGTAGTAATACAGGCAGGTGCACAGTGTAAATGCAAACCCGTACGTAATATGGTATGAAGTAATGCAAATATTTTAAACGCCGATGTAACACAAATCAAGCTATGACTTTTGTAAGAAAAAAATCTTTTTTTTCTTGCGAAAGTCTTTACTACCACTTATGTTACCAACTTTAGTCTCTCGTATTGATAAGTCAAATAATTTTGCATTATCCTTTTCTAAATTTTTTACTTGACCTTGCTCGAGCGAAAGTATGATCTGACATACGTAAAATATGCTTTCATCTCAATTGCAGGGCTACGGATCTGGAGCTGGGGCGAAGAGCCGGAGCTCAAGGAAAATTAAGGATTTGGAACTGGAGCTGGAGCTGGAGCCAATTACTTTTAAAATGCCGGAGCGTAGCTGGAGCTGGAGCCAGTCATTTTATATACGCTGGAGCGAAGCCGGAGCTGGAGCTAGTCATTTTAAAGATGCTGGAGTGGAGTCGGAGCGGGAGCCAGTCATTTTAAAGATGCTAAAGCGGAGCTGGAGCTAGTCTTTTTAAATAAGAGTAACATATTCAGTTTCAGTATGCAAAGTGTCTAACAAGTACTTTTTGTAACAAGTACTTGCGAAAAAATTGATAAAGTCAGCAGAGCAGGTTTTATTTTTCAGATGCTATGTTTGTATGATATAAAAAAGGAATTATTATTATATTAATAAATATAAAAAAGCCTAAAAGGCATAACTACAGTCTTTAGGAATCGGATTATCGTAGTCACTACATGATAAATTGTGAAAGTAGTCTGAATTCTATAAAGTGGTCTGATGAATCACGTGATGGTGATGAGATGCGTTGAGTTTTTCTTACTTCATACCTATAGTAGTGTCTTTATTAATTTTGTGCATATACAGTTCATAGATTGCATCAACTCAAACATAAGTTCAAGTCAATCATTTACAATAGATCTGGATATGAAGCAAGTTTTTTAATAGTGTCAAAGCAAATATGTAGTCAGTCATTTTAAAAATGCTGGACCGGAACTGGAACTGGAGCTGGGGTCATAGATTTGTAAAATGCTGGAGGGAGCTGGAGCTGGAGTCATAGATTTTTTGCCAGCTCCGTAGCCCTGCTCAACTGAGCACAATGAAGAAGTTCTTCCAAAGTGTATAGTTTTCATAAAAACACAGTCCTATACAATTTTCAGCCTGCTCAAACGTTATTTGGTAAAAAATCACGTTGATAAAATAAGCCGAGATCAGAGCTACTTTCAGCGACTGGACGAGAACGTGAGGTGGAATACATGGACAAAACTGGCCAGATCCAGCAGAAGGGTACAGACCTTGTTAAGTCATTTTTTGAAGTCCTATTCCTGGTGGCTAAAAAACATGAAAGCCCATATGATTGCAGAGTCTTTTACCAGCGACAAAAATCTTGGTCAGACGATCGGAGAGCAAACTGTGGCAAAGTTCAAAAGTGTTTCCCTCTTTAACAATACTGTGAAGTGCCGCATCGAGGAAATGTTTATTGATATCGCCAATCAAGTGATGGCAGGAGGCTTTGAAATTTGGATTCTCCAAGCCACTTGATAAATCTACAGCTGTCACTAACTGCTGTCAAGTACTGTCTACGTCTGCTATACACAAAGAGATGTGATAAAATCTGAATTATTGCTGAGCCATGAGGTATCCACTAGCTTTGGATGACGAAACTCGATGCTGGCTTAATAACACCACTACCAGCATCTGATTCAGGCAATGCAGCAGTCTGGGGTAGTAAAAGGATAAACCCTCGGCCCCAGTCCTGCTTGTGTCTGACCTGGAGTGGATGCCCTTCAAATGATGACGACGACGACGAGGTATTCACTAGAACAAAACGAAAAGATATTTTCAACGTTTTGGCGAATTTCTTCCAGAAAAATGAATTCGATTGAGGAAATCTTGCTGGATGTATGACTGATAGGGCTTCTCTCTATGCTTGATTGAAAGTCTGAGTTTCAAGCCCATGTTAAAACTGTGTCACTAAACGTCACAAGTGATTATTGTTTCATACGAAGATTTGCCTTTTTCGCTATGGTGCTTTCTGCAAAGTTGTTAATGTGTTTGAAAAGAGTTGTCAAAATTTTAAATTTTGTTAAAACGTCAGCTTTAAATACTCGACAGTTAAAGCTATTCTGTAAAAACCTCGGCTCAGACCCACTTGTCCTCTCTATTTACATAGAGGTGGGCTGGCTCTCCCGAGAAAATAAAATAAAGACTTTCAAAAAAATTAAAAAGACAAGAAATTCATTGCAAATTGGCTTCCCTATCAGACATTTTCAAAGTTTTCAACTATTTAAATGTGTCATTTCTAGTAAAAAACTGCTCTGTCGTTGACTTTATTTCAAAATTGGAACCTTCTTCCAAAGTTGGACTTATGGAAGAAAAATAAACCTGCGGAAAGCTAGCACTATGGAATATTCAGGTTTCTTTCAGCTCTTGAGGTGAATATCAACGATGATTTCTCTCAGGAAATCTTGTTCTCCGATTATCATGATCATCTCTCATTACTTAATGCTGAATTGTTGCATTACTTTTTAGATGCGACAAGTTGTGCCTACATCACCAATTCTTTCTCTGTTGATCCAGCCGACTTTCATGTCGGGACTGGGGATCAAGAGAAGCTGATAGATATTCAGGAGCACCAGACTGCAAAGACAAAACACAAAGACTGTTCTTCAATAAATATCTGGCTAAGTATGGCCTTTTCATATTCGACGGTTCCCACGTTCTTCCACTGCTGCGGATTTTCATTTTTACGTGGGAATGCAACCAGAAGATTTTTATTCATGATAAATATCAAGTAAAAAATTGAAACCGACTAAATGCACCTGCACATGACTGCATCGACCAAATGATGGAAGGTAAACAAAAATCTTGTTAAATTCAGTAGTGGTCTTTTATTGTTATTTTAATGTATATTATTCTTATGCTAAATAAGGTAAGATTAGATCAAATTAGTTGTTTTGAAAGAAATAATAGGCGTTGACAACAGGATTGATGTCCAAGTGGTACGAGATTGTAAAAAGGTTGGGAGCCCCTGTCCTGAGCAGTCTCATTTTGAATGTAAATAAAAACTTGATCTTTTACAGTTCAACTGTGCCGGAAGAATTACGTAGCCACAATGATAAAATTAACTAATCAAACTTATAAAATTATTTTATTACATGATCACTGGTTTAGTCCACTAAATGTTATAGACATGAATAAATCGTAATGATTTGGGCGTACTCTTTTTGAATCGCCTGAATATTTTTTCTTCATTAAAATCAAATTGTGAAACACTTTTTCACAGTTTTATGAAGAAATATAAGTTAAAATATCTTATAAAAAGTTTTAAGAAATGTTATAAAAAGTTATAAAGTTTTAAAAAAGGCTAACAGTCAAGCTTTCACTCTAACAATTACTCAGCAAAAAGTTGACACCAATAACCTTTTTGCAATATGAAAGCGGTCGAGATAAAGCATGACGAAATGTAACGTCACTTCAAATGAATAACGCTGCGTCATCGTGATGATATCGTTATAAAACAATCTTCCAAACGCTTTAGCTTATTTGACAAGTTCTCATCCTGTAGTTAAGAGAGAAATTTGTCAAGAGTATAAAAATGTTTAAAATTTTCCTAAAAAAATATTAAAGTAATTTTTCGAAATGAAACGTCAGAGAGATTTTTAGATTAAAGCGGCAGAAAATGAGTGAAAAAATTCTTTCAATAGAACTAATATTTAGATTCAGTGGTTTCCAGTTTAGTTTTAGCTTAGTGTAAACATTTTAACCATCAGAATCACAGGTATGCCTTACTTAACTTTACGTGGCACAACACACTGTTATACACCATGTTTCACTTGGATCTGCTGTAAATCAAGCTTAGATTTTTAAAACAATAGTTCTGAGTTTGATTCCAAATCAGTTCTTGTACTGCCTGCATCCATCACGCACTAAAAGACCACTTATACATTCTGTCAGGCACCTAGGCTGCTCAGCTTCACCACCTATAAGCATAGGCACACCAGCCGAAAAAATGTTGGGAAGGCAATACAGTTTAACCCAAATTTTAGACGTTTGGCCCAATCATGATCTTCCAGCACTTGATGGATATGAAAAGAACTTTTATCTCAAATTTAGGGTGAAGACCAAAAAAAAGTCTTCACTTTAATCTGTCTCTGATTTCTAGATTTTTGTAACCTTAATCGTTTTTCTAAATTTCGAAACTTTGTCCTCCAGAAGTAGTTTTAATTTGCTTGTCGTTGCCCAAAATTTCTGATTTTTTTCCAAATAGTTCTTATCGCTGCCCAAAAAAATTTGATTTTGCCCAAATTTCTAAGACTTAAAAGGGAAATTGCCCCCATACCTCCCGGGTTGGTACGGCGATGTCTGTAAGAAGAGAAACTCAACTTGGTTAAACACTGCCCCTGGACCTCAATATTGTCATTTGCCAACTAGCTAAATTTTCAAATGGAAACCAATAAAACGAAAATTTAGAACCATTTCGGCCTGCTGGGCAAAGCTATTTGACAATCGTATGTCGGCAGCTTGGTCGAGTGGTTACTGGGCCGGGATTGTGATCCACACGTTCTCGATTTAAAACCTACTCGAGTTATTCTGTTGTATACTTGGGAAAGACACTTTACGGCACTTTCCCCTGCTAGGTGGTCTTGGCAAGCAGTTCTAAATTTTAGTCATATCTCTATTAAATTTCAAACGGACATAATATCTTGGCATCTCCGGAAGCAGGTGGGGGTAATTGCTTATCCTATGTATTAGCGCCTACTTGGCTTTCCTGCGAGACAGGAGGATAAATATAGAGACAAAATAAATACAGAAATCTATATCTAAGCTATGCATTTGTAAATTTTTGTGGATAAACTTCTCAAGCAACTCAAAGCAGAACTACTTTAAAAGTAAATTCTAACTTGATACTTATATCCAGTCAGTGCCCATATAAGGTTTATTGGATTGGCTTTACCCGCGACAGTTCAAATATAAAATGTTCTTTTCGACTATCTGATGCTTGGGATTGGGGTAAAACCAATCCAATGAGACTTGTACTGGCACTGACTGGATAATTTCTGGGTATCTGATGTTTGGAATTTCTATTGTCCTTTTACAAATACAGTATAATCTTATTATTTCACCACATTTCAATTGTAGCGCTCCTGAACAAAGCGCAGATTCTACTGCTTCAGCTTTTCTCATACAAGGGGTGACTTCTTGAATGTCAAAACCAAATAGTGGTTTAATATCATCAATGCCAGCACTCGACCCAGCAAAATAAGATTGTAAAAAGACTAAGCCTTGATACCTGCTCTGTCTTATGTCTGATTTAAAAAAGTTGTCCAAACGACGGAGACTGATGCAGGTTGCGATAAAAATAGGTTTTGAGTCATCCAGTAAAACTACTCAATGCTTGATCTTGAAAGTGATCGGGCGTGTTTTTGTCTTACTAAAATCACACTTTCGCAAATTCTACTTTTATTTTTAATTTAACTGGGTCAGGATTTGCTGAAATTTTGGTTGCAACAAATTCTAATTTTTTTATCACACATACTAAGATAATAATAAAAATAATTCAGCTGTCATACCGGAAAAAAACATCTAAGTATTTATTTTGTTTGCCTATTGAAGTTTTTTAAGGCGTTTAGAGATTTGGAAACAAACATACAACAAAGAAAATATGGTTAGAAAAAAGCGTAAGAAATAAAAGCTCTAACAGAAATTAGAGCTCAAAAAAATTTTTTGAATTCGGTTAAAGTTTTATTGGTTAGAATTTGTTTTTCAAATCGTAAAGACTTAAACGCTCTCTGACAAGCCTTAACATGGGTCACAGAGTATTGAGAAAATAAATTTAAGTGTGTCAGGTGCATTACAATTGCTAAGCACTCTTTTAATGAATATGCAGCTGAAAAATAGAATAGCTTTATATGAAAATATTCAACAAATACAGTTCCTTCAAAAACAGATTACAAGAAGAAGGCTAAATAATAAAGTCAGAGCAAATTGATTTTATTATAGGGCGTACGAACTGCAAGATTAATAAAATTTTGAAAATAAAAAAAATCTTTTCATGCTGTCCCAAGTTGTTTCGATCTTTAGTGAGAAATACTATTTGAATAGAATCTGAAAAGTTATTTTTTCAATAGAATTTCGCACCAGAATGCACAACAGCGTCAAATGGACGGCAGGTTTTTTTAATTTTAAACTTATGTTGATAATGTAGTTCATAACCCTTTAATAAAATAATCAAGAAAAATATCCATACTTTTATGCAAGAAAACACATAATCATCCTGATCCGTGAATTCGTGTCTTTGCTCATCATGCTTGAATCTTTAGTAAACATTATTTTGTTAAAAAAATTTGCATTGCGCTAGTTAGCGGCCACTTTTTTTCTTCTGTAACTTTGTTAGGTGGTAGTAATAGTCAAAATTCTTATCTTCCGATTTACTCATGCAAATAAACAGAAAAATAATATAAAAAAATTTCTTCTATCAAAAAAATCTCATTTTCAATTATGTTGCTTTGAAACTTTATTTTTATTAGTTATATGAAAATTATCGCATTGGAAACCGAAACTTTGATTTAACCGCAAAAAAAGAAATTCCGGTTTTTCAGGTCGATCACGACTAACGAAATATTGCATCAGAAATTAATTCACGATTCGCTGCGTTCATGATACAAATTGGAGAATTTTTTGGTGTTATTTTCTTTTGAAATAATACAAGTTAGAAAGCGGTGCCAATGTATGTTGGAGAATGAAATTTTAGTTGAAAAATGTTTTTGTTTGCTTGCGTTACAAGACTTCGTATAGCTCTCAGAGACAGTTTGAACATGAATAGAAATTTTAAATTACAATTAATGAAAATCTAGAAGTGACATTTGTACTATTTTGACGGTAGATAGGATCAAAAAACCAACTTTGGATTAAACTTATTTAAAAAAAACTTTAGTCGTTGGCCGTTTTATAATTCTTAGAAAATTAAGAACATCACAGTTACTATGATGATTCAAAAGAGGACAGAGAAACGTGAAAATGTCGGACACAATGTTTAAATTGAGTGGTTTATCATATTTTGGTTATTCAATGCAAATGCCCTTTAATTTTTTCGCTTTTTAAGAATGTCTGCGTTTTTCTTGCTTTTACGTAACATTCTTTATACAAAATGAAATCAAATTGGTCAAAAGCATGATTACTTGTTGCAATGTGATTACCATATAATATTACTGCGATTACGTAATTCAAATTAAAGGTAGATTAAACCAAAAAACGTGGCTTCATGCGACTCAGCCACGTCCACGGGTGCCACGAATTGGCGAGTTTTGTCTCTGCAACTATCCATCCGGGCCTCAGCCTCTTTCGTGAAATCGTCAAAGCGATGGCAAGTACAGGTAATTGCAAAGTAGAAGGTTGACCATCAGATTAGCTAGTCAATCATGATAGATAAAGTGGAGTTTGTGATTCCAACCCTGTTTTTTATGGCCGTAACGAAACAGAGCTGTAAATATTTTCTTTGAAATTTTAAATGTTCTTAACTGCGTTATAGCGTTGACACATATATTTTTGGACGTTTATTATCGGACGCACATTTATTATCAGATATATTACAAATTTTCCACATTTCTATTTTGCGCAAACGGATTGTATCTTCTTTTTTTTTCCAAGTTACAAGGATTAGCTCAAAGTCACTGCTATCGCTTAAGCGAAAACTAAATATACTTTCAACGGAGTCGAAATGATTTTTTTAAATCTTTTTAAAATTGTGCTTTTGAAATTGGTTATTTTTCAAAGATTTACACGTTTAACTTCTACGTTTAAAAATATCATGCTCAGCCTTTAAGGCTCGTTTTCACTACGAGCGTGGAATGAAGTACTCTTTGCTTCTTTTATTTATTTTTGCTTTGCTTCGCGCTTAAGCGCGGAAAGAAATAAAAAAAATCAATAAAACAAACAAAAAATTTTTATTCCACGCTGGTAGTGGAAATGAGCTTTTATTTTATTTTTAGTCGTTTGTCCAAATTATAAAAAATTCAAAACTTCAGCTATTAGGCTTTGTATATAGGCTATTAGTTTTTAATTGCAATACAGCAATTAAAATTTTAAAGTTTTTGTTTGAAGTGGAATGTCAATTATTGAGTTCATCTGAACACACCTCTTTCTGATGTTTATTTAAATACTGCGTTTTCCAGGAGATAAGGACTGTTTTGATAGAAGGTTGAGAGTTTGTTGTTTAAATAACATTTTTTCAAACTGTCCACAAATCGCAAGGCGTAGGTCAAAATACACATTATTGAGTTCATGTTTTTAGCATCAACCTTTTTCGCGTTTACTAGAATCAAAGCACTAGTCGTATTTTGGTGAAAAACAAAAACAAATTTTGGTTTCATGAACAGACGTGTCTGAATGCTTCGGAGAAATTCAGACACGAGTAATTAACAATAATCTTGACGTGAAAAACATTGCAATAATTCGTTAATCTCTTATTTCTTCAGCCTCTCGGTAAAGAAAAGAGCTTAAAAACACTTTAAAACTTTTTGAGTTTATTTTCAAAACAATGGAAACATTATCTTTTCAAAAATGATGATAAAATTCTTTGTGACTCTGTGTTCATTCCAACTACAACATTAATCATAAAAAAACTTCTAATTACTTATTACTGCACAGTGGGTTCAGAAAAAATGAAATACGGTAATTTATACGCTCTTGCAGCCTTGTTAAACAGTATTTTCGGAGTTTTGCTCTCTTCTAGAAAGATTACAAGTCTAAGTTTGTCCTGAAACTTAAAGTGACCCTTTAAAATTTTGAAAATACAGATTGAGCTGCAAAGCGAGTTATTATATTGTTGATTTTGTTTTTTTGCTGTTTGAAACCAGGTCATCATCACAGTCAAGCACGCTGTACGTGTTGCTAAAGCAGTGGTCGCCAAACGTTTGACTTCCATGGACCAATAAATGTAGGCTGTAATTTGTTAACTTGCCAGACCAGTGATACGAATTTGCGAAAAAAACTACTGTAATTATATTTGTGCAATAATAATCACTTTAAAAACCAACGTAAAAGTAAAGCCAAAAAAGGTCTTTTCATAAAAATTACCTCTAATGAAAGACTTATGGACTTATTGCGAAGGTTGTTAGATTAAATTTGATTGGGATTCCTTCAATTGATGGACCTGTTGCACCTCTGATTGTTTTATGCGGACCACCAAAATTTTTTTATGAACCAACGGTTGGCGAGCACTGATTCAAAGCATTTGTTGCAATGGATTTCAACTTACTAAAGGTACAATCCCGATTTCATAAACCCGTACTTGATAAATCAGAGAATATTTGCACTTTCAGACTATTTTAGTCACTTAGAAAGCTGTAGATTGGTGCTAAAAAGTTTGAGATGTTTATTTGAGGGTAACCATCGCATTTTGACTTCATTGTTAGGCTCTTCTAAAGACTTTTTTCGACGTTGTATTGGATTAAATTTGCCAGTAGCGTTAGATGTTTTATGATAGAAGTGGAACACACAAAATTCTTTTTACTCAACACAGCTTCGTGTAATGGTGTGCCTATTTAGGCAGGCGAATCTGGGGCTGAGAGTTTTGTTTACGTCAGTTTGGTTCACTTTCCACATGAAACCTTGAATGACCGCATTAAGCCAATTGTAAAAGTCGTAATAAAAAAAAATCGAACTGCTCTTTCTCTTTCTATTTTTTTCAATAATGTTTGAACAACAACAACGATCGTTACAGGCCTAGTTTTTATCTTCATCAACTTACCTTTGTCTTAATCTCGATGAAAACGAATTTTTTTCGTTTAAATCAAACTCACAGCCATGTATGGCAGTTTCGCGCCATTCTATTACGTCCTTGGGAAAAATCCTTCACGACACTTTTTCCTGTTTAGCGGTCTTGGTAATCAGAACTAAATTTCAGTTATATCTTTAATAAAAACTAAAAAAACAAAATAAAAAAATTCAATCGGACAGCAGTATCTTGGCAGGTCGGGGTAATTGCTTGTTATAATTGGTCTATGTATAGCGCCTGTCAGTCAGAAAGATAAATAAAATAAAAAAGAAATAAAATTCTGCTGTTCTCGAACTTTTCAAGATGTGACGCACACGAAGCGATTTGTTGTAATCACCACGCACAAGAAATAAATAACACAATTCTCATTAACAAAATAAATGAGTAACGATTTCTTTCCGTAACTCTCAAAAAGGCTTATATAACTACGAGAAATTACAGAAAAAGATATCTTTTTGCAAATCTTTTTAGAGTTATGAAATTGCACGGCATAATAACTCTTACTTAGCAAATGAATCTTGATGCGGTTATGATTGCTTTCATCTAGTTTTTCTTGCATTTGCTGTTTTTGTTCAACCATCTTCTTAATACTTATAGTGGTCTTCAGCAGGGCTCTTCAAACTGGGGGTCGCAAAGAGGCTCAATGGGAGTCGCGAGATTTGAAATTTTGGATTTTTAGAGATTACGATGATTTTGGAAGAAAAGTAGCGAAATACAAGATTAATTTGAAGTGAAGACCTTTTTTCTTTTTTTTTTATTCAGAGAACACCTTGATTTTTTGGGAAAAATAGCGGAATCAGAATTCGATTCTAGGTGAAGACCTTTTTTTTTTTTAGAGAACACCTTGATGTTGGGAGAAAAATAGCGGAATCAGAAATCGATTCTAGGTGAACACCTTTTTTTAGAGGTCGCGAAAAAATTTGGCTATGCAAAATGGGTCTCGATGAAAAAAGTTTGAAGAACACTGGTCTACAGTATATAACAGGGATGAGCAAAGTGCGTCCCGCCAAAGGCATCCACGAAGTCCCCGAGTTGTTTTTAAAAGGGTGTTTTTAGTGATCCCTACATTTCAGGCATGAAAAGCAAGAACTCTGAGACAGATTTATAGTGAAGAGAGATCACCACATTTTTAGAGACGATTGACATTTTACAATGATCCATAATTATTAAAATTTAACCAATGTCAGTTTAAGTGCGGCCCGCGAATCATTCCAAAAACCCCAATGTTGCCCACCTGTGGTATGTAATATTTCTAATTTGAATCCGCTGATTTGGACATTGGGGTGAAAATAGTAGGCCTGCTTCTTTTCATTACTAACTTTAACATAGGCAACTTTAACACCAGAATCCAGTTATCTAATTCTCTGCACACGACACCAGGTTATAGAAAATATTAAGAATTTGTCTATATTCTATATTATCTTACTATCGCAATAAATTTTTTTCGAGCGATAGGAGAAAGCTATTTTGATTGCTCTTAGTCAAAAATTATCTTTGTTTCAAAAAAAATTAAAGTACTTTATGGTCACATAAGAATTCAAGACTCGTTTGAAAAAATCTGTTGCCTAATAAATTGCAATCCTTGAACAAGAATTAATTTGGTCTGTTACTGCTATTTGATCGTCTTTTTTTACAAACTAATTTAAATTGAGTAAAAGATTAATTATTTAATATTTTAGCTAATATTTTTAGTGAACTAGCAAGTGCCATACGACCAGCAACAAATGTTTTAGATCAGTACAGTAAACTATTCTATTTTTAAAAACCGAAGATGTTGTTATTATTTGATCGATTTAATCTTCGATCTTCAGGTAGTAGGCAAACAGCAATTACAACCGTTAAACCTTGACCAGGTTTGGGAGCAAGAAGACTTAGTTTATTTTTTAAAATTTTTTAAAGTTTGTTCTGACGGTATTCTTGAAGCTTTATTTATAACCGCTGGCAAATACCATGAAATCAGCAACTTCTTCTTGTTTAGGAAACACAACCCGAGATATTTCGATTAAATAAACAGTGTACAATGCATCTGAACCAAGCTGATAAAAGATTTACTTTGTTTGCCGATGTAGGCTCGCGGTGCTCATCTCCGCTGCACGGGATTCAAACCCGTTAGTTTCTAACTAAAGCAAGAGATAAATTAGCCGCAAGTTTTTTGTTTAAAAAAACTTAACGTAATTATCGGAAATGACAATTTATGATTCCAGTTTTTTAATGCTAAATTATGGAACACGGCAGCAGTTCAAGATGACGTGACAAAGAATCAACTACGACACATGTGACAGGTAACTGCAGGTATTTAAATTTCTCCGTAACTAAATTACATACAACACAAACATCGTATACACCATTTGCTTGTATTTTACAAATCAAAAACTTATGCACAAACTATTAGTTATGTCTCAACATGGCAAATAAAACGTTGCTAAACTTTCTATCATACAAAATACATACCAAAGTTTAATCGCCAAACACTGAAAAATTTAGTTCAGAAGTGTCCAACCTTTTTGAGCCGAGGGCCACTTTGACTTATCGAAAATATTGGTGAGCCAAACAAACAAAACACCCTATTTTTTGCCCCAAAATCATAGTAATCTCAAAAAAAAAGGTCCTCGCCTGAAATCAGTCTCAAATTTACCACTTTTTATCCCGAAATCATAGTGATCTCTAAAAAAAAAGGTTCTCGCCTGAAATCAGTCTCAAATTTACCACTTTTTGTCCCAAAAGTATAGTGATCTCTAAAACTTTGAAAAAAACAAAAAGGGTCTTCACATCAAATCTGTCTTCGACTTTTTCCAAAATTGACGGGATAGATGGGTTCAAAAAATACTGCGCGGGCCACTCAAAACTTTATGCGGGCCAAATGTGACCCGCGGGCCACGGGTTGGACGCCCCTGATTTAGTTGGTACAATGAGAAAGTGAAAAAATGTTAGTAAACAATCAGAGTCATTGAACTTGTTACATTATATAAAAAGCAATTACACTTGGCTGACATTGCTCCCTTCCTTCAAAAAGATAAAAAACAAAAAATTAAGGAATTCAAAACAAAAAAATAATACAGCGTTTTTGTCAAGTTTTTGGTTAAGTAAACAGTAGCGAAACTCATTAATTCGCTTTGTTCAACTAAAAAAAAATTAACTGTTTTTTTAAACTTCAAGAACTAAAAACAAAGGCGAGATCTTCAGCAGTAAATACAGCGTAAAATGATCTGTAAATACGTCAATAAACCTTCCCAAAGCAGCTTTAACTTTTAAACTAAAATAGAAAACAATTTTCAAAAGCTCCCTAGCCTGCTACATTTTCAAAATTGCACGAGAATAAGTCTTAATTTAGGCTTTTTTGAATCGGCAGACGCTAAGGACCGTTTCCACCACGAACTTGGAAGTATTTCTGTTTGTTTTTTTAATTTTTTTCCTTCTTTCCGCGCTTAAGCGCCAAAGCGAAGCAAAAAATCAATAGAAGAAACCAAGAATGCTCCCTTCTACGCTCGTAGTGAAAACGAATCTGAACGAAGACAGCCGAGTAATTTGAAGCGAAGCCAAAATTGTTTCAATTTTGTACTTAACTACAAATTAATCATGGCAAGATAATCGTACTTACGATCCCATGCCGACCAAAATACGCTACAAACAATATTTTGGAATTCACAATTTTATTGACATTTTTTCTGCTTGCCTATCATACAAATATGAAACAACAGAGCAGACACGAACAAAAGTACGATTTTAGCTTTTAGACACGGTGCTGTTATTGTCGTCCACACGGCAGAAACTATCCTGAAAAACAAAATGCCAGTTCTTAAGCGGAGATTGAAGGAAAAAATTTAATGTAAAAAAAATTGTGTTTATTGTTTTGCTCAAATTTGGATTTTTATTGTTGTAAATAGCTCTAGTCTTATATAGTTCAGCAAAGAAACCAATGTTTTTGAAATTATATTAAACGCAGTCTGATTGATTGTCCAATAAAAGACATTTGACGTTTATACCGCTACATCACATTTATTCTCAAACTTTTTCAACTACGGCGGAATTATTAAAGCGTCACGCGAGTATGTAAACCCGGCATATCCTGCAAAAAGGTCCCTATGAAGGTCCAACGCAAATTTGCTTTGCAGTTTTTAAAGAAATAATAGAAGTTGGGTGTGCTTGTACGAAGGCCGCTAAGTACGAAGGAGTTAAATGCTTTTTACAAGAGTGCAATATGACAGGTCGTACGTTTAACAAAAGCCCGGTGATCATAAGTTTCTTCAGGTAAATTTAGAAACCTTGTTATCTTTTTGAAACAATAAAAGGAACACTGTTATTTCAATTGGGGTTGTATCAAAGATTTGAATTTTTTTCAGGGTATATATGCCACAACGGTCCTTTAGACCAAGAGGCGAACGGATGACCTTCAAAGCGCAACTGACTGATCGTAATAAGCCAGGTTATTGCTAAAGTTTTGAATTTGGATGCCCACATTTTGCAAGATAAACTCTAGGCAAGTACATATTCCTTAATCAGTTTTTCTTTCAGTTCAATAAAAACAATTGTTTCACGGCTGCCGGGCCAAACCGAGTGCCACGTCTCTGTTTAAGATGAAACAGCGACTTCATCTCCAACAAGCTGGCGCACCTTAGACTCGATATACTGAGAAAAACAGTTTTTCATTTTAGAACACGTCAATTTCCGATACCTGCATCACAATGATATGCTGGTAAAAATAGCATCAAAATTAATCATAAAAATAAGTCGGTTTATATGTAAACTGTCAAACCCGATTGTTTAAAGGTTTTAATTTACGTCACGAATGTCGGAACGTTTTAACATATCTTGACCACAACCGTAATTGTTATTGCGCAAACATTTAAAGTGCAAAAATATAAGCAAGAATTTTCTGAATGCTACGACATTCAATACGGATTTGAATGATTGAAATGCTACGGCATTCAATTATCATTCACTCACATCGCATTAAAAAATAAAGTGGGAATTCTAGTTGATAAAAATGATAGTTTAAAAAATGTAATCTTCCGCGTCTTCGACTTAGTTCCCTAAAAAATTAACTTTTCTGCCACCTAATAGTTCTAATTTGGAGCAAAAAAATTTCTTGTAGTCTTTTTCGATTATTTATGTAATCCATTGTAATTCATCGTGACAAACTTTTATCTCAAATCTGATAAAGTCGGGATGACATATCATGACATAAAAATTACAACCAATTACAACAATAGTTAAATTTTCGGAAGTGGTATTTAAAGCTTAAGAGCTGGTACTAATGACGCACAAAAATACATAAGACCTTTTCAACCAATAATAATTGGAGGCGCGCATATTGATTTCTCTTGTCCTTTACAAACTTTTTTATTCGAAACCGATTTCCTTGCAAATTCAAGATTAAGACCACGATTTTAAAATCGATCCCGAACTTCAAGGCGAAATGTTTAAAAACAATATCAGTGGACGTAAAAAGGCAAAAACTGCGCGAGAAAACAATCCTTTACGCATCAAAATACAAGTTGGCTTGGGTTGATTCATATAACGTTGGAATCGGTCTTATTTTTAAAGCACTTTCTGTGCTTTTCTGGCAGACAATTTAAAACCTTTTTTTCTATTGCCGCTTTCATGTTTTTAGTTGGGGCGAAAATAGACAAAGAAAGCAGATTAAAAATACAAATTTAGAAAAATAAGTTAATTGCACTACAACAATTTTATTGGCAGACTTATTCTTATTTTGCATTCTTCTGCAATGCAATTCATTCTGCAAAAGTATGCAAGTCGCTACAAGCTCGGCAATCGTCGATCTAATATTATCAACACGGAGTCCAAGTATTAAATGGTTAGACTTTAAAAACTGCTGTTATCGCCAACTGAATCAGCACACGAAATGCAAAAGACAATAAGAACAAATTAAATCTACAACTTCTGCTACTTACTCTTTGACCATATCTTGTGTGAAAGGTTACGTTGCATTTCACTTTATGGCCGTCCTTTTCATTGAAGGTCTGACACATTTGAAAAGGAGGAGAATAGAGATGAAGACTCACCGCATTTTCGGAATCGTTTGCATTTTCAACTCTGTGCAAACCTATCGAATCTGAAAACCACCACAAAATAGTATCAAACAAGACTGAATGATAAACATTTTTAAAGGTAAATTATGAAATAAATAATCTCCTTTGAAATTGCGATTATATCTAACAAAATTTAAAGGCACTATTTGCAATATATATTAATGGAAAAAAAATCCTATCATTTGATAACAGTGAGTTTTATTATTCGTGAATTTGACGACAAAAGCAATTCTAAAAATCAATCTTTCTTGTTTATTAACAAAAATAAGACTTATGCGAAAATAAACTATATTCCAATTCAATGAGAATAATAACTAGCACTCTTTCATTAAGTGGATCAGAAGATAAACACTTTGACAGCAAGAGTCACTGTTATTTCACAACAAAGTCGCTAAAAGTGGGTGCTTCAAATAAAATCGCCAAGTTAAAAACATACCGTTAATATAGGCAACTTCGTTAAGTTTGTACTCTGTCGTTTGCTTAGGAGTCATCGGCTTCGATTCGGATGGCCATTCGTAAAGGATTTCTTTCAAGTTGCCTTCCATGATCTTCATGAAGCAGTGGGAATCGGAATGGTCGTGAATGCAGCTGAAAATAGAAAAGTTTAACATCTATAGACAGGTAAAATACAGGAAAAGAGTTTAAAAAAACGGTGTCATTCAATATATATTTCTCGATTTAATTTAAATCTGTAACTACATTTCTGCTTCTTTAAAATCCCATACTCTTCCTTATACTTTTTTTATTTTATTTTGTTAAGTTTTTTAAAAGCCACTACCAACTAAAGTAAAAATAATGCCCGAATAAATTACAGGTAGGCTTGTTTATGAATGCAAATATCTACCCGAAGCATCCACCAATTACGCAGCCATTTAACGAAATAGATGAATTTTAAAAATATATACATACAGTATACAGTGTTACAAATGTATAACCTCCTTTTCGTTGCCATCTTAGCAATTACCTTTTATGGCCCGCACCCCAGCATAAAAGAATAAGGTTAAACTTTCCATTGCCTTCATCAATGAGGTTCCGAGTGTACCTAAAAATAAAAATTTTCAATGAGTCATTGGATTACCGCTAAGATTTTTCAAAACCAATTAACAAATTCGCTTTTCAAATTTGGTCCAACGATACGTTTGCGATAAATTTCGGCTTATGACAAAACTTATGAATCAAGATCTTTAAATCTGCCAAACCAACGAAATTAA
The DNA here is from genome assembly GCA_963680785.1 of Diplosoma virens. Classification (NCBI taxonomy): domain Eukaryota; kingdom Metazoa; phylum Chordata; class Ascidiacea; order Aplousobranchia; family Didemnidae; genus Diplosoma; species Diplosoma virens. The sequence continues at coordinate 38,908,715 of OY796880.1, forward strand.
ACATTGCAGCAAGATTAAAGGCAAAGAAAAGCAACTACACAAAAATATTAGTCATGCAAGCGTTAAAGCGTAATAAGCGACATGTTTCCGCACTTAATAAAACTGATAAACGCTTCAACAAACCTACGTCACAGCAACTCGTTTATATAATTCAATAGTACCAACAATTTCACCAAGCCTATGTAAAATTTAGTGTAAATTTGACGCGATTGCTATTCGCAACAAAATTTACACCAATACACAGACTCAAAATTGAAAATTTACACTAAATATGGAAGCATTTTTTTAAACTCATTACGATGATCCCGTTTTCCCACAAAAATGATCTGGTTTACGCTTCAGTGTACGCAGAAAAGATTAATAACGCACACATGCAAGTTCATTAATTTCTTTGACAGCCCAACCGCTCCATGCCCTCGGGTCTAGAAAACTGCAAAATAGTTTATACTTCGCGTTTACAGTTAAAAACATAAAAAAAACCTCAAAAATATTTTGGTTTTTTCTTACAAGATAGAAACAAAAACGAATGTGTTTTAAACAGTATTAATGAAAAATAATTGAATCATTTGTTCATTTCACTAAAACCCGATAATATCTGTTTCGCGAGATATTGAAACAACGCATTCAACGAAAAAACATATTTAAAAGTACTTCTTCAACTACCTGTATTGGTCGAACTTCGCGTTAGCAACCCAGTCCGATTTTACACTTTTGTACGAAGCCATGTACTTTTTGACTGCTTCCACATCAATGTGATCGTCTTCGAAAATATAGTGAAGACCCTGAATGAGCTCCGAAAGATTTCTTGGAGGAGCCAATGATTCGGGACGGCTTCTAGGAGCACGAAAATGTAAAGGATTGGAGAATTTTGTTGCAACTCTTCTATCAATGCTTGTCATAGGCATTTTTAAATGTTAACGTTAAACTAATTTATCTAAAATCTGAAAATTAAACATTAACACATTAAAACGTCTTAAAGAGTCCCATCAATAGCTATTGCCAAAGCAACAATAATTATAATGCAACCATTAATATTAACACATTAAGAGCTAAGTCTAAAGTGTTGACAATGTCGTAAAGGAGCTGTAAATCATAACCGATTTAGGACAATCTGCGAAATATGAAGTTTGCCCACTTACTCTTGTTCCCCTTTTATAACTATTGTTTTCACTGTTTTAACATCATGTTCGATAATTACGGTAATTAAAATCAGGAAATCGATTTTCTTTCATAATAATTGACTGACGGAGAATAAACAGTTGGGAGCCGAAGAAACTGTCAGCAAAGAACTTTCTTAACATTTTACCTCGATAAATTATTTCCTTTTTCCCTTGCTGCCATTGCGTTGGCTGTCATTCGAATTTACTGCAGTATACAAGTGAAATTAAAACTTTTAGAATAAAATATGATGATTGAATTAAAAAAAATTTGGGATAGCAAAACATTTCGATCTAGTTCTATTCAATATTGCTACAGCTCGAGCAAAGTTTATCTGATCTGTTCAGTCTATTTGGTTATCTGGGCAGTTAGCAGGCTAAAAATCAACCAATTCGTTCCCTGAAAAATCAAAACTTGAAATTCACATATATTGCAAGCTTTTAAGTTTTTTGTATATCTGTTACTATCTGTTATATCTGTTACTAACTGTATATCTGTTACTATCTGTTATATCGGTCATATCTGTTACTAACAAAAATTTTACAAAGAAAGTTATACACCAAATCGTAATTTTGCGTATATCCAACGTTGGCCACATCAGATTAATAAATTTACCAAAAAGCGACATAATTTATTTTTAAAAGGAATACTAAGTGTAAAAAAATTAACTTTTGTAATGAATGATAGTCGATGAAACATTTGGGGTGCGCATTTCATACAATATAGAAAAAATTGCTTCGAAAAGTTTACGACGCCATCAGGTTTTTGAACGAATCGACCATCAGGTCTTGACAATGAATCGACCGGCTTGCCAAACCCATTTTTCTCACCAATATATTGGTGCCAACGGTATAAAGCAGGGGCGTCCAACCGGTGGCCCGCGTAAAGGTTTTGAGTGGCCCGCGCAGTATTTTTTGAAGCCCTCTATCCCGTCAATTTTGGCAAAAGTCGAAGACAGATTTGATGTGAACACCCCTTTTTTCTTGTTTTTTTTTTCAAGTTTTAGAGATCACTATGATTTTGGGACAAAAAGTGGTCAATTTGAGACTGATTTCAGGCGAGGACCTTTTTTTTCTAGAGATCACTATGATTTTAGGGCAAAAAGTAGGGTGTTTTGTTTGTTTGGCCCACCAATATTTTCGATAAGTCAAAGTGGTTCTCGGCTCAAAAAGGTTGGACACCCCTGGTATAAAGCTTTGTTTTATCATTCTTTGAAGCTTTTTCAAAGTTTTTTAGGAAACAGGAAAAATAATTCCAACACTTTAGGTGGTGATCGCAGTTGGTTGGGTGGTAGATTAGATTCTGAAAAGTGTAATCAGGAGATGGCAAAACTAGGAACTTTAGAGCAACAAGATTACAAGGATGCTCTTTATTAGAAATTTAAACTGTTATCTGTCTTTCAGTGAGTTTATCTAACGTGACATCATCTTTGCCGGCGAAGACTTTATCTGTAAAGTTTTCATTATCGGATATTATAAAGTCCGGATAGGAATTCTATTTTCATCATCGATTTCTTATCAATTTTACTCTCAATCAATGTTGCCAATTTCTAACGCTCGCGTGTTAGATATGCGCAATAAAAGCTACTAAAACTCTACGAAAATAGTATAGTTTTTTTAAGTATAATAACTACAAAATCAGAAATTAAGTGTTACATTAAATCATCATGCTAACGTTGTTTTTTTTTGTTAATTGAGCATTACAAACCACTTGTAAGTGTAAAGCAATAATTCAACTGTTTTTACTTTCCACACTCCTTTAAAATTGTATTTTGTTTTGGGGCCCTTTATATAATAACTAAATAAACTAGGTAGAAAAAAGTGCTTGCAAAGTTTTTTTTACATCAAAACAATATAACAATTTAGAGTCTAAATTAAAATTTTTAAGTATTGCATCCCTTTATACGTCATATCGCACCCCCAGGCGCGAGCATCCCCGGTAAAAAACTCTGGTCTAAAAAAAAAACAAAGTTATAACACCCTGGGTTATTTGTAGGCCTAGAAAGTTTATTTCTAAGTTTATTTATAGGTTTAGCTTTTATTTAAATACCGAATTACTTTGTACAAAGAACACTTTTTAGTTGTTTCTTCTGTCCAACATTGAGCCTACGCAACAACTTGCCAATACGAAATGCGTACACCCAACAAAATTTACGCGACTTTTTTACACAAAGATATTCAACTCGAAAAATGCAAACTGATTTCGTTGAAATTGCAAATAAACTTAGGAGACATTAATAAACAAGAAACGTATTGCAAAATGCAATACTGTATTTTACGACTACTGTATGAACTAGACACACTGTATCTAGTTTTATCCAAAGATACGTTTGAAAAAGTAACCTTAATTATAAATTTTCGACAAAATCCACTCAAAAATACATTTTGCATTGTTTTTTAACCTGTTGCAATAATATTATTCTTTGTTTTACAAGAGATAGCACGATATTTTCGGTTTAAAAAAAGTAATAACTACTCCCATGTTGCGTATACGCAATATGCAGTGATGGCTTTAGTACAGAGAGAACGAAGTGGCCGCACCTGGCCACTCCTAAAAAACGTCAAAAAATGGCCCCCAAGCAAATATTGCTCTATCTCTTCATAGCAGCACCATGACGGTGGTCACCCTGCCTCCCCGATTCCGGCAATTGCCCTTCTGTTTGACTTCTTTAAATTGACCCCTTGCCCTTTGTCTGCACCTTGATTTTAAACGAAATTAGGGATTATGCACTAGATTGAAGGCGATGACTTTTTTTAGAGATCACCACGCTTTTGCGACAAAAATGGAAATTTCGAACATTGATTGAAAGTGATGATTTTTTTTTTACACATCACCATTTTTTGGGACGAAAAAAGTTTTCACTTTGTTTTGGACTAGGCTGCTTTTTTTATTATCGTTGCAAAATAAATTTTAAAAGTGGCCCTCTTTTTTTCTTGCACGGGACTTTTCCTTTTGTAAAGCTATCACTGGCAACATGAGCTTATGTGGGTTAACCACCCCTACACTATTTAAAATATTTAAAAGATTTATGTTTTGGTTGTGATTAGATGATCCCTTAAGACAAAGGTAGGGAACGTTTCTTGTTATTAGAGGCCACATTTTAATACTTCTAACAAAGGAAGCCGGACAAGTTATTACTTTGAAGCTGACTCAAATTTCTTGATTTTCGTCCCTAAAATAAAGTGATCTCTAAAAAAGGGTTTTCTCTTATAAGCAGTAGCCTTTGACACATAATTTTATTGTCATGGAAGCCGCAGGTTCCCGTCCCCGCCTTAGCGGTAAAAAATACACAGAACGTTCAAAACTTCTTTGCACTCTTGCATAATCGTAACCAGAAAACTCATATGAACACATTAGAATTTTGGAACTGCACAGTCCTGAACGTCTTCTTTGCATTATTACATTTGACTGGGGTCTGCAATATTCGACAACAACGCATCAACGCCCGCAGACTTGCGTTAACGAAAACTAAAGCACAGACTTGAACCTAAGTTGCTTAATTATGAATCTGAAACGGTCATCACTTGAACAAAAAGAAGGGCTTTTTTTTAAATTCTGTTCAATCAATTGAAGTTCATTTAAACGCTAAAATCAGTTCTATGTACGCCCTAAGCAACAATCTTAAAATTCTCTTTTTTTACATGCCCAACTGATTAAATTACTGGAGCAATGTAGTATCAAGCCGTTTATTATCATTTGTTCAATAGATTTTTTGGAAAAGTGATGAAAATGAAATCGAGCAGGTAAAGGTCAGAATTGCTGATTCCAGTTCAAATTGTTGTCGCAATTATTTGATTACAAACTGGAAAGTTTATTGATAACTAAATAAAAGAAGCAAAGACAAACATGTAATTTAAGATAAACAAAAATTAAAAATTTTGAAGTTAGCATCAAATTGGTGTGTATTTATAAGTCGAACTAAAGAAAGTTCTGCAAACGTTTACAACAAAGACACATACGAGCGCCAGGTCTTTACCTGGCGCACACCCGGGCGTACCCGTCTTTGTTCATTGAATTTCGAAACAAAAATAGATGCTGCTCCGATGCGATTCGTGAGCGCCAGAGATCGCACGTTTGAGTAGCACCCAAAAGTATGCCGAAATGTATTCGCAAAGTATTCTCCGGCAGCAGACCAGTTCCAAATCTTACGTCTTAAAAAACAGTTTGCGCAATGTGTAGACGGTAAATACTTCAAAGCCTGGTCTTACGCCAAGTACTTTTCTAAAGACTTTAAACAACTTCAAACATTTCTAGCCTATTTCATTACAGTTTTGGTACAATAACAACCTGTTTTTAATCTCTACCGACAAAATCGCGTAGTTTTATATCACCTATTTCAGACGTACTGGTCCGCAACTTATTGCAAAACTATGACCCGCAGGCCAAATAACTGTGTAGGAGACGTTTAAGGCAACTTTTTTTTATGTTGCAGCATTAGGCCGATTTCTACAATAAAAAGTTGAGCCGAAGCCTACCTCAAGCATTGCCAAGTCGTAGTATATTTATAAAAACTAAAACATCAACTTAATTTAAAATCAATTCATTCATTTTTTTAGCAGTCAACAAATCCAGAGAAAATAACAAAACATCAATTAAGAAAAGTGCCTTTACCAAAAGCAAATAATAAAATTATGTAGCATGTCTTAACCAACTTCAATCTAAATATCGAACCAGCAGCTTGTAGAAATTAAGCAATGGCTGCTAAAAAAACACCTGCAAATCTTTCAACAAATTTTTTTGTAAATATGCAAATATCAAATCCATAGCCGTACCTGGTGGGGGGCAAGGGGCCGCAATTGCCTTCCCAAGTTTCCAAGATTTGGGCAAAGTTCAAATTTTTCGAGCAGTGACAAGAAAATATTTGGGCGAAACCAAAATTTTTCGGGCAGCGGTATGCAAAATTGGGCAAAGTCAGGAATTTTAAGGCAGTGTCAATGATCAACTGCAAAAAATAGTTACCAAATTTAGGTGAACACCTTTTTTTTTTGAGATCACCATGATTTTAGGACAAAATTTGGTCTTCGTCCGAGAATCTTAAGAGAATTTTTTTGTCCTATCCGTAAAGTACCAGAAAATCATGATTTGGGCAAATGTCACAAAATTTGAGCAAAATTTCATTGCCCCCTAAATTTTTTTTGGCTGGTACGCCTATGATCGAATCTACATTTATTGCAAAATAATGTCATGATGTTTTTGGTTGCGCGAAACAACGCACACAAACAAGGTTATGCGCATCACCTGTGGAAGGGCAAGGAAAAATTTTATTCGCTAAGGCAAAGCTCGAGAAACTGGGATAAATTACCCCAAATTTGTTATAAGCTTTCTAAAAATTTCTAATAGTTTATCGGCTTCTTCATCAAAAATTTCCCAGTAATTTTCCACTACCTGCTTCGTATTTCTAGCAGGAAGTCTTTAATTTTACTAAAAAATGATTTATGACGAAAACAATTTTAATATGTTTGTCCGGCTATTCATATTAGGTATAACCTGCCTCGGTTCTTAATTTATTTGGGATAATTTAATTTTTCTTTAAATTTTTTGATAATATACTAAAAAATTTCCCCACGCCTTCACCAAAAAATATAATCATATCTTGAAAAATCGCATCTTGAAATCAAAAAATTACAACTTGAAAAATTAAGTTTGAAAATCATATACAACAACTAACTAAACAACATATAAAAAAATAAAATCTTTCAGGACGTAAAAACATTTTCAAATCCAAAGCAATAAGGAAACGCTTATGCCAAAAAAAAAAATTACTCAATAATTTAGAACTATTTTTAATAATAAGCATTGAGAAAATTTTTCATATATTTTTTCTCAAAAACAAAGTAATCAGCTATAAATAGGCATGCAAACCAGGGTTTTGTAATTTGTGTTTTTTTTTTAATTGTCAATTCAGTTTCATTAGGTTTACTATAAAGATTCTTCATATTTTACCAGAACTATATAATTTGACGATAAAGTGCTTATATAATTTACTTAAAAGAGTAACCGAATTATACTGTATAACTCAGGTAGCATAAAACAATTAATCTTTTTTAAGTCTTGACATATTTACGGAGAAAATGAAAGAAAAGTTATAGTAAAACCCTGCATTTAATTTATCTTTATTTATTCATGTTAAAGCTTAACGTTAGTATCGGCACAAAATGTATCCTATTTTTTGGCATTCGACCTGACTTTTTCACCTGTTTCAGACCACGAAACACTGGTAAGCAAAAAGTTACGGTAATTTTTAATCAGCACGACAAACCGTGGGCAGATGGGTTTTTTAAAGCCTAAAGCAGGGGTGCCAAACTTATTTGATGCTGTGGCCATAATTGCGCTCTTACATTTTACGCGGGCCAAACAGTTTTTCAAATAATTACACCATCAATATTTTCCTTTATTTTTTATAGTGTTCTCTAAAAAAAATGGTTGCGGAGCAATGGACTATGGCATTAACAAACGTAATTCTGTCACGTTTAATATAGCAATAAAATTTGAAAGACGTTGGCCACGAAATCGAGCATGACGAGCCGAATTTGGCCCACGGATCGCCAGTTTGACACCCCTGTCAGTGACAACCCTAGAGAGCAGTACTAAATTTCATTCACATCTCAATAAAACTAAAAAAACAAAATAAAAAAATTTCAACAGGACAACAATATCTTGGCATCTCTGAAAGCACGTCGGGGTAATTGCTTGCAGTGGCGTAGCTAACCATTGGATATTGTGGATATATCCAAAGGCGGCATGTTGTTGAGGGCGGCAAAATGTAATGAATTCTTTTTTTGATTGTGACGCACTATGCTCTCTGTGAAGGCATAGATTGCTAATCACTCTGTTGAAGTCGTGTCGGTTGTATGCCTGGGCACTGTAGAGTTTGTTTAGCCTATAGGTTTTGGAAAAAAAAGCATTAGAGATTTGAAAGTTTTACGCCAGACTTAGTAGGTTATAGCTCGGCTACAGCAAATTTACTACTACAGTATTGTTTAATATTGCAGATTGCAGTTAAAAAATTTAGTTGCTAATTTTTTTAAGTTATTTAATTTACGTAAAGTTAGCCTACCAACAAAAAGAGTAAAAGAAAGTGGAGCTTCATTCAGAAAAAAAAAGAAAGCCAGGGAAGAAGAGATGAAAAAGAATAAAGGAGCCATTTTGAAGTTTGTAAACATTTCTTTACAGTGCTCACTCTCTTTAGCTAACGAAAGGGATGAGGTTAGCAGCTTCAGCAAATTTCTACCTCACGAGGAAACGGAAAAGACAGTTGAGCTTGAGCAAAGTAAAGGCCCGTTTCCACTACGAGCGTGGAAAAGAGCATTCTTTGTTTCTTTTATTGATCTTTCCGCGCTTAAAACTGAACCAAGCGCTAAGCAAAGCAAAAAACATCAATAAAACAAATAAAGAATAATTTTTTCCACGCTCGTAGTGGAAACGGGCCTTAATCAAGAAGTTGATCCTACCAACAAAACACTTATAGCTAAAGATAAAATTGATGATATAAACGATGTGGCTACTTCGCCAGAAGTGATAACTTATTATATGAGAGTTGAGATGGTCAAAGCAGGACCTGAAAGATATCAGAATAAAGAAGGACCGTTCAAGCCAGCGATTAGAGTAATTAAAGAAGGAAAAAAGAGAAGGAGTCGTTAAGCTATTTGAGTAAGAAGTGGTTTTATAAGACGTTAAAAAACGGCGATAAAATTCTTAGATCATGGTTGCTTTATTCGAATAGCCATTCAGGATTATATTGTTTCTGTTGCAAATTTTTTCAATCAAAAAATGATAATTCTCAATTCGTTTCCACACCCTTTGTTAATTTCTGGCATCTAATTTTGGTTGGCATCTAATTTCTGGCATCTAATTTCTGGCATCTGGCAAAGCCCTTCTACATTATTTTCTTGATGTAGTGAGTGCATTAAACGAGCTGTACGATTAAAACAAAAGTATTGATACACGAGAAGCTCGTGGCATATTGGATGAAATTCAGCAATTTTCTTTTGTTTCTTTTTTACAATTTTGGATGCAAGTTCTAAAAGAATCTTATGATACCCAAAAATATTTACAGCGAAGAAGTTTGTCACTGGAAAACTGTTCCCACAAGATAAATGCTTTTATTGCTTTTTTGGTCAATGATCGCAATGCGCTGGTTAAGCAAAGTATTGAAATTGCTATCAAGATTTGCTAAAAGCAGGAAATTCCGATTGAAGAGCGACGTGTCCGAAGGAAGAAAAAGATGTCTGGCGAACATGCAGAAGATGTAGGTCTCTCGGCTGTTGAAGAAATCAAGAGATGCAGTCTAGAAACTATGGACCGATTTCGGTGTGAAGCAGAAAAGCGGTTCAGTTAAACTTGTATGTTAAATGAAGTATTCGGCTTCTTAAATCCCCACGCGTTGTTGCGAAGCGAAAATATCGAAGATATAAACAAATTTAAGAACATATATGCTGATGATGTTAATTTTTCTGAATTAACTTATGAAATAGCCAGGTTCAAAAGGCTCGTACAATCCAGCGGTACTGTATTTCAAAGCGATGCCACAGCGCTGGATGTGCTGCAGTGGTTGACAAAATATCGTTTATGTGAATCAACATCTTATTTATTTTTGTGTCTTAAGCTTTACCTCACTGTTGCTGTTTCTATTGCAAGCTGTAAAAGAAGTTTTTCAAAGCTTAAATTGATAAAATCTTACTTGAGATCGATTATGGGTGAAAGCAAGCTGTCTGTTTTAGCAATCCTGTCTATTGAAAATGATTTCGTCGAGATGCTATCTTTTAAAGATATAATTTCGGAGTTTGTTTCAGTGAAAGCTCGACGTATTCAATTTGAACTTTTGATAAGAATTAAATTATCACCATTATTTCTGTATTGTGTAGAACTTCATTAATATGTTCTTCGTTTTGATGGTGTTAAAGGGCGGCAGTTCGTGGAAAAATCCAAGGGCGGCAGGTTACGTTGCTACGCCATTGATTGCTTGCCCTATGTATAAGCGCCTCCGTCGCTTTCCTGTGAGTCAGGAGGATAAATATAGATATGTAATGAAAATGAAATGATGTACGGCAGGTTAGGTCTGCCCAAAGTGGGGGTTGCAAGGACACCATCAATTTCTAATAAAGTGTTGCATCTATACAATTGTAGTTTTCTGACTAACGATGAACTAGCAAATTACATCAATACATTTGCAGATCGACTGTGTTACATACGACCAGACGTAAGAAATGAACGCCTTATTTTTATCACAGTTGGACATTTTTCTTTTAGTTCGTTAAAGTCAAATTATAATAAAAAAATTTAAATGGATATTGGTGTTAAAACGATGGAAAAAGACAGTACAGATAAAGCTGAAGCAAAAGGAAAATAAACTGTTATCTAGTCAAATAATACACCGATTTTGCACAGGAATTAGGTGCAGTACGAAATGGTTTTCCGTACTCAGAAATTAAAAAAATACTAATATTTGTTCTTATTTAACAGCAAATTTGTGCTGAGATAAATATCAGCAAAAGTTGAGAGGTTACGCGAATTTCACTTCCTCTGAAGAAAACTGGGTAACTCAAGTGACCGACTACTTTATTTTAATGGTAAAGGACATCTGCTCTATAAGATACTATTTGAATTTTACATTTGATGATCAAAGCAATAATCATATTGATGTTATCAACTTATCATCATCAAAAAAACAAAAAAGCAATGAACAGCATTAAAAAGAAATTTATTCACTCGTTTTTAAATGTCAGTTTAATTATACTGTATACAAAAAGTTTAAGTCGGGGATTCTTAAACTAGGAGGCGTGAAAGCTTTTAAGGGAGCAGGAGAAACTGGATGCAAATTAAATTGATAGCTGCAATGACAAATTTTTTAGTCTTCACCTACAATTTTAGACGTAATAGACGAATATAATGAAAAGGTTTTAGTTTCGTTTTTGGTTTGTGTTGTCAAAAGGGGGGGCGCAAGTTCTGCTTGCATGAAAAAGAGGGGGTGCGCCTCAAAAAGTTTAAGAACTACTGGCTAACTGTTGCTATGCTGAAGCATTATTGCCTTGATTTTGTCTTTTTTAAGGCCAAGTCTCAACTCACTAAAAATATACCTTAAACCCGAAATATTCTCTCAAGGCTGGAAGTTGAAATTTTGTGTGACTTTTTGTTTCAACCAAGCAAGCCATTTCAGATTAGACCCCCCCGAAAGAGTGCAATACAGAAAAAATAACCTCGGGCTTTGTATTGTACTATGCCAGAAAATATCATAGGTAATATCGTACGTAATAATAATTACGTAGTACCGTACTTTTTTTCAAAATTTAACCGTACGCAATACCCTGCTCTGTATTTAAAATGCACAAGTTTATTGAAAAAACGACAGCACGTTTACGAAGAAAAGAAAATATGACAAAGTAATTGTGCAGTCCAAGTTACCGTTTATTCGAGTCTGTTTTTCAAAGTTGACAGCCATCAAAACAAGATACCACTGCAGTCTTAGCTAGACTGAAACCAACATTAACGAACATTGAGCCAAGATTGAACTAATTGTGCAAGAAAAAGTAGTGACACCCATCAAATCAAATAAACATTTATGGTTTATTGGTGGGGTATTTATGTTTACCTTATATTTTTTTGTGTTTTAAATTTTGTCAGTTCAGCGCATTATTTTGTAAACAGTGAGGACTGATTAGACGACCTTCGGTAGTTGTTTCCAGCATATTACAGTCAAATCTAAGCTTGCGAAACTGTTTAATCGATTTTATTGTATGCTTTGAATTGAATTTTACTGTCAAACACGAAGTTAGTTGCAGAAAAATTTTATAAAATGAAAGTTTGGGAAGCCCTCCCCTGGGAAACAAGAATGATGGGCAATTACCCCTCAAGTTGGTTAATCCGAAAAAATTTCTGCAGAGGTAAAAGTTGCGGTTACAGATTATGTTCATTCTGACGTATAAAACAAAGGAAGAAAACGATTTTCAACGTTCCATTTCAAGTGGCGATATTTTTTAGGCAATGCTAGTAAAAAAATTGCGGCAAAAACTGTTTCTTCCAGCCTCACAAAAAACTTTCGATCTGTTACGGCTATACGGACTGACTCACGTTACCGGATAATCTATTACACTGTTAAAAAAAGACGGATCCAAAAGGAATCCGCTGCGGAAACAATAAAATAAGTGGTAATTAAAAAAAACTCATCACGTCTATTTTAACCAATATAATTTTTTATTTTGCTTTGTTTCTGTAGAGATCTTACTGGTTTCAACTCCCTTTTTCCTGATTTTTTTCTATAAAAGTGTGCAATAACAAGAATATGAAATACAAATTATCGCAACTTCCTATAAAAATAACTATACAAAGATAAAAAACAAAATAGGAATTAAACTGGCCTCAAATTTATAGTGTAAAATTAATAAAAACCCTTGCTTTTACAATCTAACCAAATTTCTGACTTAGCAACAAATTAATGCACTTGTTTTTTTAATCGAATGTATTTATACCTCGTACAATTGATTCTTCATTATGAAATGCTTAGTAACTCAATTGCTTCAATATTTCTAAAAAAAAAAAGTAGCTACGTCTTCGACCTATTTCCCATCGATAAAAAATAAAAATAGTCTTATATTTAATAAAAAATCATTTTTCATAAAGTTTCTCCAAAAATATAAAATCGAACGACTGCGGTATCAAAACACTTGAAAGTGCTTTCATTTTTACAAAGACTGTCACTGTACTATTAGTAGTAATTTCGGTTACATTGACTAAACTATAGAAATATATTTAAAAATCTATCTCAATCAGAAGAGAATATACAAAAACGTTGTTAATAAGTATCATATATAATATCAATTAAATTTCAGCACTGCCATTGCCGATTGCTACCTATCAAACAACTGTTAAAAAATCTATCACATTATTAACCACAAAGGATTTCATTACTGACCTTACATCAATTTTTCAGAACTTTTATCTGGCAGAGCGATTGTTTTACAACGAACAACATACCTTCTTTGGTAGAACTAAAGCGCTTTCTTCATAATAAAAAATAATGTAATTAACAAAAATACCCCAAAATTAATATTTTTCTAACAAAGTTTTTTTTTTGGTTATGGTCATTGAAAGTTGTTCCTATCTATTTTCTAACTACTAAACTGTGCGAATTTAAACTAATTTGTGATGTCACAGAAGAAAAAAATACAAGATGTAACTGAATTTAGTTAATAACTTTAAGCTGTAATCATCTTTGATGTAAAATTTTCCGATTTTTTTCATTGCACGTAACTAACTGGTATCGCAATGTAACAATTAGCTCATCAACTACGATGATATTTTTTCTTACCAACGTGCGATTGATTACGTACCCACAATTATGAAACATTTTGTTATCATTTTATTTACGTTTTAGCCATTAACCGGGAACATTAATAAAGATTTGCCTTATTAGGCCGTAATTAAAGTTTCTCTTAACCAACTCTCTGACAGCTTTTTATTAATAGGTGCAGCTAATCATCTTTCAAGTGCCTAAGCGGACGGCCTACAGCGGAAAAAACGCGAGAAAATATCCGCCTATGACAATCAGTTTTTTCTGGTGAATAGTGAAAACCTGTTCTGGGCGAAGAGATTTCCAGATCGTTATTTTTATAAAAGCTAAACGAATTTACGTGTGCGATAGGTAATACTTTTAATTGCTATTGACCATGACAAAAGCAAGCTTAGATAAAAAGCTCATTAAACTTCTGAAGATTAAAAATACTTTCATGCTTGCATGACCACGACGTTTCTAAAGGTCTCATCAAATTTAACCTATTGTGCTACTGATGTGTTGCATAGAGGTGGGATGTAGATCACTCTGTAATTAGCTGAAAACACTTGTTTGTCTTGAAATATATATGCTGCCGACTAATAAGCAATTATTCTGCATTGGAGAGCAATCGTAGAGGAAGAGAAGATTTAGAAATAAACTTTATGCAAAACAACATATTCAGAAACCGTTTTTATCCAAAAAATCACCTTCTTGATAAATAAAAGTTATTGAAGCTTCCTAAAAGTGTGTAGCGAAAAGCGAATAAGAAACTGGTATTAATAACAGTGTTTCCACAAAATCTTTTCAATCACCATAGTTAGTTAAAAAAAACAAAATAGCCTCACCAAATGTATCAAATCAATTAGAAATAAATATTTTTGCCCCTGATTTCAAGTTTACCCTTGCCTTTTAATATTAATATTAAATGCAAAAAAGTGATGGTTATGGTGGAGCCATCAACTCGTGTCCATCACATCACTAGTTGACGTTTACCGTATTAAATCGAAATCTGCTTTTTCTGTAGTTTGCTCGATGCTTTGAAGATTGAATTTTAACTGAGTTAGCTAATATATGTAACAATTCTGACTTTGCGACAGCGGTTTTCTTGAATTATTACGGGTTTTTAGCCAAAGTACAGTTTTTTACGAAAAGGTTTTGCCTCAAAGACAATACTAGTCTTGCACTAAGCTGTGAAAATTGAGAGTGGTGAAAATAGTATTTAGTTTCACGACAGTTTTTAAAAATTTTCTTTTCAAAAAATTGAAATAAAAAAGTGGAAAAAATGATTCTAAAAGTTCTTACCTTTTCTGGTTGTTATTTAGTTATTTATTTTTTTAGTAGGAGAAAAAGAACTTACAGCGTAAAATAATAATATTTTTATCAATGGATAATGGCGCAATTAATTTTTAAATCAATATGTAACCGCTGGTTTTCTTTTTTGTTTTAATGAAAGAAGAAAAAAATTTACCACAATTAATTAAAACCTAGCCCAATTAATATAATTTCGTAGTAAAAAATTAAGCTTTTTTTTTAATGTTGTGTGTAACACCACCATGAGCAGCTTTTTGTTTTCACCACATATTCAAAACTATGCTTCACCATCTTCAAATGTAAGTTGTTTTAAAATAAAAAGAAAAAAAACAAAAATATTTGTTTGAACAAAAACTCCCCGTATTCGAACTTATAATAATCTTCTCCCAATTCTATTGGTATATATATAGAGGCAACTGAGAATTTTCCAAAACTGTTACGAAGCACACCCACATAATCTGTTCACTAATTGGTCGAAAGCATAAGATTAAAAAAAGGCGTAACAGGTTACACTAGGTCAATCATGCTTTACCACGCGTTGTTTCCTTCTCTGCTTGAGTCTTGTTGTTTGTACGGTAATTTTAACCTGTTTTGAATAGATTGTGAAATAACATATTATTCCATCTGTTGTTTTTGTGGAAGTAAATCATCAAATAGCAGTTTATATTGCTACGACATTCAGCCATACAAACAGTGTGCTGAATATGCATCATTTGACTCAAAAGTCACAACTGAATAAATGTCTAACGTTAAAATTATTTTGTTGCCAGCTTAACGTGAGATCTTGTCGTCATACAGTTGATTCAGTGAGCAATTCGCTCAAGTGATTTCATTCTTGTACATGTAATTGCTTTTGTGACGCATTCTTGTTTGCAATTACTGCTGCTCACACAGAAAATTCTACTAATATAACGGAATTCAATCTTTTTTTTGAAGGTGCCAGTCAAATAATCTTGCCCATCTTGCTTCAAACACTAATTGACTTAAATAGAATACGCTCGTACATATGTTTTATTGTCCTTAATTTGTTTATTTGTCACATGATTTTTAGACACATTTTACAAGACTTTTTGGCGGCCTATCTGATGTACACACACACGCAACACAATGACAATAATAACATTTTGTTTTTAACAATTCACGTATACCTCTTGTGATATAAATGCCGCGAGTGAAAATCGAACTTCTAATACAGTGATCGGGAGTTTAATAACAAAATCCAGGGCCTGCACTTCGTTTTGTGTCAGAGAGTTGAGGTTTGGCATTATTACAATATTGAACCGAGCTTCCTTTTTTCTTTCGGTAACATAAACAGTTTTCTGTACGGCTTTCAGCATCGAATCGATTTACCTGCACGTAATCTTTTTTTGTTCGCTTAATTTTATATTTGAATATAATTTCCCCTTCGTTATTATCCTTGAAGAAGTTTTGTCTGCTACAAATTTATATAGTCTACTTTGAATATATATTTTGACAAGTTTGAGTCGCGATCAAAAAAGAAAAAAATCGATCATTTGGAATTCAGAACAGTAAAGACGTTGGTACTCCTTCAGGACCCACTTGGTTTTTCTCCTTTAAGATCATGCAACAAATGAGATTAGCATCAAACTTTAAACAACGTTTTTCTTTCAAAACCATTTCCTTAGTAGTGATTCAAAAACAATTGGGGAGGCATTGTGCCATGCCCCCACCTTTTGGAGATCACTAATACGAGAAATCAGAAAAAAGATTCCAAATGGGGGCCTTTTTTCAGAGAACAACAAATTTTTGCGACAAAAATTGAGAAATCAGAGACTTCAAAAAATTTTTTCCACTAAGCATAATTGATTGTGTTTGCATGCCCCCTTCAAAAATCCTTGGTACGCCACTGATTGTACCCCTAGATAATTTAAATTCAAATCAACTTACGTTTATAAAAATATCAAAATTTTTTGTCTTCTGTTTTTTAATGAGTTTTTTTTTATTTTATGCCAATCAGACAAAAAACTGAGAAAAAACTTTTTTCGCTGCTTATTAGCAAAAAAATTTTTCCATGCGTTCTAAAGAAGATGTACCATACCTACATTACTCATGGGATCAAAATAGATTTATTTCAACAAGAGAACTACAACAAATAACAAAAGGATAAAAAAATATCATTTTCTTACAAATTTAAAGATTTTGATGAGACAGCAAAGATAAACTATGAATTGATTTTAACCTCCTCTTTCTATCAAACAAAAACTGAAGATTCATAAAAAGTCTTTCTTTCAAATTAAGGGCAAAGCAATTGTTTTGCGGTTTTGTTGAGCGAAATTTAGGTGAACCACCCAAAAAAAGATTTCCACTTTCAACCACTGATTTAAACTCAATTACACCCAAATATTGATAGTTTCCCCAAAAAATTATGCTTAATAGATTTATTTCGAAATACTTCTTTTTCCTAGATTACAATATACGTACCACAATGCTGGAAGTTGAAATTGGTTGTTTCGCAATCGGCGCTTTCTTGAAGCCCAAATTTGGAAATTAATTATTGTTTGTAAAAAAATCATTATCTTTTGTTCCGGCTCAGACTATTGAAATTTAATTAGGAATCGTGCTATTTTTTTTTGAAGTCCTGTTGTATTTACATTTTTTGTTGCGCTTTGCGGTGTAATTGGTTAGCATTGTTTGTTCGAAACATTGCGAAATTTTTCATTAAACATTGCGAACGTCACATTTTTCATTTTCCTTTTCTTCATTGTTAATCGCCACAACCACGTGCTACGCCACTGATTGCTTTATTGTCAATCGCCACGTGCTTATTTGTGACGTCTACCATATAATCATTTGCCTCTACAACTTTAGAGAGCAGAAATAAAAACTCGTTCAGATCAAGTTCTTCGCAAAGGCTGTCCTACGTTGTTTCGTAGAGGGCATTCAAGTCTTTGAATCGCCCAGTAAAGTCGTGTACAGCCGATATTATAGATTCGAATTTGGTTTAATTGGAGAAAATTTTCATCTAAAATTCTACGTTCTGTGGACCTGTAATTTGACTGATAGCATTTGAATAAAGTTTATACTTTATTTTAAAATTGTGATTTGGTAAATTAAGTTAGGGGGTAGGATTGGAGAGAATCATCCAACGAACTCTCCAGAAGATTTCTTTCACGCAGAAGACAGACTTTCTGAGCTGGAGAACGATACGTTGCCACCGAAGCCAACATTATTTTTGACGTCAGGTCATCAATAAGAACATAATTTTCGATTAAGATGAACAAGTTAGTATACGTTGGCACTGAGGCCAACAGAAATAAGACCATGTATATCATTGAGGGGGTTTCTTATCTCTTTGCTATGCCGAATATTACAATTGTAGTTTGTCTGTAGCTGACAATAAATAAGTATCTAAGCTTAAATATATGTGACACTGTTTTCAAAATTTACCGTTTCAATTTACCAGATAAAATTATTTGCCGTAAACGTGGTTGTTGATGTTTACTCGACGTTCAATATTATGCTACAAAAGTTTACATTCAAACTGAAAATTCCTTTGATGTCCCTTACGATGACCCGATCACTACGTAAATTAAATAAGATCTTACAAACCACAAGGGCTCGTTTCCGTTACCAGCGTGGAATGGACCATTTTTTATTTGTTTCATTGATTTTTTACTTCTTTTCGCGCTTTAAGCGCTAAGCGAAGCAAAAAAATAAATAAAAAAAAGAATACTCCATTCCACGTTCGTAGTGGAAACGAGCCTTAAAATTTTAAAGCCGAATTCTGTCCACCCAAATGCGTATATATTGCAGGAGACAAACTGTATTTGACTTAGTCTGAAGTGTAGGGCGTACCAAATTCCCTTTACAAATACTGTAACACTTAAAAAATATGAATTTAGGAAGCCTAACTGCGTTTTATCAAACAATTACAGTCATTTCCTTAATTTTGTTTCAAAATGGATATCGTGTTTAATGAGCCAATTTGAAATATTCTTTCTGACAATTCAAATAATATGCAGTACTAGTAGACTTCATGATAGCCTATATCAGGGTGGCAATTTGTCTGCTGGTAAGTTCGACTATAAATTTCTTTAGAAACTCGTGATTAACCACTGCGAAAATGCAATCCTAAAAAGGAGTGATCTCTAAAAAAAAAGTCATCAATTTGAATCTGTCTCGGATTTTACTTTAACTCTTAACTTAATTTAACTTAAGTAAAGCATTCTAAATTCACTGAAAATTAGAAGCAGCTAAGACGTCGCGATCGGTCGGTCGGTCATCTCTGGCCTATATGTTTTGTAGTATACTTTGCATTGGTGTTATATTATTGAAATTTGTGCACAAATTTCCCAATCCTAGGTATAGCAAAACTTTTTTATAGAGCAGATCAAAAAATCATGATCTCGCGGTAATTGAGACAATGTAATACGTAACATCAGTACCACAGGAGAAATTTAAATAAGCTGCTTTTCTAAACAAAAACAATGGAAAGCTGCAATTTTATGACGATCAAAAACTTTTCAGAAGTTTTTATGAATTCGTGCCAGATTAAACATGCGTTTGCCCTTTGATGATGGCTAAAATAGTTGCGACGCAAGCGTTTCCCAACTTTTTCAGAAAACGTGGACCTCAGGCAGCTATTTTGCTTGAAACGTAACGGATTGTGAAGGTATTAGTAAATTAATTAAATACTTATTTATTTCCCTAAGCCGCAGAAAGCCTGCACAGAAGGGATTGTGGAGCCACAGACGGCTCCGGAGCCGCAGATAGCCGCGGATTGCCGACCTCTGTATAAAAGGAAAAAATGCAAACTAATTAATGCTACTACTACTGCCACCATGGGCCATGACTACTACTATCAAAATTTCAACTCCTCACTGATCAACTTTTAGACCTTTTTGTGTGAACAACAATTACTATTGAACGAAATGCCGAATCACCATATAACTATTATGTCGTCAGAATTTGCTACGATTTACTGCATACACTCATAGCCGTAACATCCCAAAAAATTTGAGGGGCAATATAGTTTTGTCCCAAATTTATTGACAATTGCCCGAATCATGATCTTGTAGCATTGCAATAGACAAGGTTACCATCAGAACTGACCGTATAAGCACTGCCGAATTTCTATTTTTGTCTCCCCATAAAAAAGATTATCAGTTTCAATCAGTGTCCAAAATCTCTATTTTCTTTCCAAAAACGTAGTGATTTCTAAAAAAAGTTTATCACTTTCAACCAAAACCATCATTTTCGTCGCAAAAACGTTTAGCACGAGCAATTGGCCCCTGCCTCCCTCCTTCTGGCGCCCCTGAAAATAAGCTCATTAAAATTTTTCTAAAGCAATCTTTAAAAAATAAGCAGAAATCTTAGAAATAAGCATGAAATGGTAACCCTGGCAATAGTTATGACAAAATGTCACACATTTTCGTTGCAAAAATCTGGTGATGACTAAAAAAACTCATCACATTGAAACTGTGACTAACTTCTACATTTTCGAGCCAAAAAACTAGTGATGACTAAAAAAACTCATCACATTGAAACTGTGACTAACTTCTACATTTTTTAGCCAAAAAACTAGTGATGACTAAAAAAAGCGTCTTTAAATCAAGTCTTGATCATATTTGCTCAAAAAATCTGAATCATTCTATATTTATAAACTCTATCCTGCGCAAGTAGTTCGTTGTCGGTCCCCAAAAAAATTTGATTTTGCCCAAATAATTCCTTGTTTCTGTCGAAAAAATTTGGAGTTTTCCGAAATTTTTTCAGTCTTGGGGAAAAATGGCCCCCCATGCTCCCCGGTTCGTACGGCTTTGCATACGCTGTTACGTTACGTATCGAAGCATTACTACAATCAGGAAATTAAGTTCAAAAAATTTTCTAGATCGTAACCAAGCGATTATGTCACCGTTCTATTAACAGTTATCTTAAAATTCTTCTACTATTTATTGACTTTCTGCAACATAAAAACCACAAGATCACAATATTCTTCATAGTCTTTAAAGTTTCTAGCGAATTATTGATACATCGTAACAATGAAGTACGAGTATGCGCAGCAAAGAAAACCTATGACGTCAAAAAACCAGAAATTTGAGTCGATCTTATAAATAATATTAATGTCATGATAATTACTTTGATAACATAACAACTAGATTCTTATTCCTCAGTTTAGTAATAGGCATTTCGGAATACTAAAATGTCTGACCTTTTGATAATAACTCGTATATATTTTAAAAGTTTTATTCACTGTGTTAATACTTGCTATTGATTACTTGTAAAGGTCAGAATTATCTTGAACCTTTTCTAAATCAGAATTTCGAAAGGATTCTGAGAACACTTGATTTTCTAAGCGACTCAGCAAATTTATTCTTTAAGATCTACCCCTCTTTTGGATGGTCTCAACAAGTTATTTTCTTTGTCATTTTCTACATCTAATGCCGCAATTAATAACGCCTCGTATGTAAGCAAAAGTATTTTTGTCTTTTCCGAAATGACCATCAGATTACGCTTTTATCAAAAAAGATTTCTGACGCGCCCACACTTTAGATTCAGGATTACATTACGTAGACCTGATAAGAATGGCGGGATGACTTGCATGTGATGGAAAAAATAGTATGACGTATACCGGAAAAGTTTACGTAACAACAATTAAATTTGGTCAACTAGATTTGTGTGACAGGATGGGCTTATTTTAGTTGTTGATTTTTAAGCAGAAAATAGTGTAAAAATTGTTTTAGATGCAACTATGTTTCAGCAGAAATAAAAGAAAACTGAACTGAACTGAACTGAACTATTTTAAGGACGAAACTAGCTCTCAGTTTGGCAGCATGAAATACGGATAGTGGAGAGTTTTATTTTTGGAGAACAATGCATCTTTTATACCTAAAACCCATTTAACATTTCAATGTTTCGTCTTTATAATTAGGGATGATCTAACAGCCAGGATTTAATTATATCAAACGAGTTATAATTTTTTAAAGCTGCAACCTTCATTTCGCAAAAGCAAAGTGTTATTTTCAGAAAACTGCTACAAGAATAAATAATAAATCTTATGGTTTCAAGCAACTAACTTACTTGGTTCTCTAGTTACATATTTTAAATGCTGACGTACGGGAATATCAACAATTTTCTGTACATATTCAAGTACTGCCAATTCAAAGAAAAGTGCTGAAAAAATGTTTTCTCTAAACTATTTTTTTTCGAAAGCACATTTATACAAAAATGAATCCTTTATATATGATTATTAATGTTTCTTTTCCATCATGTTTTTCTATCAATACCTTTGTGCAACGCAAATCATATCATTTAAACAAGTCAAATTTACTGTAATAAGGTTTTTTTCAAGTAAGGGCTCGTTTCCACTACGAGCGTTGCCAGGAGTATTCTTTGACTGCTTTTTACTTTTTTTTGCTTTACTTAGAGCTTAAGCGTGGAAAGAAGTAAAAAATCAATAAAACGAACAAAGAATACTTCCACCAACCCTGGTGTTGGAAACGAGCCTTTATGATGGAGAGACGGATTGCAATTCAGCGAAAGTTTCTTTTTTTAGAAATGGTTTCTCTAGTCTCGTGTTCGGCAAACTGTGGGCCGCAGCCCAATTGTGGGGTTTTAAGCAAAATGCATTGGGCCAAATAATATATTTCGCGATAAAGTAAGTATGGAACGAGCAGTCTACCAAATTATATTTATGTCACCAGTAATTGCTTGTTGAATATAAATGCGAGGAACTTGCTTGTTGCTGCAACAACTAACTTGGAATAAAGTTATATGTCGTAGATGACTGCATGCAATTTCAGAAATTACACTGATTGATGAAGTAAACTAGTAAATAAAGTAGTATGCTTTGTATACTGCACAACCAACATTTTGCTTTTGTATGTGTAATGTTGCGCCTTCAATTATTTCTGAAGAGAAAATTCAGGCCGCAGCAAAAAAGTGTGCCGACCACTGCTCTAGACTTTACTCACTTAGCCCGATTAAGCTGTGCGAATAAGTATTCGTACATCTATGCACAACTCTACTATTTAGGCCTAACATTAGCAAAAAGTTTATATTTTTAAAACTAGCCTTTGAAAAAAACTCCATTTTAATTGTAAAGTTTTTATAGCCCTTCGGAAAGTTTTCTTTCGGGGGTGCAATCCCAACTTTCTGGGAATGCAACCCCTACTTTATTTTATTGCAGGGGCGCACTCGACCCCAGTTTCAAGCACCTTTGCCCGTAAACTGGTCCAGGTTCAGAGTTCACATTTAAATTACTTTAATGCACAAGCTTCATCGGTTTGCTTTTTTCCGGAAAAAATGGGAAGACTTTTTTGCCTTCATTCGATTTTCAAAGACTAAAAAGCTTTTGTTCTCGTCCACAATTGGCCGAGCTTACTTGATAAACTTTTCAATTTGGGGAAATCTCCAAGACCTGCGAAATTGGTAACAGCGAACAGTGAATGAGGCCAAAAGCTTTTTTGGCTCCTTAAGCCTTAGATTCCCAAACTACTTTTTTTAAGAATTTTTTTAAAAACATGTTAGTTGGCTCCTAATAGTCAAAATACAACTTTTTAATACCAAGAAAAAAATTTTTTTTAAATAAATATGAAATTACAAAGAAAAATGTATTGGGATATATTATCCCAATGGGTATTTATCTCGGGATTTTATGTCCCATTGGTAATTAATAATTTTTCTGGGATATATTATCCGAATCGTTCATAGTATCACTTACCCAAACTATAGCTTTTCACATTCAATTGCATTCCCTTTTCTTCTCTATACTTTTTGATGGGTCTTTTTTTGTCAGGAATCTATTAACTGCATTAAATTTTAAATTGTACTGCTTGATTAAACAAAATAAACTAGCAGAATAAATAACAACTTGTAACTTGTTATTTATTCTGCAAAAATATAACGACAACGACGAGGACAACTATATCCGAACAAGGCATCACAAGCATCTGGTGAATTTCGGTTCGATGTTTTTACACTCTTGTGATGACTAATTCCTTGTTGTTACGTTATTTTTGGGTTTTTGTCAGTCCTTAAAATTTTGTTTCGATTTGCTTATGAAACTTAAGTCAGGTCTAGTAAACGGTTATTTTGTAATATGTAGACGTAGAGCTTGAGATGGTAGCAAGTATGATAATTATTACCTAAAAAAATAATGGATTTTAACTGAAACAAAACTTTATTTGTTCTTTGCAATCGTGGTGTGTTCCAACAAAATGATTCCTACTTTAGTTTGGCTTTGCAATTAAAGCGTTCGCAGGAAAGACAAAGCTGGTGGTGAAAAACGCAATAACAAAAAACGGAAAAGCTTTTCACACTAAACTCGGAAAAGCTTTTGCGAATCGATCAATTGACAAAGTGCAAAATCTTTCGTGCTTAGCGGAAAAATATAGAAGTTGAATTATTTCCACCTTTTAGCTTGATTTGCACAGATAGCGTTCGCGGAAAAAACAAGCAGAAAGAGGACTAGTTTGAATAAGTAGCTGAAAATAGGCTTTCTGCTTGTCATGAATTTGCGGTGTCTTGAACATCTATTCAAATGTTTTCAATTATTTTTTAATTAATATTTGAAAAGATGTTTTTGTTGGCTTCTGGCAGCATAGGCACTTTCTTCATTCGAAAGAGCAGCTACAAATTATAATTAAAATAACGATTAGTATTTGTCTCATGGGGCCAAAATTTTCTATTAAACCGAACTTAAATTTGTTAAATTTTTGACTGTCATGCAAATTGTACCTACAATCGTAAGGCAGATAAAAACAAATGTTTGGTCTGCACATTGTCATTTAAATAGTCGTCCCGTTGGTTGTAGATGGCAACAAGTAGGCTACAAAGCAAGACGGGGCAACACCTACTTTAGAACAGTGGTTCTCAAACTTTTTTGCTCGTCGACCCCGATTCGAGAAAAAAAATTTATCGACCCCTCAACCAGTACACGCATTTCAACTAAGTGATGTGAAGTGAAGATTTAACAAGTGAAGAATTTTTTTCATTTCCATGCAGCCCTTTTTTTCATTTAGTGTGAAGAAAAACATGTAAAGACAAAAAAGGCTTTCCCGTAATAACTGTACATTTTTTAGTTTAGAGCCTTTGCAAATAATGTACCATGACTTTTTTGGTGCAGCAGACCCCCTCATTTATTCATCGACTCCAACCGAACCCTTAAACATTTTAATCAAACCCTGGGGGTTGATATACTGCTTTGTAACGAGCAGTGTTATGTTTTAACGTAAAACAAACATCTTCGGTATAAAACTTTTTCAATCCAATTTAACAATAAAATATACTTTATAATGTTTCAGGTGACCGTTCCCGTTTTTGCCCCCTTTAAAAGCTAACTCAATTAAATTTACAAAACCACTATTATTCCGCCGAAAATTTAATTGTAGTTAAAAAATTTTGAATTAGATGTTCGTTTCTTTTATAAAATCTTCAACCAACAACCTTTTTTCATGGTTTTTCTCATGCGGACTTTTTCTTCTTTTAAATGTTTGGAGAGAAGATAGAAAAGATGGTTGCTTTTTAACTTCAGAATGCCCGGAATTTTTATTTGCCCAAAATGCCCAGCGATAGTCATTTTCACTACTTTTGTTATTGTAAAACAAAACAAGTACTTAGTGTGCTGTTCACTGGTATTTTTTCTAGTGAAGGGAAATAAACCGTTAACGTATTTATATGTATATATACATGTATAAGAGTTTCATTTGCATGCTGGTGCTATTTATAGCACTGTGGAATGAAATCTTTTATGCTAACAGCCTTCTGTCATGCAATTTTATTTCTGGCAATTAGCTCACACTCATAATCACACCCATAAATATTTCTTTGTTGGTATTGTACAATTGAAACTGTCGATAAAGCTCAACTTGACTGGTCAGTGCACTTTTTACAGACACGTTGTATTAGTGCAGTACAAGTTCCACATAAAGATATGTTGCATTGAGTGCACACACCCAACAGAACGGTTTTTCTTGCACCAAATCTTGACCTGACAGAATTTTTTTGACTGTGCGTCGTTTTTATTGCTGATGGTGAATAATGCTTGGCCTGGAATGTGACTTGCACTTATTGCAGGGTCAGTATCATCCGTTTCCTGAGGAGCTTCTGTTGTAACAAATTGAATTAGAATGCAAGGTCGTTTAGGAGGACGATCACGTAAATGAACGCCAGAATGGCCACTCCCTGAAATGTCCTGATCCGATTCGTCACTGAAAGAATATTCCGCATCCAGCTTAAGAGTATATAAATTGTCAACTTCAGACCGCACCTAGATACGTCACCAGGTAAATTACGCAAAGTCGAAAGAACTTTATCTGTTTCAAAAAATGTTTTCTGCTCGCTATAACTGTGTTGTTGTTTCTCTAACGCTATAACCCTAAACTGTACAGTGTAACTCGGTAAAAATACGGAATGAATAAAAAAACTATAACCATGAGGCTACTTTGGAAAGCTAACAGAAAAAAAAGAAAACTCAAATAGAAAAAATGATAACAATAGTTATCACAAGGAAAACTTAACAGGTAGTCAAAATGACTACATTGAACATTGAAAAAGTATGGGTTACATGGCCCTCCAACAAAGAAATTTTAAAGTGTCAATTTATAATCCAATTAAGCTCATTGATTCATTAAAAGTCACTGCAGGACACTTGCCTTAAACAATAGCAAAAAAAAATATGAGAAAATTAACAGCCTCAAGTACTGGGTGTTTCACAATTATTGAAACAAAGCGATTGGGCACAAATTCAGGATTTTAAATGATAGCACGATGATGATTACATTTATTGAAAGGTGAAAGGATAACATTTTATAATCTGAAACTGTTTATCTTCAAATCAGAAATAATATGTCAAGAAGATTCCTAGACTACATGCTCCAGATGTCCACCGTTTTGTCGAAGGCATTCTTGAATGCGGCGTGCAAAGTTGTTGATAACACGATCACATTCCTCCTGTGTAATGGTCTGAATTTTCTCGGTAATGGCTGCTTTCAAAGCTGCAATAGTTAGTGGGTTATCTTGGTAAATGTTGTCCTTGAGGAACCCCCACAAGAAGAAATCTGGAGGATTCAGGTCAGGCGAGTGAGGTGCCCATTCCACTTCAGCTTTGCGGCTGATGAGACGCTTTCCAAACTTTTCACGGAGCCAAGCCATGGTGACATTAGCAGTGTGAGGAGGGGCACCATCTTGCTGGAACCACTGTTCTTTCTCATCAAGGTCCTCACGCTTATTGAGCTCTCCCCAAAACTGCTCAAGCACTGGAACGTAGCGCTCTTTTGTCACGGTTACTGCAATACCGTGATCATCTTCAAAGAAAAATGGTCCGATGATACCATGCTTGGAAATGGCAACCCATGCTGTGCATTTTTTTAAATGCAAAGGGCGTCCAACGACTCTGTGAGGGTTCTCACTTCCCCAAAACACCCAGTTTTTAGAGTTAACGTGACCATTCAAAAGGAAGTGGGCTTCATCTGAAAACCAGACATCATTCAAGAATTCCTCGTTATTGTCTATCATTTCCGAAAACCACTGGCACATTGCTACCCTCTTTTCCTTATCAGTCTCGGTTAGTTCATGCTTTATGTGGATCCGGTATGGATAAAGTTGTAGATCCTTAACCAGCATGCGCCTTACAGAAGAGACAGAAATGCCAAGTTCTTGGCTCCTTCGACGAAGAGATTTGCTCGGACTCCGACCGACTGACTGTTGAACCCTGCTGACATTGTCGGGGGTGCAGATTGTTATTGGAGGCCCTGAGGGCGATGAGCCCGCTACCCTACGATCTCCACAAGTGCCATGAGCTTCAAACGTCTTGACCAACTTGAAAATCTGACTCCTGTTTGGAAATTGGTTGAAGCTGAACTTCCTTCTGAACCTTGCTTGAACAATCCGGAAAGACTTCGTTTCGTAATATGTCTTTACACAAAAGATCTTCTGCTCCATCGACCAAGGCATAATTAGGCTATTTTTTGTTTAACGTATAAAAATGTTAACAATTTTGCTATGACAATCTAAAAACAGAAAAAGAATAAGGTCATTGGTAAAGGTTTTATAAGCTGCTGCTTTGTTTCAATAATTGTGAAACACCCTGTTAGTCTAATTGTCTACCTCCGGCGTTCTAGTGTTAATTGGCGGTATTGGTGTGGACAGAGAGTTTTAAAAAGGTTTTCACATTTTATGTAACAAGGTTAATTTTTTGCATTTCAGTAGCAACAAGCATCACACTGCATTCATCAATCAAAAGCAAATACGTGAGTGTTTACAATTAGAGCAAGCAATCTTCAGACGATATAGAAAGAAAAACAGTAGTTAGTAATAATGGCTGTCAAGTAAAATTTAGCTAGCATAGTAAATGTTACGTTACTGCAACAACATGCTTTGAAGTTTTGCTTAGAATTGGTTGCCGTAAATTGCATTGAAGATTGACGTAACCCTGATCATGACTTCGAGTACTTAGAAAAAATTTTTTATGATCATTCACAACGTTTCAAGAGTGAATAACAACGTGCATAAAAACACGATTGATTTATCTGCCGGCTACACCACTTAGCATTTTGCTTTCGACCAATCAGGTTGCAGTTTATTTGGGGGCGTTTCATAACCGTAGCCAATGAAGTTTGGAGTTGATTATTGTCATTTCAACTTCGTTTTTTGTAAACAATATTTTTTAACTCAAACTTCATGTTCAAGCGAAAAGTTTATCGAAAAAGTAATTGCGTCAAGTTTTAATTGCAATCAGTTTTAAAAACACGAGCAGAGATAATCACGATCTATATATTTTAAAACAACACGTTTGCTTTATAATAGTGAAAAAATTATTCACAACTTTTTAAAGGAAACTGCATCCATCAATTTCAAAATTGATGAACACAAGCAAAACCTAAACAATTTTTAGCAGCTTAAGTGGAACAACCAGACATTCATTTATACGAGAAAATTACAAGATAAATCAAAATAAAAAAATGTTTTTAACCAAATTGGAGAATCGATTTATGAAATTGATTACAAAAGAAAAGTCACGTTCACAGTTACGGAAACGAACTCTCGAACTCTCGGTAAGCTTGAGGGTATGAAGCACGGAATGGGCCAACTGGCCCCAGCCGACTGGTTAGTTAGGCTGCGACCAGTTGAGTTGCGGCCAGTTGTCCCGCAGCCAGTTGTCTTAGCCTCATAAAACAAGTAAGCTACAGTAAATAAATATTTTGATTTTTGGTTTTACTTATTGATTAAAAATGTGCATTTCGATAAGAGATTTTATAGCATGTGCAAGAAAACGTATGTTCTGCCTGGGCAGTGAAAATGCACATTCTTATAACAAATTGGTTACTTAATATACTGAGACTGACAAGAAAATTAAGGGAAATGCTAAAATGCTGCTTATCTTTACCGCCACCTAGCATAGAAACTTTTTATAAAGTATTATGTAAAATAAACGGAGGTAACTTTTTGTTTATGTATGTTTAGAATCCCACCAGCAAACTGTGTCAAGCCACAAACTCTATTTCTATACGCACTATGCATATTTAATGAATGTGCTATATATCAATGCAGGTGCTATATATCAAGGTTGTGGAATTCAGCAGACAGACAGAAACCACTGCCGCTAACTATAAAGAATATATTTACAAAATTTACAAAGCTTGATCGATTCACAAAAACTTGGCTCCCGCGCTTTACCAACTTCAAAACAATTCCAACTCTAAAACTTAATAATTCGACCGATACACAAAATAATGAGAAACTCGTGGTAAGCTTGAGGGCATGAAGCACGGAATGGACCAGTTGGCTGCAGCCAGTTGTCCTAGATCTCATAAAGCAAGTAAGTTATACTAAAAAAATTATTTGATTTTTGGTTTTGCATATTCATTAAAAAATCTATATTTCGATAAGAGATTTTATAGCATGTACAAGAAAACGTTCTGTCTGGGCAGTGAAAACGCGAGTTATAGCACGTTCTGTCTGGGCAGTGAAAACGGGAGTCGGTTACTTAATGCGGTGAGACTGAGTTACATTGACAAAAAAATTAAAGGAAATGCTACAATGCTGTTTATAATTATCTTTACCGCCACCTAGCATATAAACTTTACAAAATAGCTTGACCAGTAGTTTTCAAACTTTTTTAGCAAGCGGACCTATTTTGCTTCTTTGAAATATTTGCAGATTTCCATAATTTTTAAAGCAAAGAAACTCAAAAAATGTGAAAAAATTTTAAAGAAATAAAAAGTCAACAACAATTTGTCACCAAACTTGAAAATATATCCACTAATCGCATTCTTAAGTAGGTAAATTTGTAGCAAAAAAAACATTAGTTTGCAATAAAAACTAGAAGATTTTACGCGGACCCCGAAAAATTGCTGACGGACCCCAGTTTGAAAACCATTGAGCCAGAAGCAGTAGCTAATGAATTTTTTTAATTGTGACTTTTCAGTCTAATGTGTTTGAATCTAAGAGTTGTTTGGTGCGTTGGGAGACTAACTCGCAGTCAGAATTAGGGTTGCCATACATTCCGTTTTTTAGGCCTTGTTCCGGCGTCCCGTCCGGTTAACCAATACGTCCCGTTATGTATCGCCAATTTTAAGTGAAGAACATTTTTTTTAGAGAACACTGCGATTTTGGAACGAAAATTGGGAAATTTGGGACGGCTTTCAAGTGAAGACCTTTTTAATTTTTTTTAGAGAACACCATGGTTTTGGAACGAAAATGGGAAAATTCGAGAATTTCAGACAAATTTATTTTGTTCCCAAAAAAAATTTTTAACTGGACCGCCTATGTCTGTTCGGAATTCCGCCTATTCAGATATGGCAACCCCCTACTTTTAAGAAACGTCCCGATTCATCACTTTGAAAATATGGCCACCCTAATCAGAATACGACACGTCGCATTATCAATAAGCGGACTCCATATTTTTGGTTTTGAAGCTAATTATAGCATTAAATAACATAACATAACTGTGACGTAACTTTTGGCCAAACTTTTTTTTCAACCCAAAGGTGACTTTAAAAGTGTGAAAGTTAGAAATGATGAATCATCAGAAACTTTCAATAATGGTGACAAATCGTTATTTCATTTGAAGCAACTGTAATTTCTCATTCTTACAGGTTTATCATAAAAAGAAGTTCGAAAAAATGTGTTTTTTGCTTTTTTTAGTGTTTGTTTTCCATATTCGTATTTTTCAAATTGTTTGTTTTATGTTAAAGTACTAAAAGGCGAACCCCGTCTAAATTATTTTTTCAACGAATGTTTAAACTCATATCGAGTAAGCCTACTGTAACGGTACTGTTTTTTAGCTTCTCTATTTAGTGTTTTGAGTTTTCCATAAGCAATTAGTTTTTTAATAATTCTTTTGCGTGAAAAGAATGCTAAAATAATTCTGAAACTTACAATTAGCCATAAGTATAACTTACTTTCCCTCGTTCATCGGTGTAACAGTTTTTTCCGGAAGTTGCTAGAAACCATGCATGTTGCTTTAAACTGCAGATTCGGTCTGTGATTGAGTCGAGAAAGATTGGAAATTGTGTGTTGGATAAGTTTGCTGTGCATTTTAAACAAAGCTAAGTGTCTTTTCCTGACGTTAAAATATGTAGCCTGAGTTTGTTTTTATCGTATTTCTTTAATTCCATAACTTTAGCAAAAATAAGAAATTCAAATTAACAGCAAATTTATCTTGTTGGTTTTTTGACTATTAAGAATGGATTTTTGTTGAAACGTGATTTTATTCACATAGCAATTAGTCAAACAACATAAAAAATACACCAACATCGATATAAATACAAGAAAAAGAAACATTACTCCATTAATTACAGATAATTTTTTAAAGATTTCCGTAAAAAATAAGCTGAAAATAATATCAAGCAGAAACATCGCAATATTAACAATAAAGTAAGTAACAACATTATTAAAACAAGTTTAAATACGAACAAATAAACCAATGCAAAACAATTTTTAAAAATAGAAACCTCGTATTACGAATTTTCTTCGCAACTGAGATTTTTACTACAACAACAAAATCAAGAAAGGAGTATGTGATTTTGAGAATCTTTCGACAAATAATTTCTTATCAATAAAATAATAGATTTCTAGTTCTTAAATCTGCTAATTCGCAGTAGAATTTTATTTCCAATTAACAAACACTTTGATTTTTCTACCTCTGAATTATATTTTTTAACGCTGGTCCAGTAAAAAGCCATAAATCGTTCAGTCTCTGACGGGTTTCTTTGTAATATGAGACTCGGTGTTATTTGAGACGTTTATTATATCAAATCTTTCCGAGAATTATTTTTAGCTCTTTTTGAAGCTGTTGATTTTTCTACTCGGCGTCTGCTGAGAAAGAGTATTATTTAATTTGAAAAGTTTTGAATCTTGGACAATCGTGAACACTTTTTTAGATGACATTGCGTCGTTCTGTCAACACCAATGTTTTGCTTAGTCAATACACGGCCTCAATATCGTCTGGTTTTTTCACCTTTAATCAAAAAAAATATAAGTTTCAAGCATCTTTGCAATGTCAACCGTAGTTTACATCACGTGAAAAACTTTTCCTTGCTATCATCTAAAGAACCTTCACACAAAATCAAATTTTAACTAGTAAAAACATTTAAATTAAAAGCAAAACACTTCAATAATCAACGAAAACTATTAATATCAAACGTCAAAAAAAGGAAAGACAATTTTCATCGGTGATTGTTGAACGATTCGTAAGTTAAACAAAAATCATAGGGTCCCGGCCTTGAAGAGAAAAGTTTTCTTTTGCACATGCTATCATCAGCTATCATGATCATGCTATCATCAGCGCATTATTTCGCTCATCGTTAACATGAAAATTAGGGACAACATCAAGAAAACCATGTCGAAGTCAACTGATGTTGCTCCTCCTCCGCTATCCGGTTCAACATATTTCCAACTGGTTTCTATAAAATAACTTCTCTAAAAATTGGCGAAAACTTTGCGTGACATGAAACCTTCATTCAATTGCATCTCTGCGATTGCGTGTTTTATAGAAGTAAAAAGGTTGCAGAAACCCCCTTTTAAAGGAGTTATAAGTGACGTTTGTGCTCTGTTATTTTACGACTACCACTTCTAAGTGTGATTTACTAAACAACAATAGGTTTCCGAGAAGCATATGTTAAAAAGTGATTCGAGAAGTTTTACAAAGTTGGAATTATTTACAATTTACATCTCTTTGTTTGGACAAAAAAGTAAGAATGCGATTCCGACAAATTTAAAAAAGCAACTCTCTATTGAAATCCACCCTCTATTTATGATTAAGATTCTTTTGAGCAGCGTTGTGGAGTCGGAGTCGCTTTTAAAACTTGGGGACTCGGAGTTGTATTTTAGGTGTGCTGGAGTCGGAGTCTGTAGGTGTGCAGGAGTCGGAGTCTGTAGGTGTGCTGGAGTCGGAGTCTGTAGGTGTGCAGGAGTCGGAGTCTGTAGGTGTGCTGGAGTCGAAGTCTGTAGGTGTGCTGGAGTCAGAGTTATTTTTGTTTTTGGAGGTTTTGCTTTACGCTGAATTATATCTCCACGGTTTCGCAGTCGGAGTCGGAGTTGCCGGAGTCTTACGTTTAGGGTGGAGTCGGAGTTGGAGTCGGAAAATTTTGAATAGGTGGATTCGAAAAAAACTCCTCCGACTTCACAAATTACTTTTAAGTTTGTTATATAACCAGAATTAAAGTTTTTAAGAAATATTTTATAGCTTGTACCGTTTAGAGTTGAGATAACAAAGACGTCTGACGGTCTTCCTGGGCCTCCTTTGTTATAGGCGCGTACCCACATGAAAAAATTTGATCGAGGAGCTAAATCAAGTTCCATTTTAAGGTTTTTCGTTTCCTTCCGGATGGCGTCTTTTGACGTTTGATTTTTAAACCAGATTTCAACCTAAAATATTCCGAAAAAATTTGTGAAACTTCGAGAATTTGAAGATATAAATACAATCATTTAAAGCATTGAATGAAATAACGCTTAAGCTGCAAAGTATTCCTTCATTCATCAGTTTGTTCACATTAGCAATTTACACAAGCACGATCTGTATAATGCAGAGTATCTAGCTAATATATTTATTTTGATGATGTAAAGCTATATTTTTATGTAAACAATACCAAGCTCATGCTTTGAATTTTCTATAATTTTTCACCTATAGTACACCAACCTTCATAATCTGCATCCTAAATATAGACTGCAAATGTAGGAAAGTGCTTTTACTCTCGCAAAATACCCCTCTTTTTATTTTGTGATCAAACCTGGGATGTAAACTCGATAAATTTTTAACCGAGTTCAAGTTTACCGTTTTTAATTCATCAAATTCGATTATTTTCTACCGATAGAGTGAAGACCAAAACATTTTTTCTCACTCTACAGTATCTGCTTTTGTTCGAGTTCGAGTTTGAAAAATCTTATTTATCAAGTACGAGTTTGCCAAAAAAATTTAGTTCTTTGAGTTCGAGCTGGCAACCCTGTTTCACACACACAATATATTGTACCTTTGTGATTTTTCGCAACCAGTGTATATTTTTTTGTAGATGAAGGCAAAACTGTCGAGTCTAATTCGAAGAAAAACCGGTTGGAGTGAGAGTTAGTTTAAGGAAGAAACAGAGTTAGTTTTAGAGAGAAAGTAGTTGGTTCAAAAGAAACTAAGTCCTTCTTGAGCATCTTAACAAATTTAAAAAATTAAAAAATTTTTGGGCCCGTTTTGGGCCCACAAGAACAATTTTCGCGGCGTTTTTTCTCTTTTTATCTCTTAGAGCGAGTAATTTTGTTTCTTTTTTACTCTCACTTAGATCGGTTTTTCTTCGAATTAGACTTGACCGGCAAAACGTACTTTTAATGTTGCTATATTTTTTTTCAAAAATGCTCATTATTTTGGGGAAATTACAGTAAATTTTACGTAGTAAAGACTAAAAAGCATTCGCTTAAGATAATTACTCTGAAAACAATTTTTTAAAGTATAGTACAGCCTATTAATTCGTATTATTTGATGAGTAATAAAAAAAGAAAGTTTTGCAATTAACGAAAGGTTTACAAAAGTGGTACAATGTATTTTTATAGTTATATTCTATAAACTATTTATTTTTACACAGCTTCACCTCCCCCGGATATTCCCCTGCCCAGATGGTAGGTGCTTTCACGCAGCCTGGGCCGTGAGTAAGTTTGTTCATTGATTTAAAAAATGACAGACCGAAACCGAACCTACCAAAACGGAAGGGTATCCACCCATTCCGATGTTCAGTGTGAGTCTGATAATCGGCAAACGTCCTTCTCAGGACGGGGCAATGTAACAATAAAACTGCCCTTTTCAGGGAACATTGCCAACAAGTTCCGAAGACCCACTATTCTTCAACTGAACATCGAAGGACTCGCTGCAAGCAAGATGAACGTTCTTCATCACCTCGCTATGCAGTCTGAGGCACTCGTCATCCTACTGCAGGAGACCCACTGCACTGATGCAGAGAAGTTGGTACTACTAAACTACCAACTAGCTGGGTCTTCTTTAAGCAGGAAGCATGGCCTTGCCACGTTTGTCTACGAGCGACTGACATACACGCTTTTGGCCAATCTCCACCGACATCGGAGATCGAGTGGATGTGTGTGGACGTTGATAAAATAGTCAACGTCTACAAGCCACCGCCAACGCGATTGCGAACCCTGGATCTCGCAGTGTATCCTCACCCCTGTCTTTACGCTGGCGATTTTAACTGTCGTCATGCTGACTGGGGTTACGACGATAACAGACGACAACGGTGAGTGTTTGGCTGGTTAGGCAAGTATTAATTGTCTTGCCCTCCTATATAATGCCAAGGACGCTGCCAGTTTTTATTCCGGCCGCTGGAGCACTGGTACCAATCCGGATCTAGCTTTTGCTAGCGTAGGTCCAAACAGTCGCTTACCGGATAGACGTGTTCTTGACAAGTTCCCCAGGTCACAACATCGACCCTCGCTTATTACACCACCAAGGTTTGCTATGGCAGTGCCAAGAATGCCTGTTAAGCGATGGAACTTCCGCAAGGCCAAATGGAGTCACTACATTGCTTTGACGAATAAATTCGCAAAGACTTTGTTGCCGCCTGATTCACTTGATATGGATGCGGCTTACCAGGACTTCTGTAACACCGTTAAGAAAGCAGCCAAAAAAGACTATCCCACGCGGGTATCAAAATAACTATATTTCGTGTTGGGATGCAGAGTGTGAATCCCTCTATAAAACCTTTTTGCAGTCTCCTCAGGGAGACGACTCAAGTTTGGCTGCTACAGCTCTGCTTGCCAAGCTTGACAGAAAGCGGAGGGATCGATGGTCCGAAGCAGTTCGGAACATTGACTTCTCACACTCTAGTCGAAAAGCGTGGAGTATCTTGAACAACCTTACTGGTAGGTCACGACACTCTCCTCGTCACTGTCCCATTTCAGCCGATGCAATTGCATCTCAGCTGGTTAGAAATGGGAAATACGAGGCTGTTGACCGTAAGTCATCTCGACTTGTCTTTCAAGAAGTGTCTGGCCTTTGGAGGGCCACAACACCAGACGCAGTAAATATCTCTGACAATTTTTCACAGAGAGAATTTGCTGCTGCCCTTCAACATTTAAAACCAGGTAAAGCTCCGGGACCTGATTCCATCTGCCCCGAGCTTATACTCCATGCTGGAGCTGTTTTGAAGTCCTGGTTACGTGACTTCCTTTCTTCCTGTTTGCGCCGACTCAAAATTTCCAAGATCTGGAGAAGAGCGCTTGTGGTCGCGATCCCAAAACCAACAAAGCCCGTAAGGGACCCAAAGAGTTATCGATCGATATCTCTGCTCTGTGTGCCCTACAAGATCCTCGAGAGGCTTATCTACGCCCGCGTTGAACCATTAATCGATCCACTGCTCCCTAAAGAGCAGGCTGGGTTTCGACGCGGGAAGTCAACCGTAGATCAAGTTGTTCTGCTAACCCAGAATATCGAAGATTCTTTCGAGGCTAAAAAGAAGACCGGTGCCGTATTTATTGATCTGACAGCTGCTTATAACACTGTCTGGCACCGTGGCCTTACCTGCAAGCTGCTGAGACTACTTCCGGATAAGCACATGGTCAAAATGATTATGGAGTTTGTTCGAAATCGAAGTTTCACCCTTACCACCGGTGACAGCAAGCAAAGCAGGCTACGCCGTCTTAAAAACGGCGTTCCTCAGGGATCGGTCTTGGCCCCCCTCCTATTTAACATCTATACGTACGATCTTCCTTCCATGATTTCCAGAAAGTTTGCTTATGCTGATGATCTAGCATTGTTGCACTCTTCTGGAAACTGGAAGGACTTGGAGGGGACTTTAAGCCAAGACATGTCCACATTGTCAGCGTATCTTCAGACTTGGAGGTTGAAGCTCAGTCACACTAAGACGGTGACGGCAGCCATTTACTTAAATAACTGAGAGGCCAAGCGTGAGCTAAAGGTTTACAACAACGGTAGACTTTTACCGTTTTGTCCAACCCCTACTTATCTTGGGGTAAAACTGGACAGATCGCTCACGTTTCGTCACCATTTAGTGGCATTGCGCAAAAAACTATCATCGCGCGTCACACTGCTGAGGCGACTCGTGGGCTCGGGATGGGGTGCTGGTGCTAAAACACTACGCATAGCCACCTTGTCTCTAGTCTACTCAACAGCTGAGTACTGTGCGCCAGTCTGGTGTCGCAGTGCTCACACTCGCCTCATTGACAGTGTTTTGAACGACGCCTTGCGCATGGTTACTGGATGCCTGCGTCCCACTCCAATGGACCACCTACCTGTACTCTCAGGCAGCCAGCTGAGCTTCGCCGAATGGGAGCGACACTCTCCTTGGCTCACTGTGGATCTCTGGACCCCGATCATATCTTGTATGGTCTTTTAAGTGGATCCTCAGATACTCGCCAAGTGAGACTAAGATCCAAACGCCCGTTTGTGCCAGGTGCGCGGAGTCTTTTGGACAACCTTGCCAGACTTGGCATCCGCGCCTCTGAATGGACAAATCACAAATGGAAAAC
This sequence comes from Diplosoma virens, assembly GCA_963680785.1. NCBI lineage: Eukaryota > Metazoa > Chordata > Ascidiacea > Aplousobranchia > Didemnidae > Diplosoma > Diplosoma virens. The sequence continues at coordinate 38,946,390 of OY796880.1, forward strand.
GGAGTACTGTGAAGGTGTTTCCAGGCTCCGTGCTTTTGTGCCCGAGACCGGTGCCAGGCCTGTTGGGATGGGCTTACCCCGAGCAGCTTGGGTTAAGCTCAACCGCCTGCGGACTGGTGTTAGATGATTCCATTCGTTCATGCACAAATGGGGTCTCGCTCCTTCACCGAATTGCGAGTGTGGCGCCTCTCAGCAAACCGCAGACCATGTATTAACAGCGTGCCCTATACATCGGGCACCACATGGAGCACGAGGTCTGACGGTTTTGGATGACGAAACTCGATGCTGGCTTAATAACATCACTGCCAGCATCTGATCCAGGCAGTGCAGCAGTCTGGGGTAGTAAAAAGATAAACCCTCGGCCCCAGTCCTGTTTGTGTCTGACCTGGAGTGGATGCCCTTCAAACGATGACGACGACGAACTATTTATTAATATATCATTTTAGTATCTAACATCTGACTAATAAAATACTTTAATGTAGAAATTAGCGTGAAATTATTTTAAAAATTATTCAATATACAGTATTAACTTTTTTTTCGATATGATTATGCAATATGCTAACTTAATTGAGAATTTTTCTTGATTAAAAATAATGCAGAAATTTATATATGCTTTAATCTAAGTGCTATATTTGTTCTACAAATTTGACGGTTTTGCCGTTACATTTACATCAAGCAACAAATCAAGAAAACATGTTTTTAGTATTACCTGAAAGTTAGAAATTTCAAGTATTAAATTTTTGTGAAACTTCTTCAATATTTCGAGTGTGATTTGTCTAAAATTTAAATGTGTACTTACATAATAGCCGATGACTTTGGTCACAACTACCACTGGAGGACTCCACATGATTTCAACATGGTTTTTTTCTACTGATATGGACAAAACATCGGGGGAAATATCCGGGGGAGGTGAAGCTGTATAAAACATAAGAATTCCAGGGTCCAAGCTGTTCCATTGGCTTGCAGACCAACGGCCAGTGCCTGAAAAATAACTTTTTGCCGACTTTCTACTAACTGTATAAAAAAGATTACATGCAATATTTGTATTACCAGAGTTTATTGAACAACAGTTGATTTAACTGTGCAAGATTTATCTTTTTGTTTAGATTAGATTCATTGACACCAGAGGAAAGCTTCGAGCGGCTGTGGACAGGGATTGTAAAAAATTAATTGAAACTGCAGCAATCAATTTTTTTTCTATCAATCAATTAATTTTAATTTGTGTATTAACCAATCAATAAATGAAATTAATTGTCAGTTTTTTTGATCAGTATAAAACACTATTAGCCTTGATTTCAAGAACACATGTGACTGAAGAATGAAAAATGTTTTAAAGCTTTGTTACACCTGCACAATTTTTATGCTTTGATAAAAACAGTAGTATTGACCTAATATATAATTTGGTGCCGGTTTAGTATGTGGCCTACCTTTTCGAAAGGTAGGCCACATACTATTCACATTCGAAAGGTAGGCCACATACTAAACCGGCACCTATAATTTTTACTTTTACAAGGATATCAGTTCTACTTTAATGGTTTTAATAAAAAATTTCTAATTATACCAATGTTTCAATTAATTGCAATCAATCGATGTAGCAATCAATTATTGAATTGATAGTTTTATGGCAACCGATTAATTGCAATTAATTTTTCATCACTTAATTTTTCACATCCCCTGGCTTTAAATGTCTGTGATATCATATGGCCCCATTAGGCTATGCAGTTTTGATAAACAGTCGGGTCACGAAACATTTAGTAGATATTTGTTTAAAATTGATAAAAATTCTCTTTAAAATAGGTTTCACTAAACAATAATAAGCGATCGCGCATAATTGTGCGTTTACTCGTACTATACAATGCTGCAGTGATTAGGCTTCACAGCGGAAATCTCAAATCACGTGCCGCTTCTATTAAATATATTATTTTTTTGCTTGACATCACAGAAAAAAAATTTCATTTATTCCAGAATTGTAAATAATCACGTATATAAGATTTACTTGTTAACAGGGTTGCGGAGTCGGAGTCGGAGTCGGAGTCGGAATATTTTATCCGACTCCGACTCCTCATGTCCACTTTCTTTACGTATTAGTGATGTTTTCCGCGCAACTTACGCGGCCGCGCGCGCCAGTGGAGTGCAGTACAGTAATCTTTTTAAGAGAACCTTCCCGCGTATCACGCGACACAGCGTGCGACTCATAAAAAGTTTACATTTTAATTTGTAAGCAAATAATATTTTGCGCAATGCTATGCTCGGGCAGCCGATTTAGTTGCTTCCCTTTCTTCAATCCAATGACAGGAAGCAAATGCCAGGTGCATAATCAATTTACTATCTTGAGCAGTCTCTTTCTATAATACGTGGTACCTTGACATACGAGTTTAGTTCGTTCCGTGACCGAGCTCGTACCTCAATTTACTCCTACGACAAAGAGAATTTTTCCATTGAAATTAATGTAAATGCCATTAATCCGTTTCAACCTCCAAAATGCCCCCCCCTTTTTTTTTATATTTTTGACATGCCTTTAAATAAGTACTTCCTCCAACAGAAGCGAGTGTTGAACGTGTGTTTTTATCACTAAGGCTCATCAGAATAGAACAAAGGGCTGCAATAAAGAAGAAACTCACAGAAGCAATTTTGTTTTTACGAGCAAATTATTAAATTAAAATTTTTGAAAATTAAAATTTAGTCTTCTTGCTCTATTCTTTCAAAAAATATCAACCAAAAGTTTAGAACCAAGGTGAATTTTTTAATAATCTCCTAATATGAATGTCAATAAACGGCAGGGAGCCTGCATGTTCAGTCTGGTACAAAATTACAATAATTGAAATATTCATGAGATAGAAACTACAGACCCCCTTTTATTTGGTTTACAAAATCCGACAAAATTCACATATATATTCTTACTATCAATATATAACCATGAATTACTGTGAAGAAGATGGACTTCATGCCATCAAACTAATGGCTGAGGTTTATTTGAGAGATATAAGGATGAGCTTATTATTGGTATGGAAATGTCAACATTTTTCTCTTGAGTTTCTTCTTATGCAGTCGATGATTCAGAATAATTCTAAAATTAGTCGCATTTTATTGTTTTTCTTGTAGTTATAATTGTGGGTTTAAATTTTTAATTCTTTTACATATGGTTTTTTGCTTCTTTTGCTTTTATAAACTTTTGTTTTCAAATTTTCATTGTCAATAAATTCCATAGTTATTACTAACATTTGTAAAAATTTTTACAAGTATGAAATTTTCATATTTACGTTTTAACCTCATTACCTACTGATAAAAATAAAACTAAGCCACCTAAAACAAGAAGCACCAGACTCGAGTTTTGCTCTTGTTAAAGTTCGTCAGTGATGCATACCTCATTGAATTTCGAACCGACTACAGGTAGATGCAGTCCTAACACGCAGGAGACAACACTCAGGGTCTAGTCCTACACGCACGCCCTACACAAGTCATTAATTCAGGGGTGCAAAAACACGGTCGCGCACTCGCACCGCGCGACCAGAAGATTTGCCCGTGCGACGTAAATCAGGGACGTCCAATCCATGGCCCGCGTAAAGGTTTTGAGTGGTTCACGCAGTATTTTTGAAGCCCTCTGTCGCGTCAAGTTTGGCAAAAATGGAAAATAGATTTGTGTGAAAACCTTGTTATTTTTTAAAGTTCATTATAATTTTGGGACGAAAAAGTCGGAAATCTGAGACTAATTTTAGGCGAAGACTTTTTTTTTTTTAGAGATCAATGTGATTTTTTGGAGATCAAAGCCAAAATGGCCCTGGGCTCAAAAACGTTGGACACCTCTGATGTATGTGCTACTAAAAATTTCTGTGTGCTACTAAAGTTAACAAAAATTTTTGCACCCCTGCATTAATTATATTAACATTAAGGTTTGTCGCGGGTCCGATTTACCATGGGAAAAATAATGACTGTAAAATAGACTAGAGATAACATCATGATTATCCATAAAATACTTTGATGTTCAGAAAATGTGATAAACATTAAGTATGGAATACATATTTAGTTTCGAGTTATGTATGCCATTTCGAGTTAGTTTTCCAAATGTGATTTGTATTAATGTTTCATTCAAACACAGTAAGAATAATAGTTAATGGGTTGTGTGTATAATATAATAATACAGGGTGTTCATAAAGTCCTGATACAATTTCAAAAATTTTTTATGAAGTCAATTCTTAAAATATCTTAACCAGGTTTGTTTTATTTTAATCAGTGCTGCTTAAAGTTTTTATTTAAAATAAAATTTTGTGTTTCAGATATAATTTTTATATGTTTTAATATTATTATTACAATTAAAAAAAGTAATATTATTTACGTTGAAAGAAATAAAATAAGCAAAAATAAAAAGTTAAAATAAATTTTTAGGCTTCAGAAGAAAACTCGCATCTTAGAAAAATAACGCTACCAAAAGTTTGGGTTTTTACAATTATTTTACCCAAGTTAGTGATTGGTTAGCAAATAATTACTTTTGTTACGAGATATCAAAAGAGTACATGCTGTAATGTTGCGCATACTTCTACAGTAGATGTATTAAACTTGGCCAAGTTGCCAAAAAAATTAAAGTGTAGAAAAGTTTATGGATCATTAGTTAAGAGCAAGTGCTATAAAAATTTTTTTTATACTGTATAAAAAATTTTTATGGATCATTCGTTAAGAGAGAGTGTTATAAAATCATTTTTTTATAAAAAGATTCTTTTATAACACTTTCTTTTAACTAATAATCCATAAATTTTTTTACGCTTTACCGGTAATCTTTTCGGCAGCTTGGTCAAGTTTAAGAATACATCTATGTGCAACATTACAGCATATTTTCTTTTAATATCTCGTAACAAAAGTAATTATTTGCTAATCAATCACTTACTTTAGTAAAATAATCGTTTAAACCCAAGCTTTTGGTAGCGTTATTTTTCTAAGATGCGAGTTTTAATCTGAAGCCTAAAAATTTATTTTAACTGTGTCCCCTGATGAGCCTTACAGGTGAAACAGTCTGTTGGGACTATTTTAATACAATATTTTTTAATATTTGTGTTTTGATAATCAGGAATAATCGTTCTGACTATTGAAGCCATTGAGCACTCTTCCGATTAGCACCAGTAATTTGCAGTTATATATGTATATACCAGGGGTGCAAAAATTTTTGTTAACTTTAGTAGCACACAGAAATTTTTAGTAGCACATACATCAGGGGTGTCCAACGTTTTTGAGCCCAGGGCCATTTTGACTTTGATCTCCAAAAAAATCACATTGATCTTTAAAAAAAAAAAGGTCTTCGCCTAAAATTAGTCTCAGATTTCCGACTTTTTGTCGAAAAATCATATTGATCTCTAAGAAAAAAAAAAGGTCTTCGCCTAAAATTAGTCTCAGATTTCCGACTTTTTCGTCCCAAAATTATAATGAACTTTAAAAAATAACAAGGTTTTCACACAAATCTATTTTCCATTTTTGCCAAACTTGACGCGACAGAGGGCTTCAAAAAATACTGCGTGAACCACTCAAAACCTTCACGCGGGCCACGGATTGGACGTCCCTGATTTACGTCGCACGGGCAAATCTTCTGGTCGCGCGACCGTGTTTTTGCACCCCTGGTATATACACTCATATACATCTAGATAATTTTTTAAAGTAAATATCTTTTTATGTATTTAAAAAAACCTGACTTATTTTGTGCAACTAACAACTTAAAAGGATGATTTTTGCTTAGTTAAATTTAATTTAAGAAAAATATTTTGCTCATAGTAGGGAGTCGAAGTCGGAGTCGGGAGTCGGAGTCGGAGTCGGAGTCGGAGTCGGAGTCGGAAATTTAAAAATTCTCGGAGTCGGAGTCGGAGTCGGATCTTAATCTTCCGACTCCGCAACCCTGCTTGTTAATTGCGCCAATGAATTTGGTTTTCTCTGTAGATGCATCTTACTTTTTAGCAATCGCGTTTTAATAAAGCATGTATAAAGTTGAAAAAAAACAAAAACCACCAGCCTGCGTCGTTGTAAGAAGCCATTTTGACCATGTACAAGTAACCAGGTTGCAGACCTGATATTTTAAAGTTGGATTTGTTTGTATCGGTGCTTAGATTCAGCAACAGCTCCGCCTGGCATCCTTGTATAAGATTACACACGCAAAGCTAAAAAAAGTAAATTATTCACCTTTAATCAATCTACCTAAAGCGGAAGCATAGCCTACGTATGTGATGAACATGAACTTGTTTACACGTTTGCTCTTGTCAAGTTGCTACGCTCTAGGAGAAGAGTTATAACGTTACTGTGCTTTGCTTGGCGGTTTACCAAGCTATTCGAAATAAAAAAAATTATTTAATTTGATATAATGATGAATAAAATTGTACCTGTCACGACTACGTTATTTAAATAAGATGTAATATAATAATTGATCAGGTCTTTTCGTGACTTATTTTTTTATTATTTTTGAATTTTAAGACAACAATTAGTCGTGATCGTATAAAAACAATCTTTATTAACAATAAAATTACTTTGGTTTTTGCGGCACAATCAAAAAAATTGCTTAAATAAAGAAATATTCTAAAAGCAATGAAAAAATTTTTTTTATATTTTCTAATGTTGTTAATACTTTTAGAACATAAGTATATATAAATTTTAATAACTTGGCAATTAAATTTGTTTACCGTATTACTTTATTGAATACTCATCAATATTTAAAGAAAATCTGTAAAAACACTAAAGAGTTGCCTTGTAGCCTTTTATGCTAGTGTTTTTGTTCACGTCATATTTCCAAGATAATTTCACGTTGTAAGCGTCGTTCCAGTCAACATGAAATCCGTGAGGTGGAGCCGGTCCGTCTGAAAGCGATAAAATTCATTTATTGTTTTGTATTTATGTTGATGCTCTCGAACTCTTTAATTATTTCACACATATAACTTAAAAAGAATTTTTGAGTAAAGAAAAAAATTTTTTTAGGTTGTTTTATTTGAAACGTCGAACAGCTACCAAAAAGATTAGGCCCGTGACTGAATAGTAGCGTTCGTTAAAAAACAAGTACAAATGTAATTTTAAGTTAAACACGCTGATATGTTTTCATAATTCAATCTATTTTTAACAAATTGTAATTTTTTAGATGTTTATTTTCAAACGAATTATTTTTATTAATATTGAAAAATTAATTCGTTCTCTTCAATTTTTTGGATATCATATCTAATTTACTGACTACTGTACATGTATATCAGGGTCGTCCAACTACTTCTGACTTCGAGACTTTATAAAAACTTGGCAATATGCAGGGTACTTACAACAAAAAAGATAAAGAAAACAACAGATTTAAAAAATTCAAAATTAAAAACTAAAAACGGAGAAGAGAAATGAAAATGTAAATCGAAATTTTAGAATATATTTTCAAATTATAAATTCAAAGTTAATTAATTATTGATAAAATATATAATATTTTAAATGAATATTTAGATTAATGAAAAAACTCTGGTTCCCTCTATCAGAATTTCTAACTCATAGCCGTACGAGCCGGAGGGCAAGGGGGCAATTTCTCCCAAAATCAAAAAATTTGGGCAAGACCAGAATTTTTTGGGCAGCAAACAATTATCTGGGAAAATCATAATTGTCACAGCAAGCTTTACTTGAGTTTCAAATCGTTTTCTTTTACTTATGATTCTTTGTTATTTTAACCTTTTGTTTGTTTTAATTAAGTCTTTTCTTTTCCGCGCGCATTCTTTTTGTCAAACAACTATCTTTAAGCAAGTTTTTATTCTTATTTATCGTAAATCGTTCTTTTTTGTAATACACAGTGAGATATCGAGAAAGAAGAATTGGGTTTGTAAGTGATTTGTAGAAGACTGTTACGAAGTAGACTGTTTGAATTTATTTGTTGTAGTTGCAGAAGATATTTGGAAGCAAAAAAAATTTAAAATAGCATCGCACGCAAGCATCGCATCGTTCTGAATCTCATCGCATAATTCGGATCACATTGTATCATTTGGATCACATCGCATTGAAATTATATTTAAATAAAACTGTTTTCCTCTTTTATTGGTGCGCATTTTAAACGTTTCAAATCTGCTACAACAATAATAATTCGATAAAATTTGGCCAAAATTGTCCCCCAACATTTTTTGGGCTGGTACGGCTATGTTTTCACTCAGCAGCTTTTTCTCTAGCAAGCTGTTTATATTCGAACATTTGGTTCGATAAATTTTTCTGCATGTCGAGTAACAATGCGAGCGTTGATTACAAACTTCACATGAAAAATTTTCAAGCTTTACGCCCGATTTAAAGAAGTTTGCGATTACCAAAACACTGGAGCCAAGTATGTCGCTCCTGCGGGCCGCTTTTCAAAATTATGTAGAACTTGCGGGCGTAGTTAATTGGAAACTATCTTAGGATGCGAAAAACGATTGTTAAGACTTTTTTTGTTTCCGTCAACGTTAAGTTGCCAGTCTAGGGGAATCTGTGATAGAAAATAATGTTTAAAACACTTGACTTTAAAGTGAAAACCAAAATATAATTATATAGAAAGGCCTTCTGATCCTGAGCAAACAAGAACGTGCTTCCTGAGTAAACGCGAACTTGTTTTGTCTTTACGTTAAACTGATGTGTTTTCAATTATTTCCCCTTATAGGTTGACCGGGCCTGGGGCACAAGATAGTTGAAGAAAAATAAAAATTCCAGGGGTTTGGTTCTCCATCTCTGATGTACGAGAAATTTTTCCGGGAGCAACAGGTAATACGTAATGTTGCAACTACAAGCACGTATGGCGCACGGGCCCAGGTGTAGACCAACTTGCACTAAAAGATGCTCTGCTTGTTCCAATAAAATTACCAATGCAACATAGAGACCATATTGAATCAACACTGAGAAATCTCGCCGCCCGCAAAAATTTTGTCCTCTGGTCGCATGGGACCTGTAGATCTGTAGTTGGACCAGGTTGGTAAATACTAGAATTTGGGGAGATATTAAGAGTTTCGTGAATAGCAACGCCGATGATGATTCTTGAATTTTGAGTTATTATAATTATATAAATACTTTTACTCACCTACTGCTGCCGAATACACCACAATTGGTTTAGAAAAAGAACCGGTACCAATTTCATTCCGTGCTCGTACTTCTACGCGATATGCGACGCGCTCAACATACGATTTCACCTTCAAACAGCTTATCGTGATAACACTGTCAATAGAATTCATTTCGTTTTGAACACGAGCACTGGACGCGGTTGTTATTTACACGGCGTTGTCTCCGCAAGAGGACAGCACCAAAGAAAATTGGAGTTCAAAAGTTTTTTTGATCGCACGTCAATATAGCGATGTTTAGTGGTGGGAATACTTGGTAAAAATAACTAGTTAAATTAAAAGTCTAAGTTAAACTTATTCGGCCTAAAAATTAATTAGTTACAAGTTATAGTTACCATTTTGAAAAAGTAACTAGCTACAATTTACTGTTACAATTACTTTTACTTTTACATTTCAAGTACCATAAAAAAATTTTTATAGGGGTACTGCTTAAATTTTGTTTTAGTCTTTATCAACTAACAAATTCAAATTTAGTAACGCACGCATTTCAAAGCCTTCACGCTCAACTAAACATTACATGAGGTGGTTTTGAAAACAGATTATTGGTTGCGTTGACCAATAATATTTTTCAATTAAAAAAGTAACTGTAAATAGTGACTAGTTACAAAATTTGCAAAAATAACAAAGTTACCATTACAGTTAATGAAAAAGTAACTTGTAACTCTTTTAAGTAATTATGTCCATCTGTGCGTAGGTCATTGACAGACTGTTCTTTCATCAGAAAGGTATCAGTTTACGGCTCAAGCTGAACATATGCCTTTTACAGTAGCATGTCTTGCATACACAGATTTTTGAAGTTAAATTTTAGTCAGTCAAAAGTACGTGAATTAATGTCAACATAATTAATGCTTAACAACAATCTTATAAAGCAAAGTAAATCTCGGTTAAAATCACTAAAGATGTTGAATTTCTTAAAATAAGTTTCTGGCATTAAAAATGCATAAAAAGTAGCTGTAATAAGGAATTGGCAACCCTGAGGCAGATTTGGCTAAGATGAAAATTAAGCTAATGCAAATCTATACTTCCATTTCTGTAAGCTGAGACGACACCAATTACACTAAGTGCTTAAAAAAGATTCTAGTATTTTATATTTTTAACTAATTTTTTTATAGCTACTTATAAAAGATATTTTTAGCAAGAACTTGTTGGCAGCGTGGTCGAGTGGTTAGGGCGCCTGATCGACATAGTCTCTGTTCAAAACCTACTCGTGCTATTCTTGGGAAAGACGCTTTGCGCCAGTCTTCCCTGCTGCGTGGTCTTGGCAAGCAGTTTTAAACTTCAGTCATATTTATAGAAAAGATAAAAAACTAAAATAAAAATCTCAAGCGGACATCAATATCTTGGCATCTTTGGAAGCATGTAGCGATAATTGCTTACCCTATAAATTAGCGCTTCTGTCGCATTCCTGCGAGTCGGGAGGATAAATATAGAAATAAAAAAATTGAAAAAATTTTGTCACAGTCCCATATCAAGGCTATTAGCCCTCTGTAAAAATTTTTGCTTTTGTATCATAAATACAATTCTTGTTTGTACTTTGGTCTACCTGGCACACAGCTATGAATGAAAAGCTTTTTCTTTTTTGTGGTTTTGAAGAGAAGGCAATTTTCTGTGCGTCCTACACAGCCGGACACCTAAACATTCAGAACAGTCCAAGTACCAACACTTTGCCTCAATCTTTTAAAGAGTTGTAGCTTGCCGCACTCGAAAGTGACGCAAAATTTATCTTCAGAATATAGCACTAACATAGAATAATTCAGGACTTTGATGGTCATTCTGATCTTTAAAAACCAATAATCAACCCAGCACTGCTGGCCGCAATCAATTTTTGACACGAATTTTGTATGCGATATGCATTTTACAGCAAAATTCTTGTTTCTTTTTAGCCGGTTTTACAAGTACATGTAGTTCTAATCAAATTCGTAATACGAAAAAAGAATCGCAATGTCACTTGACTGCATAATATTTTAGTTTACCTTCTAAAACCTAGAGTCACTTGAGGCGACCTCAAGCACAAAACCAGTGCTCCGTGAGCGCGGTGCACAAACGTGCATGGAATATTGTTCATTTTCATCTTTTTGTGTTGTGACATGTTATTGCATAAGCTCCGCTATATCTGCATGTGCTTTTGTTTTTCAGCTTGCTTGGTGTAATTAAAAATCAAATATATCGCATTTATCGAATTTTGTCCGTTTATTTATTTATAATTCTTCTTGGCTCTGCCATGCAATGCTTGACGCGCCAAACAAACACTTTTAGTCTCTGGAGTCAATCGATACAGCCGGTCTCGTTTTTAATTTTCCAAATAATTGGATCTTCGTAATTTACTGAAAATTACATTTATATTGAACTACTCGCTGACAATTTTGAATAATGTGTGTTTTTAATATGTTTTTTATCAAATAAGATAAAGTAAACAAGCAGAAAAAGAAATGGTTTAAATTACATTCTAGGAGGTATAGCTCTGTATATATGTAACACGGATATAATGCGGATGTATTTATACATTAAAGAGGAATTAAGAATGTAAGTGTGACTCAATGAAGCTTAAAGTCTTTTTTAAAAAATATTATTTTCTTCACTATCTTTTTTTCACCAGGTTGGACTAATGGTTTGTTTATAAGCACTGTTAAAGCAAAAATAAACTTTTAACGTCAAACGCTTATTTTAAGTTTAAAAAAATAAGTTTATGAAAAAGTTTTTTTAAACTTCCAATTAATCAAGAAGCGAGTTTAACTTAACGAGACCATCAACAACCTCGTGATTTTTTAACCCCGAAAAATAAAAGCCCGGAAATGTTGCACAGCTTTGATGTTATAAGAATCAATTTACAGAGCTCTTTTTTTTATTTTCTAAACAAAGTTATATCTACTTACAAGTTTTTTGATTCGCTGCTTGTTATAAATTAAACTAACGTAAGTAAACAGATTTGAATTTTCTTAAATTTTGTCAATAATAAGCTTTTGTTCTTTTTTTTGGACTGATATAACTTCGTATATTATTTATCTAATACAAAATATACTTTTTACAGCATGCAGTGAATGGAAAAAGTGATGACAATGAGACAAGAAGCCGTGCTTGGTTTTGTTTTTAGCATAATTGCAACAGATTGATTTGTTGCTTTGTGAGCTGTATTTAACAACGCCTTTTAGTATAGTGGTACGTAGTTTCAAGCGTAAAACGGGGTGATCATTTCGCCAAAGGAAGTAACTTTTTGTCTTTGACTTGTAAATTAAGAAGAAAAAATGATCTTTACAACTCAAATATACTACTGATTATTTAAAATCCCCAAAAGTAAAAAGAAGAACTTGATATTTTAACGTTAATTAGAGAAAAACTTTTATATTTTCAAACTTATGGTGCTGACGAAATGTCTAAGAAAATTACAAGTTTTTGAAAGGATCACTATTAAAAATAATTCAAATTGGTAAATATTTGAAAAAACAAAATGGCAACTCCTTTACACTTGACAACAGCCGAAAAAGTAAATTTGTAAACTCTTCACTAATTAAGGTTCAAGTGATTTCTCTTGAAAAATAAATTTACACAAATAACCTGAAGCAATTTGCGAGTAACTTTGGTGTTGAAGCTTTTTTCCGGTTGCCAAGACAAATCAGAAACTTCAGGAATTCCGGAATTATTGCTCAAAATTAAACCTGCTTGTTGCCATATTTTACCTATTATTATCTCGTAAGTGACGTCAGGCGAACCGAAGTACTTCCGTTGTAGCGGCTGAAAAAATATAGATATAAAACAAAAGTTAGATACAATTGCTATTTTTCGTCTTCACGAAAAACGAAATATTTCTTGTTTTTTTTTCATATTATTTGGGCCCAATAAAAAAAACATCAAAAGTTAATAAGTTTTCAGTATATTTATAGGTGATCTACATGTAAACTTGTTTAAATCCACAACATCAAAAGCAAAAAGTATTGTAATATTGGTTGCGACCACGTGATTTAATTTTGCAGCCAAAAAGCAAACGAAAAATTGAAATGACGGAACATGACGCGCACTCCTCGCTTTACTTTCACTATCAATAAAAATTACCTTCCAAGTAATCAGCAGCATTCCCGGCCTCACTTCTTTCCCCATCACTTCCACAGGCGCTCTGACCGGAGCTGCAAAAAAACAAACAAGAAATTGAATCGGCAAAGCCATAAACAAAAAAGCAAACAATTAACCTGCAAGTTGGGTCGATGCAGCTGTCGACCTTCTACTCCACTCTCCTTGGCCCATTTGGGTCACTGCGGCCACTTTATAGGAATATTTATTATTGGGTAGAAGGCCGGTGACCATACATGCCGATGATGTGACTGTGGGAGGTATTGTCGTCGCTTTTGTCCACTCGTCGTTGTACTGATTTCTGCCCCTTATTACGTAATAAATGATGCTATTGTTATTGATGCTTGGTTCTTTCCACGTGATGTTTTGTGTTCGTGGCGTTGCTGACGTCACAACAACGTTTCGAGGTGACAAAATTTTATCTGAAAAAAAATTTTTTTCGTTTTTCAGTTTTGTGACATTTTGTAAGAAAGGTGGACTTTTTGAAGAAAGCTTACCGCCACTACAAATTTACAACGGCTTTACGGACAAAAAAAAGTTGAAATCATTATCAACAAAAAATTACTTGAGGCTCGAATAACTTTAAAACAAAATATCAGATGAAAAATTGAAAATAAAACATCAGATGAAAATATAATGCTCTCCCAAAATTTTTACTCTAACTAGGTTTTTTTTTAAATTTTAGTCATACACTTTTCATACCATTTTGAACACACTTTTCGAAAACTTAAAGCTAAAGTAGCATTTTAAGCTAATTAACAATACACCTTTGAATAAAAATAAAAATAAAAACAAGTAAAATTTTGTACAAATACAGAGTTTTGACGATGACAACTTACCAGAAGATAATGTGGTGCTAATTAATAAAATAAAGAATGTTAAACTCATCCACATTTCAACTGGATTATTTTCTTCGATTGGCTTAAATCAAATTTGATTTACGAAGTTCTGCACAATAAGCTTTAAATGAATTTGAGCAAAGAAAAATACTGTCAAATTTTAAATTTCAGGTTGATTTTTATAATTTAGAACAATTTAGAAACTTTAGACGAAACAAAAAGTTCAAATTACAGGGCAGTGAAAAACTATAAGAGACATCCGCAAAAAAATTAGCTTCATTTTAACTGTCAAAGCTTTCAAACTGTCAAAGTGATTTATTACAATTTACAACTCGTACATAACATAAAACGCAAAATACAAAATAAATTTCTGCCAGAATGATTCTAAAAATTTGACCAACTGGTACGGTGGTTGAAATAAAAATAGAATTTATGTTTCCTGGAAAAAAATCACTTTTAAGTTGATTAAAGTTTAAAACTGCAAAAAATTCTTTTGAAATGACAATATGATAAAACAAAAACAAATTAATCTTTCGTTTATTACTTAGTTAATCCAAGTTTGCTTTTTTCGGCTGATATCATCAAGGAGATAGATATGCAAGAGAAATTATTAAAAAAACTTTTTTAAAACAGCCTTTTGATTGCAGATGTTTTGCTCAATTCAATGACATTAAGTCGACATAAGCTTCTTGAAATAGCAATCAAAACTCGTTTTTGATAAAAATTGGCAAGTTAATTGTTTCGCTGCTTCATTATAATTTAATGTTTTAGACGAATTTTAAATTGAACTAATTTTCAAATATTTGCACTTAGTTCTATTAGAAAAGAATCAATATTGCTTTGCTATATTAAATATTAGAAATCTATTAGTTCTATAAGTGATTCTTTCATTAACTAAACTCCAAGACTTCGCATCGGTTTTTACAAAAAATATCTCGCGTCTTTTTCCTAAATAAAGCTTAAAAACCTTTCTGGCCCTAAAATTTTTGAATTCATTACAATTGCGACTTAAGCAACTAATATCCCTTTGCGGGCAGCACAATTCTTATAAGGAAGAATTTTATTTGTTCATTGAAAACACATAAAACTAATAATGCAAAAAAGACCAAACAAATCAAGTTTGCTTTACAAATTTTGTTGGATTTAGCACAAGCGACAAAAGTCAATACCAAGTTATTTGTTCCTTGATAAAATTGTATCAAGTTTAAAGTGCTTTTGTTGTTAAGTTTAGTATTTTTAAACATTCTCTATTGCTAACATAACTTTTATTTATAGTAAAAAGTTAACCATGAACAATTTTTTTACAAAAATTAATGCAGAATTATTTTCATGAAAATATAGTCTGTATTTGTCCCGATGTTAATCACCTTCAAATTTGTTTCTAATCATCATAAATTGATTATTAACCTGTTGAGCAACCAGACAAAATTAATTTGTTATTTGACTGCTTTTTATCTGATTACGTTTATTTTTAATATCAAGTTTAATTTTCAAGTAAATAAATGATAACATATTTCAATAGCCGTACCTGCCGGGGGGCAGGGACAATTTACCCCCAAATTTTTAAAGTTTGGGCAAAATCATAATTTTTCTGTCAGTGACAAGGAAATATTTGGCCAAAACCAGAATTTTTCGGGCAGTGATAAGAAAAATTTGGGCAAAAGCAGGAATTTCAGGGCAGTGACAGTGATCAAATGCAGAAAATAGTTACCAAGCTCAAGTGCAGACCTTTTTTTTTGGTCTTCATTGTAGAATCTCAAACAATTTTTGGTCATATCCGTATTGGAAAATCATGATTCTGGAAAATGTGACAAAATTTGGGCAAAACTTCATCGCCCCCCAAATTTTTTTGGTTGGTACGTCTATATTTCTATTCACATATTACTACCTCATGTTTTTCGCTTTGTCAAGGTTGTTAAAATAGCTATTCAAAAGATTTTTCAACATATTATTGTCTACTTAAAAAACTTATTTTTGTATAGAACGCAATAGCCAAAAAAATTGGGGGGGTGATACAGTTTTTTCCATATATTGTATTGACGTTTGCCCAAATCATGATCTTGTAGCTTTACAAAAGATGAGACAAAATGTCACATATTTTCGTCCCAAAATTCTGGTGGAGATCGTGCCTAATTTTTGAAACTGTGCCTAATTTTTTCATTTCTGTCCCCAAAACTTTTCGATGACTAAAAAAAGGTCTTTACCTGAAGTCTTAATCATATTTCTAGATTTGGAAACTTTATTTATTAGCGGTGCCCAAAAAACTTATTTTGCCCAAATAATTCTTTGTCGCTGTCCGAAATTTCTGATTCAGTCCGAAGAATTCCATGTCGCTGTCCGTTTGCCAAAATTCTTGAGACTTAGGAGCAATTTCCCTTCTTACTACCCCTCAGTTCGTACGGCTATGAGCATATTATTACTGTGTATATTTAAAAGGGACTCGAAAATTTTACGCACGTTAATTTTATCGACGTTTTAATCTTTTAAATATATAAATTTCTTTTCAGTTTACATTTTTTAAAATATGTAAGGTTATTATTTTCTTCGTTTGCTTTTCTGTCGAAACAAAATTTATTTCTATTTAACGTGGCTTATCTATTATGTAAGTTACACAGTTAATATGACCAATCTTTAGTCTGACCAGTGGAAAAAATAACGAGGGCTCTAAAACATTGAATAATAAAGCTGGAAATGTTTGCAGGGTCAACAAAAACACTTTGAGTTTTTAGTGGAACAAGATCAAAAAGCGAATATAAAAGCGATAGAATAGCGATAAAAACACACAAGTGTGTTTTTATCGCCATTCTATCGCTTTTATATTCACACAAGTGTGTTTTTATCGCATAAGTGTGTTTTTATCACTGTATCAATGTTACTGGCGCACAACAGCTGTCATGAACTTTTTCTTGAACATTTTCTGCCCAAGCGTTGAAGAGATTGTTTGTAATATCTAAAAAACGTTTCTCGTCGCTCGAGCGTAATTCGAGCGTAAGAATAACGATAATCAAGTGGTTTTCCGTTCAAAACTTGCTTAAACTTTTTTCAAACACAAAATGTTTTAAATATGATTAGTTTTAATTAAAAAAAAGTCTAACCATATGAAAATAAAAATAGCAGAGAAAAGAGTAAGACTGTTTTAATTTAGTTTTACTTTCTTCTTAAAAATTCTTGAATCAATTAAATATTTAGATTAAACACTTTATTTACAATTTATCATCAAGTTTGTTTTTTTTTAAAGCCAAAATCTGTTTTATCTTTCAATGAAAACATTATGTCAACAAACAAACCTCCTCAGGGTTATTTTTAAAAAGCTTAAACGACCTTTGAACCCTTTAAGCAAATGATTATCGCCATTTGCCTCGCTTAAATGATGTCATTATCAAAGGATTTAGGACCTAAGTCGGCAACCTGCGACTCAGGAACCGCACGGGGATCTTTAATCCCTTTCCTGTGACTCCTAGTGGCTTTGGGAAATGAATAAGTATAGTTATCAAATTTGCTATGTTTCAAACAGAGTTGGGCAAGTTTTCTTAAAAAGTTGCGGAAACGCTCGCACCGCAGCTGCTTCGGTCATAAATCAAAGTGCAAGTTTAATCTGGCAAATATTTATAAAAACTTCAAAAAAATCTTAATCTGTTATAAAATCGCGTCGTTTCAATTGTTTTTAAAAAAATTTTTTAAAACTACGCTTGTAGCAGCGAGTTACGTATTACATCGTTTGAATTGGACCTAATACAAGATAATACAACCATATATTGAAGAGAAAATAAGCCGATTAAATCAGATTGTTTTTGTACTTTTTTACGATTTGATTTTTCGACGTTTGCGTAACGTTTTATGTAGATAAAGTCTCATTTGTTACGTACGTGCTTTTCGTCTGGCAGGAGATTATTTTTACCTTATTTTGTTTTGTCAGCAATATTAGCAAAACTGTGTTTGTGGCTTGTTTTTTTCATCTAGTGACAATAACGTTTACATAGTTGTTTTTATAGTCAAGCGAAATATTAGGCCACTGTACTAAGTAATTTTAATTTCCTGAATTCTAATCAAAAGCTTTTTTGTTGTTGCCGGTATTTTATTTTTTCTGGGACATGGGTCCAAACGGCTCTTTGAGTGATTATGGTTGCCGGCCTCTTGTTTAGGAGATTTTATCATCGCCTCTCTTATGCCCGTATAAAAAATGTTAAAGATTACATTTACAACAGCCGTTCGCGTCAATATCATATCAATTCTATGACATTAAATCGATACAATTCTCTAAAAATAGCAGTGACCAGATCTATCATTTCTAGTTTTTCTCCTACCTTGACCGCTTTATTGGCTGCTTTTCAATACTTCGAGTCAGCCACTGTATAAATCAAATCGAAGTGGTAGGAGGGCGCAACTCTGTCTACAGCTTCTTCCAACTTGATGAAATTATATAGGATCTACTTTTCTTTTAGCAGTAACTAATTGATCTTTTTACAGTCTCACCATGAGTCTCCTTTGGTCTAATTCTATTTTCTTTAAAATATTAACCAACTTCTTCATGTCAACTTTATGGGATGCTTTCTCATAATATGAATGATAAAAATATATTAATATGAAATACACATTGACTTTCTTTTCCACAATTGACCTCACACACCAAAGTCTGGAAGCTTTATTGATATTCCTAGTTCTTCCTCTTTTCTTCCTAAAGCCGAACCAATTTTAACCAGATATTATCTGTTTCAGTTTATAGCCTTTTTTGAGTGTTAACAGATTTACTTTAGACCGATAACTTATCCTGCTTGAAGTTATATGTTCTCTATCCTTGTAATATGGCTTTTGGGTATTAATATAATTTTTACCTTTATAAAGTCTTTTGGCTCTTTTCCTTTTCATATATAGTTCGAAATAATTGTGTTAATCTTTTTGTATATGCAAAAATAACTTTCTTTATTAATTTTTATTGTATCCCATTATATTCCGCTGCCTTCTAGTCTTAAAGCTAGCTTCTCTTATAATGCTCGCTTTTAGTTCCCCTCACCGCTCCTTTTTCGTCTTCAAAGCCCGGATTATTTTGTCAATTCAATGTAGCATGCAGTTTTTTATCTACTTTTTTATCTGTCAAGCGTGTTTCACTCTTGTATGTATTTTGATGATGCTACAGCAACTTGCCGTAAATTTGAAGTTTTATTATATATTACCGTCCTGATATTCTCAACTTTTCGTTTTACGAAATACTTATTCTTGTTGTAAAAGCATTAAGTAGATAGCTGCATAAATACAATTTGCAATACGCTGGCAAAATTTTTTTATATTTTTTCGAAGAAGAATGGCTGATAAACTGAAATATAGTGATAAACATTCTCTCTTTAGGACGCCTTTGTTCGTTACAATTTATCTAGATTTATTTTGAGTGCCAGTAGACTACATAAATAGAAACAACATTTAAATAAGTTACATTAAAAAGATTTGTGTGCTTTTATTAGTTTACATATCTTTAACTGAATAAGAAAAGACTTAGAGTTTTCATACAAAAAAATTCTATTTATTTACATGTATTTAAAACTATTATCAATCTAACACCAATCTATCATCAATTTTATCTCTATCTTTATTCTCCTGACTCACAGAAAAGCGTCGGAGGCGCGATACACAGGACAAGCAATTACCCCGACCTGCTTGCGGAGATGCCAAGATATTGCTGTCTGGTTGAAATTTTTTGAAATAAATTCTTAGTTGTATAAAACTTAAAAATAACCTATGCAACTGACGGAACAATTAACTCTTTCCTTTTATGGTAATGTTTAAAAAGACTGTTTTCTTTACAATTCTTTCGGCCAACTCTTGTCAGAAGAAATTCTTGGCAATGACAATCTGCAAAAAAACATAATTTGTTTAGACTCTAGAGTTAGAGAACATCAAAAGTAACGGCGCCTCTGGTTGCTTCTGATTAGTTCTAATAGAAAACATCGAAACTATGCAGAGACGCCGTTACTTTCGATGTTTTCTAACTCTAAATAAACCACGTCTTCTTGCAGTTTGTTATTGCCAACGATTCCTTCTGACCAGAGTTGGCCGAAAAATTTTTAAAGAAAACAGCTTTTTTAAAGATCACCAAAAATTGAAAGAGTTAATGGTTCCGTCAGTATCACTGGCCGTTTTGAAATTTTTTATTCGCTTTTTTAGTTTTACAAAGATCTGCATGAAATTTAGAACTGCTTGCTAAGACCATCAAGCAAAGAAAAAGGTTCTAGGTATATCTCACTCCGGTCATGTACACTCCAAAGTTCGACCGAAAATTGTACAGTTTCTCTTCGTCGACAAAAACGACGACCTGACCCTGATCCTAACCCTAACGTTTTTTCCTAGTGAAATTTACCGCTCACCGACAAAAAATCTTTTCCAAGAAAACTACAGAATGGACCGTGAAGGTTTTGAACCGAGACTATGTTGATTGCAATCACGGCGCTCTTGTCCACTTGACCACGCTGCCGAGAAATTTTCATTTGCAGTGTTTTTCGGTCTACTTTAGTCCTCTACCGATCAATTTTAATCATGTGTCGATCAATTTTAGTCACTACCGATCAAATTTAGTTCTGTGTCGACCAATTTTAGTCATGTGCCGATCAAATTTAATCTTGTGTCGATCAATTTTAATCGTATATCGACCAAAAATAGTTATGTCGACAAACTTTATTTTTATTAGTAAATACATGTAAGCAATTTTGAGATATAATTTTTACTATAAGTTTTTTTGTTAATTAAAGTTTTACAACTACTGCATTTTCAAAAACAAGTACTGTAAGAATATCATCATAATTTTGTAGAATACCTCAAAGAATTTATAGGGTTTTTGAATCTAATTCTTTGTTTTTGCAATCAAATTCGTTCTTTTTGCAATCAAATTTGTTTTTTTTTGCAATCAAATTCGTTCTTTTTGCAATCAAATTCGTTTTTTTTTTGCAATCAATTTCGTTTTGCAAAAATGTTTATATACAGTATATACAGTATCTTTGTATAGGGTCTCCCGATAGGATCTATATACATATATAAATCGTCGTCGTCGTCGTCATCGTTTGAAGGGCATCCACTCCAGGTCAGACACAAACAGGACTGGGGCCGAGGGTTTATCCTTTTACTACCCCAGACTGCTGCACTGCCTGGATCAGATGCTGGCAGTGATGTCATTAAGCCAGCATCGAGTTTCGTCATCCAAAACCGTCAGACCGCGTGCTCCATGTGGTGCCCGATGTATGGGGGCACATTGTTAGTACATGGTCTGCGGTTTGCTCTGAGGCGCCACACTCGCAATTCGGTGAAGGAGCGAGACCCCATTTGTGCATGAACGAATGGAATCGCCCAACACCAGTCCGCAGGCGGTTGAGCTTAACCCAAGCTGCTCGGGGTAAGCCCATCCCAACAGGCCTGACACTGGTCCCGGGCACAAAAGCACGGAGCCTGGAAGCACTTTCACAGTACTCCGCGTTCCATTTATGATTTGTCCATTCAGAGGCGCGGATGCCAAGTCTGGCAAGATTGTCCAAGAGATTCCGCGCACCTGGCACAAACGGGTGTCTGGATCTTAGTCTCACTTGGCCAGTATCTGAGGACCCACTTAAAAGACCATGCAAAATATGATCGGGGTCCAGAGATCCACGGTAAGCCAAGGAGAGTGTCGCTCCCAGTCGGCGAAGCTCAGCTGGCTGGATGCCTGAAAGTACAGGTAGGTGGTCCGTTGGAGTGGGACGCAGACATCCAGTAACTATGCGCAAGGCGTCATTCAAGACACTGTCAATGAGGCGAGTGTGAGCACTGCGACACCAGACTGGCGCACAGTACTCAGCTGTTGAGTAGACTAGAGACAAGGTGGCTATGCGTAGTGTTTTAGCACCAGCACCCCATCCCGAGCCCACGAGTCGCCTCAACAGTGTGACGCGCGATGATAGTTTTTTGCGCAATGCCACTAAATGGTGACGAAACGTGAGCGATCTGTCCAGTTTTACCCCAAGGTATGTAGGGGTTGGACAGAACGGTAAAAGTCTACTATTGTTGTAGACCTTTAGCTCACGTTTGGCCTCTCGGTTGTTTAAGTGAAAGGCTGTCGTCACCGTCTTAGTGTGACTGAGCTTCAACCTCCAAGTCTGGAGATACGCTGACAGTGTGGACATGTCTTGGCTTAAGGTCCCCTCCAAGTCCTTCCAGTTTCCAGAAGAGTGCAACAATGCTAAATCATCAGCATAAGCAAACTTTCTGGAAATCATGGAAGGAAGATCGTACGTATAGATGTTAAATAGGAGGGGAGCCAAGACCGATCCCTGAGGAACGCCGTTTTTAAGACGGCGTAGCCTGCTTTGCTTGCTGTCACCGGTGGTAAGGGTGAAACTTCGATTTCGGACAAGCTCCATGATCATTTTGACCATGTGCTTATCCGGAAGTAGTCTCAGCAGCTTGCAGGTAAGGCCACGGTGCCAGACAGTGTCATAAGCAGCTGTCAGATCGATAAATACGGCACCGGCCTTCTTTTTAGCCTCGAAAGAATCTTCGATGTTCTGGGTTAGCAGAACAACTTGATCTACGGTTGACTTCCCGCGTCGGAACCCAGCCTGCTCTTTAGGGAGCAGTGGATCGATTAATGGTTCAACGCGGGCGTAGATAAGCCTCTCGAGGATCTTGTAGGGGACACAGAGCAGAGATATCGGTCGATAACTCTTTGGGTCCCCCACGGGCTTTGCTGGTTTTGGGATCGCGACCACAAGCGCTCTTCTCCAGATCTTGGGAATTTTGAGTCGGCGCAAACAGGAAGAAAGGAAGTCACGTAACCAGGACTTTAAAGCAGCTCCAGCATGGAGTATAAGCTCAGGGCAGATGGAATCAGGACCCGGAGCTTTACCTGGTTTTAAATGTTGAAGGGCAGCAGCAAATTCTCTCTGTGAAAAATTGTCAGAGATATTTACTGCGTCTGGTGTTGTGGCCCTCCAAAGGTCAGACACTTCTTGAAAGACAAGTCGAGATGACTTGCGATCAACAGCCTCGTATTTCCCATTTCTAACCAGCTGAGATGCAATAGCATCGGCTGAAACGGGACAATGACGAGGAGAGTGTCGTGACCTACCAGTAAGGTTGTTCAAGATACTCCACGCTTTTCGACTAGAGTGTGAGAAGTCAATGCTCCGAACTGCTTCGGACCATCGATCCCTCCGTTTTCTGTCAAGCTTGGCAAGCAGAGTTGTAGCAGCCAAACTTGAGTCGTCTCCCTGAGGAGACTGCAGAAAGGTTTTATAGAGGGATTCACACTCTGCATCCCAACACGGAATATAGTTATTTCGATACCCGCGTGGGATAGTCTTCTTGGCTGCTTTCTTAATGATGTTACAGAAGTCCTGGTAAGCCGCATCCACATCAAGTGAATCAGGCGGCAACAAAGTCTTTGCGAATTTATTCGTCAAAGCAATGTAGTGACTCCAATTGGCCTTGCGGAAGTTCCATCGCTTAACAGGCATGCTTGGCACTGCCATAGCAAACCTTGGTGGTGTAATAAGCGAGGGTCGATGTTGTGACCTGGGAAACTTCTCAAGGACACGTCTGTCCGGTAAGCGACTGTTTGGACCTACGCTAGCGAAAGCTAGGTCTGGATTGGTGCCAGTGTTCCAGCGGCCGGAATAAAAACTGGCAGCGTCCTTGGCATTATATAGGAGGGCAAGATAATTAATACTTGCCCATCCAGCCAAGCACTCACCATCCGGACTGTTGTCATCATAACCCCAGTCAGCATGACGACAGTTAAAATCGCCAGCGTACAGACAGGGGTGAGGAAACACTGGGAGATCCAGGGTTCGCAATCGCGTTGGCGGTGGTTTGTAGACGTTGACTATTTTATAGCCATCAACGTCCACACACAGCCACTCGATCTCCGATGTCGGTGGAGATTGGTCCAAAAGCGTGTATCTCAGTCGCTCGTGAACAAACGTGGCAAGGCCATGCTTCCTGCTTAAAGAAGACCCAGCTAGTTGGTAGTGTGGTAGCACCAACTTCTCTGCATCAGTGCAGTGGGTCTCCTGCAGTAGGATGACGAGTGCCTCAGACTGCATAGCGAGGTGATGAAGAACATTCATCTTGCTTGCAGTGAGGCCTTCGATGTTCAGCTGAAGAATAGTGGGTCTTCGGAACTTGTTGGCAATGTGCCCTGAAAAGGGCAGTTTTATCCTGACATTGCCCCGTCCTGAAAAGGACGTTTGCCGATTAACAGACCCACACTGAACATCGGAATGGGTGGATACCCTTCCGTTTTGGTAGGTTCGGTTTCGGTCTGTCATTTTTAAAATCAATGAGCAGACTTACTCACGGCCCAGGCTGCGTGAAAGCACCTACCATCTGGGCCCATATATAAATAATATGGGGTCTCTGTATTAGGTCTTCGCGATCTGTAGTCTCTATAATTATGTTTCTATAATATAGTCTCCATAATGTATATATAGATAGGTGTATATACCTATCGGAGATCCTTAATGGAGACCCAATATTATGGGGACTATATTATGGAGACCATATTATGGAGATCTAATACTGTATCTATTATAGAGACCTAATTTTGGAGACCTAATATTGTGGTGACCTAATACAGAGACCCTGTATTATCAAATATATAAATATATAATATAGGGTCTTTGTATTAAGTCACCACAATATTAGGTCTCCATAATTAGGTCTCCACGATGTATATAGTCTCCATAATTAGGTTTCTATAATATAGTTTCCATAATATTAGGTCTCCAAAATTGGGTCTCCATAAGTCTCTATAATAGATACAAGTATTAGATCTCCATAATATGGTCTTCATAATATAGTCTTCATAATATTGGGTCTCCATATAGAATCTCCGATAGGTATATATACCTATCTATATATACATTATGGAGACTATATTATAGAAACATAATTATAAAGACTATAGATTATGGAGACCTAATACAGAGACCCAATATTATTTATATACATATATAGACCCTATCGGGAGACCCTATACAAAGATACTGTATATACATAAAAGTTCTTGCAAAACGAATTTGATTGCAAAAACAAAGAATTAGATCGAAAAACCCTATACAGGTAGTGTTCGACTTACGACCTGCTCGACTTACGACTGCTCGACTTTACGACCGCTTCCCTGGCAAGGCTAGGCAGCCGTATCGATAGGCTGGCAGCTCAGTCGTAGTGTAAAATAGTTTTTCCCGCGTTGCCGTTATAAGACACTTTTTCCCGCGTTGACGTTGGAAAGGTTGGCAGCTCAGTCGTAGTCACGTAGTGTAAGTTGCTCCTTGTGATCACATTGGATGTTTTTGTTTGAAATACATTGTTAAACGCTGTAGGCAATTGTTTATTAAAAAATTTATGCATGAAAATAGCAATGTTTAACTTATAAAGTTGTTGTATGTTGTACATAATGTTGGTTATTTTTGTTTTTTTTGAATTCTTAATAGATTTTGAAATAGATATCATTTTTATAAACTTATTGCAGATTTTCTGAAGCTTATTTTGTAAGGCGTTATTACCAAAACACCAAGTTGTAATACAGTATCTTATATGACTTAGAATCAAGGAGTGAAAAAGTGTTAACAGTGATTCTTTGTTTAGATATGGTTTTACTCTCATCACACAATATAAGGATGATTTAAGTTTGCTAAGTAGCATTTCCATGTGATCTTTCCATGTTAAATGTTCATTGAATATTACTCCTAAAAGCTTAATCGATGAAACTCTATCAATTGGTTTTCCTCTAATTGTCAAAAGAAATTTTTTTTGCATTTTATTTGAGCTAGATGTGCTGAATATCATGTATTTTGTTTTTTTAATATTAAGAGATAGTTTGTTAGCTATTAACCAGTTGTCAATGTTTTTCAGTTCTTTGTTTCCTTTTTGTACTAAAAGATTACTGTTTTTTTCTGAAAGAATTACGGTTGTATCATCAGCAAAAGACAAGTTGCTGCTGAATTTGCAATTTGGGAAATCATTAACATATACAGTATGATAAATAGTAGAGGACCAAGAATTGAGCCTTGAGGTACAGAAGAAGAGATAGTTCTTATATTGGAGATATGTGAATTATAGTCAACCTGCTGAGATCTTCCAATTAAGTAGCTTTTGAACCAATTATATACTGTTCCTCTGATTCCATAGTGATAAAGTTTATTAAGCAATATTTTGTGGTTTATAGTATCAAAGGCTTTGGAGAGGTCAAGAAAAATTCCAAGGGTATTCATTTTGTTCTCAAAAGATGTTGCAATATTAGCAGTTAAAAGAGAAGTAAGGTGACTTGTTGAATGTTTTTTTCTAAAACCAAATTGATGTTCATTAATTGCATTAGATTTTTTCAGAAAAGAATAAAGACGATTATAAACCAATTTTTCAAGAATTTTAGAGAAACAAGAGAGCAAGCTGATTGGTCTGTAATTAGATACATCTTTGGCACTTCCTTTTTTAAAAAGAGGAATTATTTTCGCATGTTTGAAATTGGAGATAAATTTTCCTTGTGATAAAGATAGGTTAAATATATAACTAAGGATAGAAATCACATTATTAGGAAGATATTTTAGCACAATAGAAGGTATTCCATCCCACCCAGCACTTAATTTTGGCACTAAAGTAGAGATAATCCTTTTTATTTCTTGTGGACATGTTGGGTAAAAAAACATTGAAGATGGATTAGAGGTATATAAATAGTCTTGATATTTGGTTGTAGATGGTGGGAGTTGAGATATCAATTTGCTAGAAACAGTAGAGAAGTGGTCATTGAGAGTGTTTGCAATTTCAGTGGGTTCATATATATCTTTACCAGTTTTTGAAAGACAGTTAATTTTATTAGTATTATTCTTGGATCTTCCTAGAATTTCATTAATAGTTTGCCAAGTTTTTTTAATATTATTTTGGTAATTTGTGAATTTATTTTTATAATATTCTTTTTTCTTTCTTTTGATGAGGTGAAAATATTGATTTTTTACTTTAATATACTTTTCTTTAGCTTTAGTGTGATTTTTTTGCAAGAATATTTTATGTAGCCTGTCTTTTTTGTGTAGTAAGCACCAGTTCCTGCTCATCGAAGCTACTCTCTACCGAAACCCCTAAAGATGGCAACGAAGAGGACTCCTGACTTTTCTGCCTCGAAGCCCGCTAAGAGAGAGAGAGGAAGGCCATTGACTTGGATACGAAGATGAAGGCTATTAAGATGCATGAAGGAGGGAGGAGAGTTAACGATATTGCCCGAGAATTACGGCTGACGCATTCTACAATTTCTACAATCATCAAGGACAAGGAAAGGATTCTTGAAGCTGTGAAAGGATCTGCGCCAATGAAGTCTACAGTCATCACTAAGCAGAGGACTGGACCTTTGCACGAGATGGAGAAATTGCTGAGTACGTGGATAGAAAGTCAGATACAAAAACGGACACCGCTCAGCCTTTTTACCATCCAAACAAAGGCGAAGAGTCTTTTTGATACCATGAAGGAACGGGCCGGAGATGACTGTGCTGTGGAATTCAACGCTAGTGCTGGCTGGTTCAGACGCTTCAAGAAACGCTTCGGGTTCCATAATGTTCGAGTCACAGGGGAAGCTGCGAGTGCAGATGAAGAAGGCGCGAAGAAATTCGTAGATGACTTGGACGTGATCATTAAAGAGAAAGGCTACATGGCAGAGCAGATCTTCAATGTGGACGAGACAGGACTGTTTTGGAAGCGGATGCCCAAACGCAGTTATATTCACAAAGAAGCTAAAACTATGCCTGGCTTCAAAGCCTTTAAAGACAGGCTTACGCTGCTGCTTGGCGGAAACGTGGCGGGATTTAAACTGAAACCGTTCCTGATCTACCACTCGGAGAACCCACGTGCCTTCAAGAACATCAATCGTCACACCTTACCCGTCTATTTCCGGGCAAACAAGAAGGCTTGGATGACACAGGTATTCTTCGAGGACTGGTTCAGCAACTGCTTCATTCCTCAAGTGCAGGAATATTGTTCGGAACGTGGTATTCCATTCAAAATTCTGCTTGTTTTGGACAATGCGCCAGGACATCCAACCCATCTAGCTGATGTTCATCCTGATGTAAAGATTGTTTTTTTGCCGCCAAACACTACGCCTCTCATCCAGCCAATGGATCAAGGATCGATAGCAACATTCAAGGCCAACTATCTAAAAAACACATTTGCCCAAGCTATAGCTGCGACTGATGCTGACCCTGAACTATCTCTGAGAGATTTTTGGAAAAACTACAACCTTCTCCACGCAATCAAGAATATTGCTACAGCATGGGACAACGTGACGAAGAAATGCATGAACGGTGTGTGGAAGAATTGCGTGAAGCGCTATGTGAACACATTTACTGGATTTGAAAACGAACGTGATCTTTCGGAAATTCTGGAGAGAATTATTAAACTAGCAAGAGATCTGACGTTAGAATGTGAAATTGAGGAAATTAAAGAGTTGCTGGACGAAGAGTCAGAAGAATTAACGAACGAAGAGCTCATCGCCTTGGAAGAAGAAAAAGTTGCAGAAGAAAGGAGGAAGGAATCTGAGGAAAAAGAAAAAGAAGAAGAGGTACCACAACGTAAGTTCACGACGAAAGGTTTATCTGAAGGTTTATCTCTTTTAAACAAAACGTTGGAACAGTTTGAGAAGATGGACCCAAACCTCGAACGATTTGCAAGAATCGAGAGAATGGCCTACGACGTGTTTCGACCATATAGGGAAATTTATGAAGAAAAGAAGAAACGAACAATTCAGACAACCCTTAGCATGTTTATGAAGAAAACTTCTCCGGCTACACCGGCCCCTGCCACCCCGACCCTCGACGATCAACAGCCAAGCACCAGCTCCCACGTTGCCAAGGAACCAGCCATTGCAGCCAGCCATTTCAGAACAATAGAAGATGACAGCGATCCAGATGACTCACAGCCATCCACAAGCAACGAATAAATTTGTTTTTATTATGGATTTATTTTGTACAGTATGCTTTATGTTTGAATATTTTGTTGTTTTTTTTTCTTAATAAATTTTAAATAAAAAATTTCTTTTACTTATGAAACCAACAACTATTACGAATTAAATATTAATTAAAGGTTGAACAAATATTGTTTTGTAAAAAATCAATAGGTTAATAATCTGCAATAGGATAAAAAACAACAAAATAATGTAGATTAAACTATTATACATCATACAGAACATACGATAATTTTTGCCCTCATATATGAGATTCGACTTACGACCACTCCGACTTACGACCGGATGGTCGGAACCGAACGCGGTCGTAAGTCGAACACTATCTGTAAATTCTTTGAGGTATTCCACAAAATTACGATATTTTTGCAGTATTTGTTTTTTAAAATGCTGTAATTGTAAAACTTTAATTAACAAAAAAACTTATAGTAAAAATTATATCTCAAAATTGCTTACATATATTTACTAATAAAAATAAAGTTTGTCGACATAACTATTTTTCGTCGGTACACGATTAAAATTGATTAAAATTGGTCGACACAGAACTAAATTTGATCGGTAGTGACTAAAATTGATCGACACATGATTAAAATTGATCGGTAGAGGACTAAAGTAGATCGAAAAACACTGTATTTAACTAACATCAACCTAACATAATCAAAGGAAGACCAAGCAAATAATGTTAGGCTCAAGAATCTTGTTTAAGCTAAAACAAACTATGTCTAAAAGTCATCTTTCAAGCTAAAAGTCATACAGTTGCATGCAAAATAGTTTCTTGATAAAATTGAACCAAAGTTTTAGGTTTTTTGTTGCAAAGCGTAATATTTCTAAACACAATATATTTCTAGCTTTGTTTTTTTTCATAATAAAAGTTTAACCTCGATATAATTATGCGTGTATTTGTCCAGATGGTTATAACCTTCTAAATTGTCCTCTGTTGTAACCTCTGTCTAATATCTAGTTTCACGGTGTACATTCTGCTACTGTACGGCCGTATGCGATTTTAAATTATAGTTAGCTTATGTGACCGTGAACTTATGTCACCTACTTCGTTAGACTAAATGTTATTCGGCTGAATGTCTATCGGTCAAAGGTCGGAGAGCCACTTAACCATGGCAATTACAAATTTAACCGAAGAAAATTTTGCCTTTTTCGCAGCTTTCTTTCAAAAATGGCAACATACCAAATAACAAATGACTATTGTGGAATACAGTAATCAAACAAACAAAAAAGTTTTTAACAACAAAGAGCTAAGTAAAGATAAAAATAATTTTTGCTTGGAATCAAATTATACCAATGCCACGTTTATGGTTTGATCACAGGTGAAGGTCTTTTTTCGATTTTCACCAAGTTTTTTAATGGGTGTAAGCTCTGTAGCTGTCTTTTGTTAAAACTTATTTTGCAATGCGGCCGGCAGCACGAAAAGGCTATGCACTCTGATTTAATCGTTATAGATTGGCTACTAAAAAAGTTTTTTTTGTTATTTGACAGCATTTTTTATTTTATGTATAATGTTTATTTTTAATAACAAATTCAGCTGCAAATAGTAACACATTTTCATTCACATCCTCTTATTTCATGTTTTTCGCTTGCTCAAGGCCGTTAAAATGGCGGTGTTTCAAAAGGTTTGTCAACATTTTTCCGATTTTTAAATTGAAGAGCTTAGTTCTAAATGTACCTAAGTCACATACAATGTCATTTCGAGAAAATGAGGTTTAAAGTTTTTAAAAACCCTACTTCTACAATAGAAATACGCTAAGATTTCAAACCTCTGTGCTATTCAAAAAGTGATTTCCTGAAAAAATTTTTTGTCAGAATATTTCTGGCGAGTAAACAAACAATTTTTTCAGCTTATCTCATTTTTTCAAAAATATGACTTAAGTACTTTAGAAATAGGGCCTTCAATTTGACTACGCCAATTACTTGAAAAACTTCCTCTTTAACTCTGGTTTTCAGTCTGGGTGCATATGCAGTTTTCTGGGGTGTCAAAAACTTTTGTACATATTTACTACGGCATTAATATTCGTACTGTACAACGGTGCTGTGATGTTTTTGAGTTAAAATTGTGCAGAATATAGTTTATTTTGTGTCTTTTAAAACTGTTTTCAATTTAACATTTGGTTTTAAAATTATGATCCAGTGAAGATTTGAACCAAAAAACTTACTGCAATCAATGCAGAAATTCGCAGGTTCGACGGTGGATGCCGCAAAATTTGTACTTATTTCAACAGAGTGCCGAAAGCAAAAAAGTTGAAAACCACTACTTTGCAACGTTATCATAAACTTATTATTAATATATATTTTAAAAAAGGTATTTAGTATTTTATTAGGAATAGCTTTATCAAGGTTTCCATTTGATATGAATGAATTTATTTTACAGTCCAAATTTTTTTAATATGTAATGTTACAACTTTCTTTGTTTGCTTTTTGTCGAAACAAAATTTATTTCTATTTAACGTGACTTATCTATTATGTAAGTTTCACAGTTGAGATGACCAATCTTTAATCTAACCAGTGGAATAAAAAACAAGGGTTCAAAAACGTTGATTAATAAAGCTGGAAATGTTTGCAATGTCAACAAAAACATTTTAAGTCTAACTGGAACAAGTTCAAGAAAGCGAATATAAAAAGAAGTAGAATGGCGATAAGAAAACAAGAGTGTGTTTTTGATCACTGTGTCAATATTACTGGCACACAACAGCTGTTCCTCGAACTTATTCAAGCATTTAAAAAATGATTTATGACATCTAGAATGCGCTTCAACATTGGATTGGATGCCAAGATTAACCGCTTCTTTTCTATCATTAATGTTTTTTCTTTCAAAAGAAAAACAAAAAAAACGATTCACGTTTTATCTGCTCTGTTTTTAGAATGAGATTTAATGCTTGCCATCTTAAAGGATTTTGCGGAACCCAGTTAGAATATCCGAGGAAGGAGCTGTTGCGTTTGTGCATTTCTGTTACAACAGAACATAATTAGAACAAGATCAAAAATCCGATCAAATGACCGCAGGTTAAAATTTTAAAATTCTTTTAGGGTTTTTACTATTTACGTACTAACATCTAATCATATTCTTTCAAAACCTCCGTCTTTGGAAAGCGCTACAAATTCAATTTATTCCAGAAGTTCTAATCTATGCAACTACAGTAAAAATCTAAGCTGAATTTAACTAATCGATCACTACAAAGCTGTTTGATTGTAAACGACACGCATGCTAGTAATATTCATGTCAAGTCAAAAGATCTCAATCCCAGTTTATACTTTCTCATTGTTGATTGTTGACTTTGTCGATATTCTAACTTTTAATCTCATTCAAATGAAGTTGTTTTGATTTGACAGCGGATTTCTTTAGTGAATATGGTTACTGTTCAATATAATAAACCAAAGTTGTTTTTTCGGTCACTTTACACCTTAACTGGGCACCACCCTCTAAATTTGCAATTTTTCTTATCGCTATGCAACCTTTTTTAATCTTATGTGTTTATTAAATATTAAAAATAAACTGATACAGGTCAATATCGCGCTCGTGTTGCCCTGTTTTCTCTTGTGCTTCCAAATCGAACTTACTGTTCAATTGAATTTTCAACGATCATTCTTCTCGTGGTTGCAGATGCTATCCAATCAGCAATTAGATCAAAATACTAATGTTTGTAAGCAAAATTCTGATTGGTTAAAAATAGTTTTTCAGATTTATTTTCAGTGTTTTGTGGCGGAAAAAGATATCATAACCAAAACCACCTTTTTGTTTTTGGATGAAGTAACGTCGTTTGCAACCTTACTCTTACTTTTTTCTCTAATCCACTATTACGACGTCACTGTTTGGACTTGCTCGACATTGACACATTTTTTAAAATATAAAACATATATTTAGTAATAGCGCTTTTGACAAAACTCGCTTTCAAAAAAAATATAGATATGTTTTAATGTGCTAAATCATCATCTCAATATGCGAAAATTTTCTTCATTTTTCAAGAACTTTTAAACCATAAAAGTATGAACTTTTGTTTTTTGCTGTACTTTTCTGCTTACATAACTCAATCTTTAATATAGCTACGTTTAACTGCCTCAGTTACAACGACCAATTTTTAAGCAGATGACTCAAAATAGATGCTAAATATTCAAACTCGTAGCGGTTACTGGCTACATATTAACGTACTGATACAGTTTTACGACTTTTTACATATTTAACAACGTGAAAAGTAAACAAAATTGTTCATCGCTTGAATTTATTTTTTCTTTTAATAAAGAGTAGGAAGTTGCTCTAGTCTGCGAAAAAAACTTTTCTATGCCGTTAAGTTCTAGACCTAAAACGTTCTTCTTTTTGAGAGGAAGGATAAAATGTTGACGTTTTTCGTCTTGATATTTCTCCAAATCTGAAACTATTCTTCAGGTTTGTAAAAAGTGTCAAAAAAACTACACTATCAAAATCGTAGAAAATTATTTCACGATTGTACACAAAAAAAATACTAAACAGTGGTTATTCAGGGCAGGTCGATCGGAAGAAATACTGTTCACACGAAAAAAACATCTTTGTTGATTCGAACAAAATTGAATCAACTTGGCTGGAACTTGCTGATCTTCGCCGATTGAAATACTCGTCCCTCGTCTTAACCTTTATTCTGTCACACTAGTGTATTGTTGAAATAAAACTTATTGTCAACTATAAATCGGAAAATTTCGGATTTGCAGCGCAATATGACGTAATGAGAAACAGTTTGACGGTAATTTTGGCAATCCACTACTGGACGATAATTTGATGATATTGATTCGGCGATTACCTTGAAATAAAACTGGATGACACGACGGCGACGGTTTTTTAATTTTGTCATTCAAAAAGCAACCGTTTCCACTGTGCAAATTTGAACTGAATAATATTTGCAACTACCACAAAAAACTCAGAATTCTTCCGAATCACTGCGCGGTTACCCAAATAGAAGAAAGAAAAAATGCATAGTTAAAAAATTAAATAAATAAGAAAACACACACAACGGCTCGAAACTCGAACCTGGCGGATTCCGACAAAAGTTTTTGTTCAATTAAAATAACAATCTTTTAATAACAATCTTTAGCGACTTTTAAATCTTTTTTTAATGCTGTTGTTTGTTTTTACTATTGTTTAAGCTAACACTTAAAAAAGGTAAGGCAGTAAGAATTGTGGGAAGAACCGTGCTTAGAATCTCGAAACTGAAACAAACTTTAAAGTAAAAAAAGCATTGGTATCTATTGTCAAATCGTTCAAATTTAGGAAAAAGACAATCGAGAAAGAAGCGGTACAAGACGACTGCGGTCAAATGCTTCTCATCGTTAGTACAATGACAAGATGGAAAACTTCAATGTCGGCTTATCCGGTTGCCTGATTTATCAGACTCGCCGCTTTTTTCCAAAAAAATTGTGACGTAATAAAGCGGATTCAGAGCTATTTGCTTTATGCCTGATGGCCTTTCATGTCGCAACTTCTTCTTTTCTGTTTCAACCTTTTTTGGGTCGGGATCGCGATCAGCTAAGTGTCTCCGTTTAGCGGCATAGGAAGGCTATGATTGGCTGCTGGTATTTGATGCTAAAACGCAAGTGAGGTTTTAAACCAGACCTGAACTTTGCGAATAGGTTTCGCATTTATATGTCACGCCCGTCTCGACAGGTTAACTTAAGGCCCGTTTCCACTACGAGCGTGGAAAAGAGCATTCTTTGTCTCTTTTATTGATCTTCGATTGAAGCGAGCGGTTAAAATTGAAGCGAGCGCAAAAAAAAAGCAATAAAACAAACAAAGAATGCTTTTTTTCCACGCTCGTAGTGGAAACGGGCCTTTAATCTTGAAAATGGCTGTAAATTAGAGCAGTGGTCGCCAACTTTTTTAACTTTATGACTACTAAATGTTTAATTTGTTACTTGGCGGACCACTTATTGGAATTTAGAAAATAGCTAATACTAACACTAATACGAGGTTGTGCAATAATACTCATGTAAAAACAAGTGAAAGGCAAACGTTGGCGGACGAACAAAGCAAATTAAAATAAATGAAGCAAATTAAAGCTGAAACTTGATGTCCGGAAAACCAAAGTAAGACAATTAACCTTAATTTCGTGATGCTTTGTATAATTATCAAAAAATAGCAGTCAGTGTTTGCAATAATGAATCGAGGTAAATATAATCTATAAAAAGAACAGTGGGCAAGACGTCAAAACAAAACACAAGAATGAAAGTCAGAAAACTCAAATTAACGAAATGAGGTCGAGCTAAATTTTGTAAAGCAATGATCGGACAACAATTGTGATGCAAAACGTGAGAAATAAATCGGCGCATCTAAAACCAGAAAATGAGGTTAATCCCAACGTCGCAAAATTTAATAGACCACTAACCAACAAAGATATACATTATCTATGCACGAAACATAACTAAATTTATTATTGTGAGAAATAGGTAATGAAAAATTGAATATATACGAAAAACTAAACAGATTGGAGAATAAAGAAAGCAAAATAGATGAAATAAGTTAAAAACACTAATTTTTGTGAAAAAATTGACCGCAAAAATGATTGTAAAAAAGGCTTATTTGAGATCCAAATGTTTGATTTGTAAAAAAATTTTACTTTAGATTCTAAAACAAGTAACTTCCTGATATCAATAAAAAATAAACAAATAATTAAGATGCACTAGCGACAAATAAGTTTTTTTAATCACACCAGCTTTCGTGAACTTCGGTATAAATAATACACATCTTTATTCTGTTACACTTTACGAAGTGCGCAGAAGTCCACGAAAGCTAGGGTCATTAAAAAATGTTTATCGTGATAACTATCGTGATTAAAAAATATTTATCGTTATATTATCGTAATTTATTTAACGTGATAAAACTCAAATTTTTCGCGCGAAACTAAATTTGTTGAGTAAAAGAGTTCAAAGTCAAGATTTTGCAATTTTTCAATAATTTGACTCCGGCAATTTCTTGAAATTTCAAACGATTTTTTGATCTGAAATCCAAGTTTCAAAGAAGCACTTGGCTTCTTTAGAAGCAATTTTAATCCGAATTTAACTGAGAAAGCATCAATGACATTGATTGGAGCAGAAATAAATTGATTGACTTTCAAATCATCAAAATTGCTTCGATTCTTGTTCAGATCGAGCAACGACGATAGTAACTGTGGTTTAGATGGACTGCAGAATATCCATTGCCTAACAAATGAGAATTTAAATTTACTTTGCATTTTACAGCCACATTTAGGCGCTGTGAACCAAGATTTTCAAACTTTATATTAAAACAATAAATCGACTATCATTTCCTGAAAACGACATGCGGGTAGCTTTCATGATCATAGCAGTGCAGAGAATATCCGAAATTATTAGGGAAACCAGCCGCAAAATTTTCAATGACGGAACGTTTGCCTTTTTTTAAATGTTTTTTCGATTTGCAGCAATTTTTTTGATTTCAATAAAATTGCTTTCAAGGATGGATTTTCAAACTATTTTGGTTTTGCAGAATGAAAAATTTTATCTTTTAAAAAGCTGCAAAGCAAGGATAATAAACCAAAAAAGTTTATGTTATAAAAATCGTCAATTTACTTGATTAATTGAAATTTGTAGTTTTTATTGTGACCTTAAAATCTCCAATGGGACATTTTTTGGAAGTATCAAAAACTATCGAGATTATTGTGAACTTGCTTTAGCTCTATCCCCATCTGATCATACAATTTAATATGCTGCAGAATTTCATACAGAACCAAGTAGAATATTCTCGATCTTAACAGTGTGTAATTCTTATCTGGGTCGTTGTTGTCATTATTTGGAAAGGTAATCACACTGGTGAAAGACAGACGGGACTGGGATCAAGAATTTGTCCTTTTATAACGCAAAGCTGCTGTACTTTCAGGATCAAATGCTGACAGCCATGGCGTTGTGCCAGCATCGTGTTTCGTCGTCTAAAGCCATTAGACTTGATGATTCCTGTAATACCCAACGGATAAGGTGCGATGATACAAGGTGGTCCCGGTTTGCTCGATGGCACTGCACTCGCGATTCATATTTCGAACGTTCATCAAGAAAGATAAACGTTTTATTGAGGTGATTTCTCTCTATGAAGTTAACGTGGTGCTGTATGACTAAATTCTTCCAAATGCTGATGGCTTTTTATAACTTAACACATTTCTCACGATCCGTACCACATGTGGCTCGCACCTCACTTCCATTCACTGCGATGTGTACCACATGTGGCTCGCACCTCACTTCCATTTACTGCGATGCGTACCACATTTGGCTCGCACCTCACTTCCATTCACTGCAATGCGTACCACATGTGGCTCGCACCTCACTTCCATTTACTGCAATGCGTACCACATGTGGCTCGCACCTCACTTCCATTCACTGCAATGCGTACCACATGTGGCTCGCACCTCACTTCCATTCACTGCGATGTGTACCACATGTGGCTCGCACCTCACTTCCATTCACTGCGATGTGTACCACATTTGGCTCGCACCTCACTTCCATTCACTGCAATGCGTACCACATGTGGCTCGCACCTCACTTCCATTTACTGCGATGTGTACCACATTTGGCTCGCACCTCACTTCCATTCACTGCAATGCGTACCACATTTGGCTCGCACCTCACTTCCATTTACTGCGATGTGTACCACACGTGGCTCGCAATTAAGTTTTTAAATATTTATTTTTTAAATACCCCGCAGTAGAGGAAAAATGCAGTTACCACGTTTTACAAGAAACGTGTTAAATCAGTATCGTGCTCAAAAGCATAAATAAGTGAGATATTCACTTTATTCATTCTTGATTTGTAGGGCAAATTTTTGTAACTTTTTTTACATTACAGCTTTCTAAATACTCACCATTTTTGTGGAACGTTGTTTAAAGCTGTTTCCAGAAATTTATTACTGCGAGGTTTTCTTTTTACTTGTAGCTTTTACTAGAACTTATATTAAGTAACGCCCAAAATGTAAAAGTGTGAATTAAAAAACATGCTCTATTAGTATAGTTCTATTCTCTTTAATTTACATAACAAGAGCGATGTGACGGACTAGCTGCGTCTCATCGTTATCAGAAAGTCCAAAATATACCGTTGCTCCAGTCTATGTGAGAGATTAGAAATTTGAGTATGGCAGTGATCCAATTGAAATAAAAATTTTAATTGGATCACCGATTCAAACTAAATAGTGACCTAAAATCAATTGTAAGAATGACCCCGCCAATCATCAGTCCAGAACTCTTTGCAAATTTTTAAATTGTTTGGCGACGTCATGCACTGTGGAGTGAAGTTTTGCATGCTACGTAAACTGGGGGCAAAAACATCAACATTCTTCTCCAGATAGTATTTGGAAATATTTAACATTATATAAAAATAAATCGCTGAAGTAATCACTGTCGTTTAAAATGCTTGGGCATAAATGCAAATTTTTACTGCAACTTTTATTAAAAATAAATGCAAATTTTTGACAATCGTATTGTGAAAAAAACCTTTTCATGTGATTTGTATCAAAAAAGAAAGAAAACTGCCACTGGAAGACTTGTTGAGTTCGGACATAGATGTGGTCGTGAATTAGTTGAGAGATTTGGGCCTATTAATGCCGTTATTCAAAGTGTTATTGTTGGGAGTTTGTTCTGTCCTCCTACTAGTTTAACTTCTATCCTCCTATTCTGTCCTGTTCTGTCTTCTTACTAGTCCCTTTATTCCTGCTTCTGTCTCTTGATAGAAGTAATAGAGCTGGTGTAGCACAAAAATATTATGTTTTAACTCAGGTAGACAAAGGTTTGCTCCAGTTCTTGTGATTAGTGTTTAATATAAGTTATTTTTTATTTTTCTGTGACATCGGGTGCTCGTAAGACGCTTTGTTAAGCTTTAAACTATTGCTATGTAATACTAATAGACAGGGGCACCCGAAAATTTTTGAGCGAGACGGCCAAAATTTACAACAGAGCACTGTTTTGTTGGTTAGAAAAAATTGTTGGTGCAGAACAACCGTATTTTCTTTTTTGGCTTCTTAGCAAAAATTTCAGGCAGAAGTTTTAGTAGTCGGAGATCTAAATTTAAATTCATTGTCTGAAAAGCAAAATAAAGTTCAAAAAAAGGTCATCGTTTTGATATTTTAGTTTATTACGGGAGGGCTTTCTTTTTATCTTTTAGTCTGTCCAAGAATGTGGATAAACTTCTGTTCAAGAATGTAGATAACATGTTACCAATTGGTAAGGAGAAGAAGAATTTGACATCTCTTTCTATTTATAGCATTATTATCTGTTATCACAGAAATCACACAAAACCAATGCTCTCCAGTGATTTACAGATGATAGAATATAAATTACTGGCAGTCGTCTTGCAAGAGAGCATAGACAGAATTGTAACGACATTTTTATAATCAGAAAGAAATGGTATCCAGTCATTGGGTTATAAGTTTGAAAAATTGATGCGATTACTAATAATTCACTGGAATATAAGTATAAAAATACGTTATTGGTAAATTAATTCCAGCTGTTTAATAATAAAAGAAATAACAGAGCGAATTTGTTAAACTTTGCAAAGATAATAACAAGTGAATAATGTATTAAATGCTTCATTAATTATCTTGTCAATAGTTTAATGTCCGAATGCAAGCGTAGATTTGATTCAATAGCTCTTAAAAGCAAATGTTTCATTTAAAGCTCTTTTGTTAATTGAGTAGCCTTAAAACAGGCTGTTTTGAAAAACTCGAACTTTTTCGTCTAGCTCTCTAGAGGCTTCGCTAGAATCTTTCTAAAGCACGATCCGATTTCCATTTATCAGTCTTAGAACCAATTTTCATCACCGAAAACCTAATTTGTATAGACAGAAAGAGTATGTTTACAAACATAAATTGTTAGTATAATTGTAAAAAATTTTCTTTTTAGTTTCAAATTTTAACACAAAACTTGCATAATTTTGTTCCTTTTTTTTCCCAAAAATTTTTACGCTGATGAAATGTGGTTTTATTTATTAAATATTTTCAATCATTATGATAACTGTTACTAACCTTAATTTTTAGCCATTCAGAATCAATCTTAAAACATTTGAAATATTACATTCAGTTCTGCAATTTATTTTAGCGAAACCTCCTGAAGAGAGCTAGACGAAAAAGTTCGAGTTTTTCAAAACAGTTGCATTCTTGCAATTTTGAGTTGCCACTCGTTTTTTTGTTAAGTTTTGGTCCCAACAAATAAGAAGAGCAATTGCGAAGAACAGCATTTGGAGTCAATTTAGGCTTTTTAAATGTGTAAAATAAAATCCTGCCAGACTTGTCATTAAATACACATGTGGTCCCCAATGTTCAGTCTGGCAGAAAATGACATTCTCAGATCTAAACGGTAGTAACTAAAAAAGTAGTATACATGTAAAAGTATAATGTTACATATTGTGTAATAGTCACTTAGTTTATTGTACTTCACCGCAATTGTCAACATATTTCGCATGCACTTTTATCATTAGCCTTATAAAATTTTTGAAAATAATAAGTTATTCCATCAAACAAGTTAGTTTGATTGGCATCAACTATGTACGCGCACGAAATTAAGCTTACTTGCACAAAAACTTTAATTTATTGTTTATACTTTTTACTGCCACAGTATTTGCAAAACATTAAAGCAAATATAAGCACACTTAAAGTTAATAGTTAGTTAGCCCAGTAGCACATCTTTTGACTTACCTTGCTACAAATAACTTGGCTTAAAATCTTTTCTTTTAATTGCATAAAGGCATTTTTTCACCTTTTTTTTAAAAAAAGCAAATAGGGTGACCTTCGACAATTTTAAGTAATTTTCCTTGCAACGAAGTAAGTAGCAAGGGTATGGCATTGTTACGTAATGCAAACCGCTTCTGTGTGAATTTTTGTGACCTATTTAGAAAATTATTATTATTATTATTTTTTTATTTATTTATTTTCATTTTTACTCACAATCAACTTGAAATTAATCATAGTGCATGTAGAAATAAAGATTGTGAATAAGGAAGCAGAGACTAAACGAAGAACGTTATTATTTTTTGTGACCTATTAGAGGTGCAGTGAGTCGCGGCTGCCGGCAGCGAGGAAATGTGATAAAATTGACGCCTTTAAAAGATCAATCAATTTATAGATTTTTAAATTAACTGCACCTTCTAAAATAACCTAAATACATCGTCCTAATTTAATTAATCCCTGTGTGACCTCGTTTTGGCAGTAACTTGTATAATAGCATGGAATCAGTATCAGTATCAGTATCAGTATCAGTATCTTTTATTTCTGCTCCGCCGCAATAAAAACAGAAAGAAATAAACAAACATAGAGGACTATAGCAGAAGAAGAAAAAGGAAGAAGCAACAAAACGTTAAACGTTATAGCATGCACACGGTAATATTTGACATAGTAGTTAGAAGAATGATGCATGGTTGCAACACCTTACATAAAATCGAATTTTACTGTTAATTTTGTCGTCGGCCACGTGGCCCGGTTCGGATTTGTTATAAATAGAGTGAGAAATCACTCTTATGAAA
This sequence comes from Diplosoma virens, assembly GCA_963680785.1. Classification (NCBI taxonomy): domain Eukaryota; kingdom Metazoa; phylum Chordata; class Ascidiacea; order Aplousobranchia; family Didemnidae; genus Diplosoma; species Diplosoma virens. The sequence continues at coordinate 38,987,783 of OY796880.1, forward strand.
CAGTAACTAGAATTTGGCTCAGAGAACGGTGAACGTGTTTGCTGAATGGTCAGGTGACCATTGTATTATTAATTTTTGCTCTATAGTGTTGACTGCGTGTGTGCAAACCGCAGATAAAGAATAAATTCGGTCCTTCCTCTCGTGCAACTATAATTTTCTGTACTGGGCGTCATAGAGTTACGCATATTTAAATAAGGGTAGTTGTAACTTGGAGGGATTTTGCTGACCTTATTTAGACAAGCTCAGCGTTTCAAGGACGGTTCTAGTTATTTAATTCCGTTTTCATCGTTGGACACGCCGGCATCTTTCGGCGGGGAGCGGATTGAGTCTTTCCTTCATTAACAAAAATTTAATCTCTTTCTCTCATCAACAAATTTGAATTTATAAGTAATGTTTCTAACAAAAATTTGAATTTATTATTTGGCTTCTGTACCAAAATTTAAATTTATTTTTCTCCAAAATTTGAATTTAATTCTCTCGCGACCAGGCATTATAATATAAATTTGATTTTTGGTAGTTATAATTGCACAAAATAACATAGCTCAGGAAAAGTAACTTAACTTAATGGTAAAACCTGTAAAAAAATATATAACTTTTTATAAGTTTTATTTACTATTGAACTAGTTTCATTCAAACTTCGTCCTTTTCATTTCACTAAAATTATGGAGACTGCTGTTCCGACTTTTACGTAAACAAAACTTTACTTAGCCGTCATTACTTTTATAAAAGCTTTCCCTTCAAAACACACAAGATAATTTAATTTATCACTCGGACACTTTTTGAATATTGAGTTTGTCGAAATTTCCTTTTAAAAAACTTAAACTTTCTTTTTAAAAAAGTCGAAGTTTTCTTTTTAAAAAAAGTTATTTCTCAAACTAACTGGTACCAATACTTACTTCTTAATAGTAAATAATACAAGCTTTTACTACTTGCTGCCGATTGTCGACGGCGTCTCGTGTGGTTAAGAGCGCCGTGATTGTGATCGATATGGTCTCGGTTCAAAACCTAATCGCGTCATAATGTTGTGTCTTTAGGAAAGACACTTTTACAGCACTTTCCCCTGCTCGGCGGTCTTTTCAAGTTGCTCTAAATTTCAATCGTATCTCTATAAATTTAAAAAATTAAATAAAAGATTTAGTGGATAAACAAGTAAAAGGAATCTAAATAAAATTTTATATGGACAGAAATATCCACCACTAAACTTTTTACTAACTATAACAACCTGTTAATATTGCTCTACAGAGGTTCTTATAAATCTATAAAAATAAAATTCAACAAAATTTTCAAAGCTTCTCGAGGGTTTCGGGCAGTAATGAAGGTCTCGAAACCGGTCTTGATTTCGAGTCTGATTTTTTGTGGTCTCGGTCTCGTCTCGGTCTCAACCTTTGCCCTTGTGATTTTGGTCTCGGTTTCCAAAAGATGTGGAGGACATCAGGTGTCAATTGAGTGTCGTTCTTAAGTCTGTTTTGTGGCCAATTGTCAATTTGAGTCTGTTTTGCCTCCATTTGAAGAAGCAAAAAGCTTAGAGTCAAACTTTTTTAATCTATAATTTTGCAACTTTCTTACGTTTATTCCAATGAAGATTTTTATTGTAATCAGAGCCATCTCTTACAAGATAATCCGATTACTAAAAAAACTTTATTTAAATTTTTCTTTCTGAAGCAAACAAGTCTGGTAATGCTTTGAATGTTTTTATTCACACCCTTGTGAAATCGATACAGTTTTACAGTGATAAAACTTTTTTTTGGTCTTTACTTTGATTTCAATAATTATTTCAAATTGTCTTCCATATGAACTTAGATCGAGCCCTCCCTCCAAAAAAGTGATTGCTTTGATCTTAAGTATTTTTTTCTTAAAAATAAACCGAATAAATTCTTGTTGTAACGAAATTTATCTAAGCAATAATTTGAATATATATTAATTATAATAATTTGAATATACAGTATAATGCCTGAGTAACTTGAATATATAATTTATGTATCTATTTCTATTTGAATAAGTGCTTTCATTAAAAATACCAATTATATATTTTTTAATTATAGCCCGCAATTTTTATAAAAATGTAGAATTAATGGCCCTCTCAATCACAACGTTTTCCCACCCCCTGTAGTTTGTTTATTTACTTGTATTTTCATCTTTATATTCATTTTCCTGCATCGCAGAAAAGCGGCGGAGGCACTATACTTAGCACAAGCAATTACCTTGACCTGCTTCCAAAGAGGCCAAAATATTGCTGTCTATTTAAAACTTTTTATTTTAATTTTTTAGTTTTTTTAATGGGATATATATAACTGAAATTTAGAACTGCTTGCCAAGACCACCAAGTGCCGTAAAATGTGGGAAAATGCTTTAAAATGTCTTTTCCAAGGATACAGCCAAATGGCGTGAGTAGGGTTTGAACTACAGCCGTTTTGATTTCAATCACGACGCTCTAAACCAGTGTTTCTCAACCTGTGTGCCGCGAGAGATTTCCAACTGTTCCGCGAAACTTTTAAAAAACATTAGACTATTATTCCTGGACCTTCACAAAACATTACTTTTTAAGGACAAAATCAGGAAATTGGATACAGATTCAAAATGAAGACTTATTATTTTTAGAGAAACCTACAATTTAGGGACAAAAATCAGAATCTGCCTTCCGGTCCAAGTGTACCCCGAATTCTGAAAAAGTCTCAAACAGTGTCGCACGCGGAAAAAGATTGGGAGGCACTGCTCTAAACACTCGACCACGCTTCCGGCAACTCGTTCAACCACCGGTTAAAAAGAAGGCGTATGCGAGAAAGGGAGGGTTGGGGGTTAAAAAAACCGCATGAAGAATGGTGGTCAAAGATTCAGAGTAGCATCAAGACAGCTTAAAAACTGTTGAACTAAAGTGAAGATTTTTTTAATTAAAAAAAATCAGGGCTTGAAAGCAATGAAGAGCAAAAAAAGGCCTTCACTTTTATTTTACATTCGACGGCAGCGTGCTGGTTAAGTGGCTAAGAGCGCCGTCATTGATGGGGAATATGATGAACATCTTCGCGGTTCCAAGCCTGCTCTCGCCGTTCTGTTCTTTCCTTGGAAAAACACTTTACGGCACTTTCCCCTGCTTGGCGGTCTTAACAAGCAGTTCTAAATTTTGATTAAACTTCTAAATATAACCAAAAAAAGAAAATAAAAAATTTCAACCGGACAGCAATATCTTGGCTTTTTCAGAAGCAGGTCAATGTAATAGCTTGGCAGTTACTGTAAGTATGGCGCCTCCGACAATTTCTTGTGAGTCAAGAAATCGGGAGGATAAAAATAAAGATAAAATAATAACATAAAAAATAAATAAGTAGTTGATACTTTCCTGTTATCGCCCCATCCTCTATTGCTTGCTGTTATTTTCGATACATTTCTTTTGGTTTCTTGTTTATTTTACCCTGGTGCTGAAAGGGGTATTTCGGAAAAAATTGCTTACCGAAAAAAATTGTTTCACCGAAAAAAATTGCTTACCGTGATTTCTTGAAGAGACCCCAAAAGTTTTAAGTTTTCCATCACTATTTGCTGATGGTGGAGCGATAACAGGAAAGTACCAAATAGTTTTATTTATTTTAAAGTGAATCTTTAAAAATGGCTATTTTTTGTTTGTAGTAACAGGCCTCGATACTTTCGTGTTATCGGCCCACTATCTATTGCAAGTAATTTTTTTTTGGCAAAACTAACCCGGAATTCTCACTACAAGTTTCTTTTTTATTTCATCCCAGTGTTGTAAGGGGGATTCCGGGTTAGTTTCACCAAAATAAAAATTGCTTGCAATAGATGGAGGCGCGATGACAGGAAAGTATCCAGGCCTCTTTTTTGTAAAAGACATCACTAATTATAGTGATCGTGTTTTTGGCTCTCAACCTCGCCGCCATTTTAAATTTTTGCATTACGCCATTGTATAAATCTAATTGCTTTAAACAAAATAGAAAACTGCTTTAGATTTAAACAAAAAGAGTGTTAATATGACGAGGTAGAAAAGAACAACATCCTAAAAACTTCTCCAAACAACCTATCCGAAGGTACTCATAAAATAAACAGGGATAATACAGAAAGAAAAACCAGCGAGTCGTTAAACAGTTTTTACTTTGCAGAATTTGTTCTTATTTTTAATTTTTTTAAGATGATTAACGGGACAAATTTAGGTCTCGATCTCGGCCTTGGTCTCGGAAAAATTATTGGGTCTTGGTCTCGACGTTTTTGGTCTCAAGATTACATCACTGGTTTAAAGATATAAACCAAGTTGAAAAGCACGACTAGTGACAAAAACAGATACACAAAAAAGGGAAATGGCTACATTGCTGATAAAAACAGCATTTAGTTGTGGATTGCTGTGCTATTCATAAAGTTTTAATTTTGTTCGAATCCAAACTAGCAAAAAAACAAAATTATAGAAAAAAAGAGTGGCCCACGCTTAAATTTATTCAAAAATTTCGGAGAGTCAAAGTAAGTTCTACAGTACTTTCTCTTAAAAATCTGACTGTTAATAACTATAAATGAGAAGCCGCTTTTGGACAAAATGAAAACCTTTGTTGTAGAACAAAATGTAATCTTGTTCTTTGTTACGTCTTGTGCAAGCTTGCTTCCATCATAAACTACCGGAAAAGCAAACTTTAAAACTAATGCTTGTTTATCATTGTTTGAATCATCGCTGTTTCTAAAGTGTTGCATGCGTTCATTCTGCATTAAAAAAAATGATATGCTAAGACAGTGGTTCTCAACCATTGTGTCATTGCGTACCCCTTGGAAAGTATTATTTGTTTCACGTACCCCCTTGCATTGTCATTTAATTTATAACTTTCAAAACACGAGACACAAATTAGTTTTCAAACAAACTCTTTATTCAAAAAACTTCATTTATTGGTTAATCCATCAGTTCTTGGTGGCAAAGAAGCACAGTAATTAAACTGTTTTCAAGAGACAATCTATTTCTTTGTTTGGTTTTAATAGTAGCCATTGCTGAAAACGTAACTTTGCATAAATAAGTGGATGTAATAGGTAGCAAGTGTTCCAGAGCCTCATCTCCCAAGTCCGGGTGTTCCTGTTTGACAAATGTCCAAAATTCGATCAACGAAACAGCACTAAGTTTTAACTGTAAGCCGCGGTCCGTTGATACTTCTAAAAGTATTTCTTGCAAGTGAACTGGTAGTGCGGCCAAGTTTTCTTCTGGAACAGCAAATGGGTCTCTCATCTAATCTAGTTGTTTTTCGATTTAAATAATATTAGGAAAGTATTGGTGAAAGTTTTGACATAGACTTGTCAAATGATCATCTATCATTGCCTTTATCATTTCTGTTTCTACTTTTTCCGTGAAAATGAACTTTTGTAATTGGGAAAAGCATGTAAAGTCTGATTTTTGGCACGTTTTCTTTCAGAGATCAATTTTTTTCAGCAACCCACTTATCTTATCATGCAAGGTGAGAATGTTGGCCCTTTTTCCTTGAAGACCAATGTTTAGCTCATCGAGCTTATCGAAAATTTCTGCGAGATAGCACAGCTTCGCGAGTCAACCGACATTTTCAAATAATTCACTATAAGGAGAGTTGTGTTCCTTGCAAAACATGCCAACTTCGGTGCGTAATTTAAAGAGTCTGTTCAGAATTCTTCCTCTGGAAAGCCGGCGCACTTCCGTGTGTAGCAGCAGTTGTGTATGTTCGGCTTCCATTTTTCACAAAGAAAGCGAAACAGACGGGAGTTAAGTGGTCGAGATTTGATGAAGTTGATGACCTTGATGCTACAGTTCAAAACGTCATGTAGTTGGGGACTCATTCTTTTTGATGCCAATGCGTCTCTGTGTATAATGCAATGAGTTTATTTCACGTTTGGCTTTTTTTCTCTAGCGAGTGTAGCAAACCCTTTTATGGTGCCGGTCATAGAAGCAGCAGCATCGGTTAGCATCGGTGCATATGCTGCTACAACGTGTCCAGTTCAGACTTTTCTCCGCGAAGAAAGCATCTACGACGTTAAAAATATCTTTTCCTGTGGTTCTTTCTTGCATGCTTTTGCAGAACAATATGTGCTCAGCTATGTCATCAGCATCGCGGTATCTCACAAAACCAACCAGCTGTGTACTTCCACTTACGTCGGTTGACTCGTCTAATTGTAATACAAATGAGCCCGTAAGCTTTGCAACAACTTGATCTACGTTATCTGTTGCCATGACATCTACTCTGCGACTGACAGTGTCGATAGACAATGGGACTGCATTAAACTTATCTGCAGCGGTTTTGTCTAGCATGGTCTCTGCTAGCACTTTTGCAGCAGGAAGCAGCAGTTCTTCAACAATTGTAAAAGGCTTTTTAGCCTTTTCTACCAGTAGAGATACGGCCTAAGAAGCTTGTAGTGCTCTCTCTGAAGTTGTTGTAACTTTTCGAATCACATCTTGCGAGGATCGAAATTCAAAAAATTTTTTTTGAAAAAACTAGAAGGCTTACCTAAATGACAAGCATGCTTTGTGGTCAAATGCCGCTGCAGGTGCGACGGCTTCATGGATTTGTTTGACAGTGTATCGCCACAGAAAAAACACACTGCCTTGGGTGGCTTAGAGTCGGTACGTGTGAATCCCATCAATGCATACGAGTCTTTGTACTGGCGATATTTGACTGCAAATGTATTTTTGCATTCTTGTTTAACGGGTCTGGAGAATCAGAAGCACCAGCTTCGCTGATAGAACGTTTTAACCACGATTCCATTATATGCAATACTTTATAATATAAAGCTATAAACTTAAATTGATTTATAAAGCTTATACTTGTAAACTTAAATAAACTTAAATATAAAGTTTATATTATAAATTTATAAAGTTTATAAACTCTACTTCCTTGGCCGTTGTCAATTTAGGTTTACTAAAACTGAACACTCCACAGCTCACCAAGAATCACATATCTATTTAGAATTAGATATATTGGGTATTGTAAACGTTTATGAAATTTACCATTGCAATCAATTTAATACTATGCAATTTGGTATCTGAGATTAATGCTTTCTATCATTTGTACTCGCGTACCCCTTGCGTGACCCTCGCGTACCCCTTGAGGTACGCGTACCCCCATTTGAGAACCACTGTTCTAAGATACACTAAAATTCAATTCGGTAAGGAAACCATTTTGCAGATTTGTGAAAATAACTGCTAAATCAATCTTGTGATGTACTTAGAATATCGAGACTAACTACCGTATTTCTTTTGTTCTATAGCTTTTACATCAATGTAAAAAGAAATAAAACATAGTAAAAAAATAAAAATAAAAACAAAAAAGAAAAAAAAATTATAAATTTTTAATTTTAGGTCATTAGTCGTCTAGCAACATATTTCGTACCTCATCCTACCTCAAAACGAAATTAGAAATAAGCAGTTATTTGAACAAAATATTTCCAAGCTGTGTGAAAGTGTCGCACACTTCATAGAATGCAACTGAAGTTGGTTTTGTCCTTAAACCTTTTATTAAAATAAATTATGGCCAGACTAACAGTCATAGCCGTACCAGCCTAAAGAATTTTTGTGGGCAATAAAGTTTTGCCGAAATTTTATTGATGTTTGCCCAAATTACGATCTTTTTGCATTTGTATACATTTTCGTCCTATAGTGAAGACTAAAAAAGATAGCTTTATTTTTATATTGTCTCGGATTTCTTCATTTTCGTCCCAAATACTAATGAAAACTAAAAAAAGTCTCAAGCATTTTGGAAACTTCGTCCCGCGCAGGTAGTTCGTTATCGGTGTCCAAATAATTATTATCGCTTCCCAAAAATTCTGATTTTGCCCAAATTTTAAAATTTGGTGGAGCAATTGCCTCTCTGGCCCCAAGTTCGTACGACTATGCTTAGAGTGGTTACAAAAAAATTAAAATATAAAACCTGGCAACATTTGTAGTGTAATTATCGTAAATACAACTTCAGTCGATGACGTGTTGCTTACAATGATTCTTATAGAATTTTGCTCCACATACCTCGATGTGTTGTGCTCGTAACCATCAATTACAATCAAATATAGATACCTTAGATGCTCTAATTAGAAAGCATATTTTTTCTTTCATTAATCGTTGTATGAACTCTCAAAATATTTTCATTATGTCATTGATGTCATCTGACTTATGATACGTATAAATCGTATTATTATCAATATTTTGTGCTAACTTTGTTTTAAATTTGTCTTTTTCAATTGTGCATGTTTTAGGGTTGATATTTCTTTTTTTTTGTTTTTTTTTGTGTGTGTATATGGACGTTTTTGCGTCTGAGATAAATAAATAAATAAAAATAAGCAAGTAAAAACTTAATCAACGTAAGTGCATATTTTTTTGTTCTTTTCTGATTGATTTCAATAGCTGAGACGGCTCTTGCCTTTTTTATTACTTTTTCAATGTGTTAACAGTATGACGTTATCATAAAAAACTTTTAAAAAAGATTACCAACGAAACCAAACGCACTCAAAAGATTAATCAAAAAAACTCTCCTTTAAATATTCGATTAATTCTATTTTTCTACAGTTGGGAACTAAACTTTATCCGTACTGAGTGCTTGTTTCATTTGTCACTAAATTAAACGAATATTGCTGACTGATGACACAAAACAACGTTCGTATGTTTGGCGTGCTGATTTGCTATGACTGTAACTTAGATTTTATTCAAAAAATTTTTAGCTTCTTTCTTATTTGTTCCTTGTTGCTGTTAGTCTCATGTAGGTGTTACTCGACTGAGGTTTTTGCTTTGTAGTTGCTCGAAAAATTTTAAACCATAAGTCTTCTGATAATGCAAGTAAAAGTTATTTTATTTATAAATGTTGTTTTTGCTTTGGATTTAGCTAAGATTACTAGATAAACGTCATAAAAATAACACTCCATCCTTTTTTTTCTTAGAGCTACGTTAAAATTCGTGCAATAAGTTGAGATTTTATTTTAAAATTATCTCATTATTAGTATTTGAACTTTTTTGATATAATTAGAGAAAAACTGTCCGTAGTATTTTAGATTAAATACTGTAATACAAACTCGTTATAAATCTTTGCAATATAACTACTAACTTTTAGCTTTGCATAAGACTACAAAATTTGTACATAAAAACGACTTTAAGAAAAAGATATTTACAAACTAATCATAGGCCCGCACTACTTAATTTTTACTCACACATTTCAATTTGTTAGACGCAAATAGCAGCTATTTTATTTTAATTTTTATCATCAATTAAAACTGACGCCACCAGTGGACGGCTACCTCGGTTTTTTCAAAACGTAAGTATAATTTAAGTGACAATTTTTGTTTGGTCGCTACTGCATTTTGAAAGAAAAATACTTGTATAAATAAAGCGACATTTTTATCGTCTTTACTTTAATTCTACGTACACGTTCTTTTTTTACTGTCGGCACCCCAGCAGTTGTTTTCCAACTTTTCTGGTTCGCAATGTTAAAAAGTATGCAAGGCACTGACTCAAATAAAGGTGGTCTAAACCCAAGCTCTCGGGCCACATGTGTCCCGCAACAGTATTATCTTTGGCTCGATGAAGAATTTTAATTATTATACATCAAGAATAGCTAAGCACACTTCTTGATTTTCTTTTTTTTAAATAAATTAAACAAGGGATTTGTTTCTGTAATAGACGAATGTAGACCTTTTTTTAGGATTTTACCAAACTTGTTTTGCCAGTCTCAAGCTATCTGTCGGAAAAAATGATAGAAAAACTCGTTACTTTATAGTGAAAACCATACAATTTTTAAGTTTGAATAAACAAGAATGTGATACTCCCAGAGACGAAGACTTTTTTTTTGGTCTTTGCTTTGAAGCGATGTCTTTTCAATGATTTTTTATCACAGATTGCTCGAGACTGGCAATACCAAACTGGTGAGGACCAAAAAAAGTCTTAACAAAATAGTTTTTCGCATTCTAAGATAGTTTCCAACCAACCACGGCTTGCAAGTACAACATAATTTTGAAAATTGGCACGCGGGAGCGACAAACTTGAACTGCACAGGGCTTAGTGTATATGTCTGGATTGTTTAGCGTTTTATTCCATTTCTAGATGAAAAAAAAACTTTAATAACTTTCAGATAGCTTTGTAGGCCTAGATATATATTTAATGTACGTATGGTCTCAAATTACTCGGTTTTTAGCTGAAAACTAGTCTTACAAATACGCAAAGAATCACAATGAAATTGTCAATAAACAAAACCACATTTTTTAATGACTATCTTTTTTTGACCCATCAAATTACTCACAGCCTCCGTTTTGGTTTTCTGATTGTTTTCTTTTTTGTTAACTGTGATTTTCCGCCACGCTTTTAAAAATTACGCTTTTCCCTATTTTGCTTTTTCCGCGTCTACCTTTGGTCTTTGAACCGACCTTTACGTATATACATAAAAAACAAAATCCATGAGCATCTGTATTATTTAGTACAATTTTGGAATAACTTTTGTGGTTGAAATTTTCAGTTTTCAGTTTTCAGTTTTCATTTTCTTCTATTCGCTTAAATGGAAATTACTCGTGGCATGGCCATGCTTGTAGTCATGGACAATCTCGGGTTCAATTGCCAACAAAGAAAAAAATGGCGATTAACTTTTAAACAACGCTTTTTGTATTGCTCTTATTTGCTTTAGTTTACGCAGTTTGTGACACAGGTCGCATTGGTAAAACTTAAGTGCATAAGATCACCGTGAACAACAATCAGTTCAACTTTTTTTAGTCTTGACTTTGATTTCAGGCGTGAAATTTAAAAAATCACCCTACATTTGGTTCAAGACCGAAAAAAAGTTTTCCATTAACATTCGTAACAGTCACCGCCTGAGTAAAGACCTTTTTTTGTCTTCAACCAAATGTACGGTCTGAAATTTAGTTCCCGGGCTGTAGCTTTCTAAACTTTACACATAAAATTATAGTGGAGACTAAAATTTGCTAAACAAGTTGCAATGGCGCTTTTTGAGGTCAATCTGCTCGTTTTTGGGCGTTTTTTTTTCAGAAACATTTCTAGCAACAATGGTTCACTGAAGTGATTTTACCCTTTTTGAAATTTTTTTATTTCTTTAGTGTATCAAACGCTGTTGATTTCGAAAATTTGAAGGCAAATGCATCTTGAATTAAAATCGTTCTTTAAAAATGCAAGGCTTGTTTTGTATCAAAATCTTTGAATCAGCTGCAGAAAGCGCGTCATATAATATTTTCCCGTCACCACTTCCGCGTACTTGCGTCATTGCAGAAATGATACAAAAGACATTTCCATTGCGTGGTATGAATTATTTTAAGTTTAGAAAGAACACAAAATGGAGTCGTTGAGTTGGTACCACGGAGGTGTGAGTCGACACATCTCCGAAGCGCTGCTTATGGCCAATGGAAGGGAGGGGAGTTTTTTGTTGAGGGACGTCTCGGACGGGCACTGCCTGTCGGTGAGGGGGAGAGACGCGGTGAAGCATTTCAAAATAGAACGGACCGAAGAGGGAATATCTTTTGCTCATTCTTGCTTTTCAGATTTAGAGGAGCTTCTTAAAGTCTTAGCAAACCAAGTTATTTTATGCGGAGACACTGGGGATTTGTCGAAGAACTTTGATCAGGGTACGCTCTTGACCTTGAAGTACCCCTATCCGAAACAAGTCGAGGAGCCAGACACTTACGACGAAATAATGATGTTGCATTCCACCATCTGCACGAATGCAACTCTTGAAGATCTAGACGAGCAGTTGCAGGGAGTACCCCTGGCTTCAAAATCAGGATTTTTAACAAAACAGGGAGGGAGCGTAAAGAATTGGAAAACGCGTTGGTTTGTAATGGTAAGGAATGAATTTAGTTATTTTCCCGACCGGTCTAGCGACAAGCCTATCAGAACTTTGAACATCGAAGATTGCATCGAAATAGGAAGCTGCGAAATTCCTTCCAAATCTCACTGCTTTTACTTGACTTTCCCCGATCGGACATGGTACTTTTCCGCCAAGACGAACGAAGACATGGAAGAATGGACTTCGATAATTAATTGGAAATTGAAGCGAATAAAAGAACAAATAAATGAGAAAAACAGAAAAAAACAAGAACAGAATCGCAATTATTTGATTTTATAACAATAAAAGATTTTTGTTGCTTACAGCGTATCTTTTTTTTAGAGCAAAAATGAATACGGTGGCTAAATTCAAAATATAGTTTTTCATTAATCTATGTGGTGTCAAACAAGTTGGTTGTTACTCATTAACAAAAACTGTCCGACTTTTTTTCAAGTCTGGTCAAATGTAAATTCTTGTCTTATGTGCAAGTTGTAGGCTCTACTAGCTTTTTTGCTTCAACAAACTTTTGGTTGATGTGACATATAGTTGATAAAAAAAAACGTTAGAGACAAGATTTTTGATATTCTTTAAAATTTAAACTGATTGTTATAGGCTTACACATTTAAATTATTGATTTAATATTTTAATTCGACTCTAAACTGTTATAAAGAGAGTAATTGAAGAAACTATATCAATTATCGGCCATATTCGTCCAATTGCTGTAAATACAAAGGCGTTTGTTGCGACTCAGAACCGACACATTAAAAAGGCTGGAAACTACTTGTTTAAGCAAGATGTTGCTTTAAGCCTTGGGCGTCCAACTGGTGGCCCAACGTGGTATTTTTTGAAACCACGTAAACTAAATAAAGAAACCGTGCACCGACAACTTTTTGTTTTTATTTTGTTTTAAAGGTGTTTTTTACCTTCAATTTTCGTGACCTTTTTTCGTCTTTATCCAAGTTTTTTGGTAAAAAAACTTTAAACGCAAAATGAAGACCAAAAAAAATTCTCACTCGTAAAATTTACCGCTTTTTTAAAATAAGGTCACAATTTGGTTAACGTATGTTTTCGTTAATCCAAAATCGCTCTTGGCTCAAAAAGATTGGACGCGCCTGCTTTAAAGTTTTCACTTCGAATGTGGAACGGAGTATTCTTTGTTTGTTTTATTGTTTTTTTACTACTTTCCGCGCTTAAGCGCTAAGCGAAGCAAAAAATTACTACAAGAAACAAGCAATACTCCATTTTACGCTTATAATGGAAACGAGTCTTTACGCAATGAGTGGCTAAAGGCACGTTTACAGCCGTTTACAGTACTTTTTTTTCTGAAAGTCCTGTAAACGGCTGTAAACGCGCTTTAAAACACTTATGCAACAAGTTTGGTATTAATTTCTTTTAAAATAATGTTTTTATTGCTGAAATAATTGAATTTTACGTCAACGTTACGAAAGCGTATTGCGCACAAGGTATTAGAGCCCGTTTTTGGTTTGTTGTTTAATTTCTTGTTTTTTAAGTGCTACTGTTTCATTTTAATCGTTTTTTACTATTTAAATTTTCAAAGATAAAAGTGGCAATATTCAGTCTTTAATTTACTTGATTTACTGCGTTTCGGTCTGCGCACGAAAGGGAAAGGAAAAATGAAAGCAAGCAGAATTAATTCTGTGTTACTAAGTCATAAGTTATTTTCTTTTGATAACATTGCTGAAAGCCTTAAAAGCAATCAAGACGCTGCGAAAACTACTGCGGGTTATATTGCTTACCTTGTTGCATCATAAGCGATTTCCGTTGATTGAATATGATTTGACAAAAGCTGTTCTAACACAAAGCACCAAAGCTTTTTAAATTGCTTTATTTTCGTTTTTTATTTCATGTAAAATCACTTTTTCAAAAAAAATCTTCCAAAAAATTTCAAAAAGACAGTAATCATTTTTCTTTATTGCAGAACTGAAAAGAAAAAGGATAAAAATTTATTTCAACAATAATAATGGAAAGGCTTCTCATTTTAAAGATGTAGGAAAAACAATGGCCCTTGTTCTCTAACTCTTTTTTTTGAGCCAAAAAAAAAATAGTGTACTGAGTGAAAGGAAGTAAAGACAATTTAGTTACGCTTCGGAAGAGCGCAACTCAAATCACATAAATTATTGCTTCAACTTCCGGATAGAAATTAACAACGGTTTTTTTAAATTCATAAAATGATTTTAGTTGCCATGACGATAATGGTGGCTTAATATTTCAAAACCTAAAAAAGAACAAAGCTGAGAAGAGTCGGACCGTTTTTTGATTTTTGATAAAAATAAAAAGAGATATTTTTTAATTTATATCGGTATATTTGTTGCATTGAGGAATCTTTTGTAGAAAGCCCCCGCCGCTGATGCAAAAAGGTTAGATTTGAGAAAAACGCCCCAGCTACGTTTTAAGTATTGCACAATGGCGGGGTGTTTTTTTGGCGGGAGCTTTCTACAAAAGATCCGCATAGAGTTCTAGACTTCCACCCGGAAGTTCGAGTTCGATTTTTGCCGGTTTGAATTTGGTTCAGTGTTGCCAACGATCTTTCATCACCGCGATAGACAACTTAAATAACTACAGCCTATTCCCACGATTTTGTGGAATTGAGCACCGCAAATTTGTTACACGCTCGACGTACAAAACGAGTAGCAAAAGAGTTTGGGTTAAAGTCATGAATCGCTTCAAGTTTTAAATAAAGTCGTTTACTTGACAATGCTTCTGTCGAGAAGATTTACACATTTTCTTAAAATTTTTTCTGGTTTAACTTTAATTTAAAAAATAAACCGACATTGCAGCCTCTGTTTGCTATTTAATGATAAGAGATTTTTATAATGCAATGCTATTTTACATGCTTGTTATTTGAAAATTCTGTGCAGTTTATTACGTGTAATTTTTTAGATATTTTCGTTGCATGTTTTTATCAAGTAACAAAAAAAATCTACAAGCACTTTAAATAAAAGCCATCTAAACTAAGCTATAAGTTTGCCGTGGTTCAAAATTTGAACTGCACCAAACTCGTGTAGGCCCACTCATATTTTGATACTCGAAAGCGAGTCTGCATTTCAAAAAATCAGCTGTATACAGTTCTCTTAGATTACAAGTGCGTAGAAAAAACAGGTTTTTTTGACCTTCCTGCTGAGTTAAAAAAGTGAAGTCTTTCCACACAAATTTCTGATTTTTATTGCGTCAGGATAAAATGTATATAAAAATAAGAGGTTTCGAAACAAAATTAAAAAATTGAATCATAATTAATTAAAGTTTTCGTTCTATTTACTTAATTGGTGAAACGTGCAATGAGATGAAATAATTTTTAGACGAAATCTCATTATGGTAGTCCTCGATGAGTCGATGAAGTTAGCTCTTAATGCTGTAACAGCAAATTTGTAAAAAACACTAGAATGTTTTAAAAAAAACACAAATCTAGAAAATCAAACTTTTATCGGTTAATATCGAATGAGCAAAAAAAGTCATTACTTTGATTTTAAACAAAAACTTATCCTGAATTTACGAGGTTCACAGCAAAAACATTTCTATTTACTTCTGAAATCAAAGTGATAGCTTTTTTTCGTTCTTCACTTCCCAGCGAATTTTTCTTTGAATTTAGTTGATCAATAGACTGATGACTTTTTTTATCTTCATTTACGCTTTGAACGCTTTTACAAGCGTTCCAATTCTCTCCCTCGAAAATATGGTGTGCCTAATTATAAGGGCTTTTTTCAAGCAACAAACTGAAGAATCTTTCCTGGAAAGTCGATTAAACATTGTTTTGATAAAAAAAATACAAGATTTAATCAAAAAACGAAAAAAAACTATGACCGAAAATAAAAACAGAAGATTTTGTGCTATAACACCAAGCGCGGCACCAGTAGACTAGTTGCGGAACATTTTCGACTCTCCAAATTTTTCTGAAAGTTCGTTTATTTCGTTAGCTAAAATACGTTTCGTTTTCACTTTTTTAATCTAAGAAATTCACACCAAAAGATATAGGCTACATAGCTTAAGTTATTTTTCAAAAAAAGTTGTAGTTTTCTGAATATATCGTAACTAGATCTGCAACAAATGAATCTGTTCAAGTAAATTTATCAAAAATGAACAAATTCTAAAAGTTTTTGTCACAAGAAAAACAGCTCAAAAATCATTCTAATCACAAAAGTGGGTTGTAAATCTACGTCACATAAGATAAACTTTTAAGAATTCTTACGTGGTAGCCTACAGTGCAGTAGTTTTTATCTTTTCTTATGCTTGTATAAATTGCCTTTTTCAATCAGTTTTTTCATTTTCCTATTTTATAGAAACATTAGTTTCTTGCCACGTGTTTTTCCAATCTTAATTGCTGCAACAGGAAAAAAGTCACAGTTAAATTTAGAAAATTAGGCAAAACTGTAAAAATCGTTCGTCTCAGTCAAAAAATAGATTTTAAGAATAAGATTAGGTTCGGTGGATTAAAAGCAAAGATTTTTAACCCTTCAGATTCAGAGCCATTCATATTTTTAAAAGAGTTTCAACAGTTAGAGCCGCCTGCCAAAATTTTGATAAAAAGGGTGTTCAGCTTCAGATATCTTTTACTTTTCCTGCCAACAAACACAGCAACGGGATTTCAAGTAGATTTTACGTAAATTTTACGTGATCATGTAAAAACCACCAAGATTTTTTGTCGACTTCACGTGGTGTGTTTGCGGGGCTTCCACATGTTCAACAGTCAAGGTACTCTGGTCCAATGTTTCCTTTACGCGTGGGACGCAACCTAAAGTTGAATCTCATAATTTTTTTAAGGGTTTGTTTAATTTTAAATATAAAGTTTCCTGTAAAGGTGCTGCTACAAACAAGTAATCGAGGCATAAGTGTTATTTAATTCGATCTGAAGTTTTAATTATTGTTAGATCGGTCTTGCCAATTTTTTTATCAAAGAGTTCCAGAGTTATAAATAGTACAATAGATAAAAGAGGTTTTTAACCTTTGCAAAGAAGAAAGCGGAAAGTTTTTCCTATCGAGAGTGCAACAAAAAATTGAGAGCACACCTACTGCCAAAAACCCAATATAATGGAGCAAATATTTCAGTCAAAATATTTATTGCATGAATATAGGGTTATTTGTGACAAAAGCATTTGATATTAAGCAAGTCATAATCTGATATCAAAAACAGATGACAAGAAAGTTTATCATATATTCTCAAAAACACTGCCTTTGTAATTAAAAAATATAGAATTATTCATCTATTTTTAAATGCAAATATGCCTCAACTGCTTCTTCAATGAACAAAAAAAGATTATAGAGATCACGGCAAAATTAATGAATCACGTTTAAAGTTTTTATGCAAAACCACAATTATTATTATCGTGCAGATAAGCTATTTACTTTTGGGCTTCGTTGCGCCTAGCCCTAGTGTATTCGATAGATCTCCCTCCCATGCATAGCCCTATAATAAAAAATGTGGAAATGTTTTCCTACGTTAAAAAACTTTGAGAACACCGTTACCATTCCAATATAAATCAGACGTTAAAGTTGGCGCCCAAACATAGGCGTAACAGCCAAAAAAAATTTGGGGAGCATTAGAGTTTTGCCCAAATTTTGTGACGTTTGCCCGAATCATGATTTTCTAATTCTTTACGGATATAAAAAGAAGTCTTCACTTTGGATCGGTCACTTATTTCTTGATTTTCGTCTCAAAAACATAGTGATCTCAAAAAAAAGGTTTTCACTTTAAATCTTAAATATTTTTCTGCAATCAGTGTTCATTTTCGGTGCACAAAAACTTGTCTTGCCCAAACAATTCCTTGTCGATGCCTTAAAGTTTCTGCTATCGCCCAAATTTTTTCTATCGCAGCCGAAAAAACTCTGGTCTTCCCAAATTTTATAGATTTGGGGGTCAGTTGCCCCCCGCCTGCGGAAGGTACGGCTATGCCTACAACTTTGCTTAAACAAAGAGTAAAAATTTCTTGTTGGCTGTAATTACAAAGTAACTTCATGAAAAGTTTTTAGTCAAAACAAATATTTTACGGTGGCAACACATGTTGTAGAAAAAAACTTTTCAGTATCAGTTTTATAAAGAAAATGTGGTCGCCAGATTTTACAGATTCAATTTTTTTAAATTTGTTTTTCTGGTAGAGAAGACGCGAAACAATGATATAATAGTCAGCATTGAATGCTGTTTGTGATTCAACTACGGAAAGTTTTCAGCTTCATCAGCCAATTTGAGCATAACCTTGACAAAAATGCCATCGTATTTCTAGCAAAAGTGAATATACACGTGGCTAAAGAAAGCCCCAAATTTTCATTTTTCATATTAATGAAGATCCACACCTTCGAGCAGGGGTCACTTATAGTAAAACAGAAAAAAATACCAAAATTTCAGCTGTCAAGCCAGAAGAAATGTCCCAATGATTTTTTATTTTCTATTTCTGACTACAATTTTTCACAGTGCAATACAGATAGACAGTTAATGATTCTTCATAGTAGGTTGTCGTTTGCTTGAAACGATTTGTTTAAAGGTAGGGTCCACCCAAAATCTAAAATTTTCCCATAAATGAAGTAGAATTTTTTAAATCCATTGGTTTTGGTTTGATGTAAATCCGAGTCCCCATTGCCCCAATATTTCAAAAAACTAAATTCAAAATGAGCGGTTTTGATTGGTCCTCAGTTTTATGACGTCAATGACTGGCAAATTCAGCAAAAACTGCATAAGTACAGTACGTTACAATTTTAGTCTGGTTGATCAGTGTATTTTAATACAAGTAATGGAAGTTTCTTGTATGGTTCCCAGTTGTTTTAACAGAGTAAAACAAAATGGTATTAGTTTTCATCGATTACCAATAAAGGATTTCACAGGGCTACAGAAATGGTTGAACAATATGAAGTTGAAGAATCTACATACTGTAATTTGAAATACTGCAAGTTCTGTAGCAAGCATTTTACTAAAGATTGTAATGAACAAGAACTGAGATTGCAATTGCTAGGAATCAAAAAAACAAGTTAAATTAAAGAATGATGCAGTTCCAACTTCGTTTGATTTTTCCTCCTATAACATGTTAACTGGTAAAAATTAAAAAAAAAAAACCGAAAATATCAGAAAAATCAAAGGCAAGACAAAAAAGGATAAAACAAAGAGAACAAAAGAAGTTTTTGCAAAAGGTGAGTAACTTTTTGTGTTTTTACTTTAACTGGCATATTTAGAGAACTCTTTTGTGTTTTTTGCTCACAATTTCTATGCACTTGTCATGACTTATTGTTCCGTTCTTGAAAATCGCCCCCATTATGTATATTTACAATCTCCTGAAAAATCTCTTTGATTTTTCTTTGGTCCGGCTCAAATAGCCGAAGAAATAACGGTTTTATAAGCAATTTAAATATTTTACATTTATTTACAAGAAAATGGCAACACTGCTTAATTTCGTAATGTTTGGAGTAAATTCTAGATCAGTGCTTTCCAAACTGTGTGTCGCGACACATTAGTGTGTCGCTTTTAGTACAGTGGTGTGTCGCCAACTGGACTTGAAGCAATATCTGACACTAGCTATTTACAGTTTAACAAATTATGTTATAGAGGCTTTTGACCAATAACATATTTTTTGAAAGCAACAATATATAATAAAAAAATTTTCCCTTATTATTTTTAAGGTTTTTGCACGCAAGCTCATATATCGCATTAAAATTGTAAGTTGAGAATTTGCTGTAAAAGTTTTTTGACTAAAATTAAATTAAGAGGTGTCGCCAACAACGTTCCCTCTAAGAGCTTGATTAGTGTGCGCGGAATGAAAGGCCGTGTGAGCAGCAGCGGATATTCAAATTTAGGGACCCGAAGCAAGGATTTCATCTTTGATTTGCCTATTTTGTTCGAGGTGTTCTCTAAAAAAAAAAGAAAAGTCTTCATTTAGAATCAATTTCTGTATTTCCCATATTTTGTCCCGACTTTTCGAAATTTTGTTCTATTATCGAGGTGAAGACCTTTTTTTTTGAGAACACCTTGATTTCGGGAACAAAATAGGGATATCAGAGATGAAATCAAAGTGAACTTTTTTTTTTTAGAAAACACCTTGATTTCGGGAACAAAATAGGAAAATCAGAGATGAAATCAAAGTTAAGACCTTTTTTTTAGCGATCACCATGATTTTTGGACTGAAAACTGAAAGATGAGATGAAAGCTATTTGAATGGCTTCTCATTGAAAGCACGTATTTAGCTTGTCTTGCCAATACTTATGCAGTGCGCGGCAAAACGAAAGTGCAGCTTAGAGGGAACGTTGGTCGCCAATTTATTTCTGCTTTAAAAGATTGGAAAGCACTGTTCTAGATTATCCGCTTGACCTGTTTTGACTATGACGTAATAGCAATTGTTTGTGATTAACTTGATTTGAGTAAATTTCAGAACGTTCCAGATACTTACGACCAAATGATATGAATAAAGGCCCGTTTCCACTACGAGCGTGAAAAAGAGCATTCTTTGTTTATTTTATTGATTTTTTTTTGCGCTCGCTTCAATTTTAACCGCTCGCTTCAATCAAAGATCAATAAAAGAAACAAAGAATGCTCTTTTCCACGCTCGTAGTGGAAACGGGCCTTAAGACTCGCTCGGAAGCATTATTATGATTCGTTGTGGTAACTTAGTATTGGAAATTTGTTACCTGTGTAAATTCATAGTTTTTGAACCCAAGTCTCTGGTTGTCTACGTGATTGCTGAAGAATTAAGCTACTGAATCTGTATTTGCTGTTGATTTATACTATTGTGGGCTCCTAAGTGGATTGGGGCATATTGTTTAATACAGAAGATATTGTGGTAGGCTGAGCTGTGATTTAGCTAGGCTATATTTTTACCGTTACTGGTTCCTAGGGCTGATCCAGTAATAAGATTTAAAAATTTTATATTTTAGTAGACAGCCAAGATTGTGTTATTCGGTGAGCCTTCTTGCAGGCATCAAAAAGTTAGACGATTGAACAACGTACCGAGTTATTAGATCAACTTCTACAAAATTTTCAAAAACTAATTTTGTGGAAGTAACAAAAATTTTAAAAAACTTTAACAAATTAAAAAAAAATTTACTACACTTATATAAATGCTGTCTAGCTAATTGGTTATAAAATTTATACTGTATAAACTTGAAATTGCAAAAGGTAGTAACTTCTAGTAGTTTTACTTTGAGTGGCATATTTAAGAGAACTTTTTTGTGTTTCTTGCTCACAATTTCAATGCACTTGTCATGACTTATATAAATGATGTCTAGCTAATTGGTTATAGATTTATATAAATAAGAAATTGCTGAAGTTATAAACAATCTGAAAATTTCTCTTATCTGTTTTTAAACTTACAGCCATTTATAAAAAACATTCGTATTTTTTGAAACATTTAATACATAATAAAACCTTGAAATATATTGGTACCAAAATATGAAATGATATACCAAGTAGGGATGTACCGATACCACATTTTAAGCCGATACCGATACTACTACCGATACCACCATTTAGAGCCGATACCGATACCGATACCGATACTGCCGATACCACCGATACTTTTTTATCTATCGAGCACCATCAGTAAAAGTTTTTGTAAGTAACACCAAAGAATGTATTTACTAAATCTAGCTTGTTATTGCATTTTGAATTTTTTCCAGGTATATTCTATATTGTATATACTTTGAATACACTAGTCTATACAATTTTGGAAACAAAGTAGAAAAGATGTGCCCTTGGCTAACTTTGGGACGCTGATTTCAAATCTGATGTTCGTTTTTTTGTATCAGCCTTAATTTTTAAGTAATCTTACACTAACTTTCCCCCAAAGAGCTTTAAAATGCTGTATAGCATACACCAACTCTTTGCAGTTTTTAAAAGCTGCATGCACAAATCTGTTGGCTGATAAGTTTTGTAAATCGTCCACAACAACATTCTTTATTAGAACACAACATTTTACCTACCTATGTGCTGCATCATCCTGTGTTTTGCTCTGTTTGGCATTTCCATGATGCGTTTCCAGGCGTTTCTTTCTACCATGAAGAGTTAAATGCATGGAAAGCATTCTCTAATGTAGTGAAAAACTTCCAGGGAATATAAAATTCCCAAATTTTAGCAAACTTGTTGAAAGCTTATTATAGGCTTTTCATAACTTACGCTGTAACATGAGTGTTAAAGTACATTTCCTGCATAGCCATCTGAAGTATTTTTCAAAAAACTTAGGGGCATTCAGTGAGATATAGGGTGAAAGATTTCACCAAGATATAAAAGTGATGGAAAAAAAGTATCAGGGAAAATGGAATGTCAGTATGAGAGCAGAGTATTGTTGGGGTTTGATACATGAATGTTCAGATTCTCGCGTTGAGAATTACTTCTAAGACATCTCTCGTCAATCTAAAAGAAGGAAACTTTTGCAATAAAATTGTATTCAATCCATTTATTTTCTCCTTTGTGCTAAGTATGTGCTTTTGTATTCACAGCTTCACATTAATTAATGCTTTTCAATGTGCAGCACTAAAATTTAAAATTGTATTTTGAGAAAAATTTGACCTGCTACGGCAAAATCGATGGCAGATTTGAAATCAGCACCCTCAAATTAGCTAGAAAGCATAGTTTTTATTCTTGTTTTTGATACTCCATCAAATTTCATAGACCTGTGTTATTCATTACAATATTATTACAAATCTGTAAAAGAAATCATTAATTATGTTAGAAATCCAATCCAGTTCCTGGGGGAAACAAAAATTTTTTATATTTATCTGACAAAAAAAATTTTATATTTATTTTGTGCTTAAAAAGTATCGGCAGGTATCAGCTATATTTACCGATACCGATACTACTAGCCGATACCACAAAAATAGGCCGATACCACCGATACCGATACCGATATTTAAGTATCAGTACATCCCTAATACCAAGTGATATAAAAATTTTGTTTACTCAAGATTTAAAAATTAATACAATTTTTATTTTGTTCTACTGTATATCCTTATATGTTATTGTAGAGTTATAAAGTAGTCCCACACAGCAGTTTTTTAACCATATGCATTTGTAATTAGGTATGGTTGCTCATTCTATGTTGGCTGCCTTAGATAATAATAGTAATATGAAGTTGGAGAAAGTCAAAGGTGAAAATGGTAAAAGTACAGTAGTTGGAAACTTCAATGGTCCCAACACAGCCAAACTTTTATTGGGAAGAAACAATGTGTCTCAAAAGACTTCTTGCAAGGATCTAATGTCATGTACATAAATTCACCTCAATTCTGGCTCAAAAGGTAAAGTGCTAACTATTTTACAACCCTGGTGTAAATCAGCTGGGCTATAGGTAAAGAAACAGGATAAAACACTCAATCCCATTCACCCATTTTTACAGTAAATTCAGTGCATGCTTTGGCCACAAAAAATTTTACAAACTAGAAATTATTTCATGCTAATAACATCTGGTTCTACCCCTACATGCTGTCTTGTGATAGACTATGACCTCTAAGATTGGTCGATGGTAGACTTATTAGTACTGCACTTGTGGCAACCCAATGCAAGCAACTTCACATCTCAATTCATTTGATTCTATCTTTAAAATATGTCGTTTTCTGCGTTGCGCTATCATCTTGTGAATTCTGAAGTTTGCATGATTTTTGGGTCTCCGTGGAGCGGTTCCATACCATGTAAGAAGCCCTGTAACACATCCAGAAGGAAGGTGCTACAAGTATGCTAGCTACAGCAAATTGTTTACTTAGATTAGAAGGTATTTAATCACCTTACGAACCGTATCTGAACCTATTTTTTGAATATGTTTGTGACCAAATAAATTAAATGCTAGCCCGTTATTGCTATTTAAATTTTTGATTTTTAGAAATTTAGTTTTTTTGTTTTTGAATTATTAATTTTTTTTAATTTTTAGAAATTCAAGACATACACATGCCTGCTTGGCGAAACAAACAATAGCTCGTGAACAGAAACCATCCAAGGTTGAAGCTGTGAAGCTTCACAAATATGTTTCCATACGTGATGTTTTTGTATACACAGTATATTTTTTTAACTGAAAATAAAAATTTTGTATACCTTAAATTTTGTAATGTACCTTACTAGTCAAAAGTAAAATATATCATATCAATTATATGTTCTGCTCAGGACAATGTAAAAGACATGAAAAATAGAGCAATTGTTGAGCAACTCAATCTGCTATTAAAGATGCCAAAATATTGTTGTCATTTGAACTGGACTGAATTTAGAATTGCTTGTTTAGACACCCAACCAAATAAAAGTGCTGTCTAGTGTCTTGCCTAAGAACACAACATCTTGACAAGCTTAGGAGTTGAAACAAGACCCTGAAGATTGGAGACACCCTCAAACCCACTCGCGCCATTCTGTTGTGTCCTTGGAAAAGACACTTTACGGCACTTTCCCCTGCTTGGTGGTTTTGGCAAGCAATTCTAAATTACAGTCATATCTCTATTAAATTACAAGCGGACAGCAATATATTGGCATCTCTGGAAGCAGGTCGGGGTAATTGTTTACCCTATGTATTAGCGTCTCCGTCGCTTTCCTGCGAGTCAGGAGGATAAATATAGAGATAAAATAAAAAATAAAAACAACACTCCGACTCAGGCCATGCTTCTGACTAAACTAATATTTGATACCAATACTTGATCTGATACAAAAGAATAGCAAGCAATATTATGTTGATGAATTGACATTTTATTCAAGATACAATGCTGTACTTATTTACTCTTATCTAAGACCGTTAGTATATTGGCTTCATGAAAACCTTTGTATCTTTCATCTTCTTCCAGAAACCGTTTTCTTATGGCGATTACTGCACAAGCAGGTATAAGACTGAACATCAGCACCTCAGTGTCCAGACATAGCTTGTTGAAGCTTGATGTGCTAGTAATGCAGTTTCCATTTATTAATTTTTCTTGGATTATGTCAACTTTTCTGCAGCAATTTTTTTAAATTATTGATGGCATAATATAGCAATGCTCGCAGGAACAGTGAAAATATTCTTTATTGCTTATAGGAAATTATTCGACGTCGTATCAAACTATTTTGCTTGGTCTATTTTATTAAATTCTTTTGTAGGTTCATATAAAAATCCTTTACTCACAGTGCTTTCCATTTTTTTCTTTTTACCAGCTTTGGAACTGTACTTTCAGTAGTTCATAGCAGCTGCAACTGTACTTATCACTAATAGCAATTGTTGTCTCAGTTGTTTTGCCAGTCAATGACGTCATCACTCACGTGCGCCATCAATGGTGATTTTTTCTTTTTGGGATAATTGGCATAATAGAGACCTTTGAGTAAAAATTTTTTCAGGGTTGATTATTAACTACTTAAAGAATATTTTAAGTTCAACTTGTATTTCGACTGGACTTCCCCTTTAAGTTTAGTTGAGCCAGGTGGTTTACGCTTCGATAACTATACACTTCTCTTCAGTTAATCACTGCATTGACAGACTAAAAAACCTAGCAACTAGCTTTAACAGTTATTGATAGTGTTTTTTAATATTTTGGTTTTGTTGTAGTTAATACCTTTTTAAAATCACTTTAAAAGTTTGTAACTAAACATTTCCAAAAATGAAATTCGTGGAATCAAAGTATCGAACGAATTAGACTGATGAACATTTGAAGGCGATTTTCTTGGTTGGATTCCCCAATACCCAACCAAATCTTGATGACATACGCAGAGATACACGACAGTTCCATAAACCTCACTAAATTAAGTTTTTGCAATGATTTTGTTCGTTATACTTGTCATTATATAAAATTCCATACAGTATTACGTTTGTATGCAGCCCGCTATCGTCAGTCCTCACGGTAATCTGGCCCTTTACGAAAAAGGCTTGCTCATCCCTGCCTTGGGGACACGTACATATTCATATTCAAAAAAAAGTTTTTTTTGACAAAATAATAAGTTAGAGCTCGAAAGATTATTTTGAAAATTCAAGCATCGTAAAGCAGTGGCGTAGCAACGTAACCTGCCGCCCTTTAACACCATCAAAACGAAGAACATATTAATAAAGTTATACGCAATACAAAAATGATAGTGATAGTTTAATTCTTATCAAAAGTTCAAAATTGAATACGTCAACCTTTATTGAAACAAACTTCGAAATTATATCTTCAAAAGATAGCATCTCGACGAAATCACTTTCAATGGACAGGATTGCTAAAGCAGACAGCCTGCTTTCAATAGTCGATCTCAAGTAAGATTTTATTAATTTAAGCTTTGAAAAACTTCTTTCACAGCTTGCAATGGAAACAGCAACAGTGAGGTAAAGCTTAAGACACAAAAATAAATAAGGTGTTGATTCACATAAACGATATTTGGTCAACCACTGCAGCACATCCAGCGATGTGAAATCGCTTTGAAATGCAGCGCCGCAGGATTGTACTAGCCTATTGAACCTAGCTATTTCATAAGTTAATTCAGAAAAATTAACGTGATCAGCATATATGTTCTTAAATTTATTCATATCTTCTTCGATATTTTCGCTTCGCAACAACGCGTGGGGATTTAAGAAGCCGAATACTTCATTTAACATACAAATTTCACTGAACCGCTTTTCTGCTTCACTCCGAAATCAGTTCATAGCTTGTAGCATGCATTTCTTGATTTCCTCAACAGCCAAGAGACCTACGTCTTCTGCATGTTTGCCAGGCATCTTTTTCTTCCTTCGGACACGTCGCTCTTCAATCGGAATTTCTTGCTTTTCGCAAATCTTGATAGCAGTTTCAATACTTTGCTTAACCAGCGCATCGCAATCATTGACCAAGAAAGCAATAAAAGCATTCATCTTGTGGGAACAGTTTTCCAGTGACAAACTTCTTCGCTGTAAATATTTTTGGGTATCATAAGATTCTCTTACAACTTCCATCCAAAATTGTAAAAAAGAAACAAAAGAAAATTGCTGAATTTCATCCAATATTCCACGAGCTTGTCCTCGTGTATCAATATTTTCGTTTTGATCACATAGCTCGTTTAATGTACTCACTACATCAAGGAAATAATGCTGAAGGGCTTTCACAGCTTCGTAATACGCACTCCATTCAGTGTCAATGACTCCTTTTACCATAATTGGTACATGCTTAAGTAACACTTCCTATCTTTGAGTAGAAGCAGAAAAAAAGGAGTAGACCCTTTCCACAACGGCAAAAAATGTTGCAGAATGTTCAGATGATGCCACTGCGTGAACGCCTGCGAGGTTAAGCGAATGATTAGCACATGGAATAAATATTGCTTTAGAATCAACTTGTTTTATTCTGCATTGTACTCCAGAACGGATTCCAGCCATGGTGGAAGCATTGTCGTATGCTTGACCTCTGCATATCATTATGTCCAAACCATTTTGGTGAAGCTCATCGAGAATAGACTTAATAATTTTATCTGCGTTTTTTCGGTGCAGTAAAAAGAAATTCAGGAACAACTCTTTTATTTGTACCTCACTGCTGTCAACTTTTACGTATCTAACAATAAGAGCCATTTGATCGATATGAGAGACGTCGAGGGTACTATCGAGTAAAATGGAAAAATATTTTGCTGCCTTTATTTTCTCCAGAATGAGATGTTTTACCTTTTTTGCAAGAAGATCAATTAACTTATTTTGGATTGTTGGTGAAAGGTACGTTGTCATGCTCTTGTTAGAAAGTTGGATAACTGAAAGGTGTTCCTTAATGACTGCATTATATTTTGCAATCAATTTTAAAGTTTCATAAAAATTCCCCTGGTTTCTTGAGTTAGAGTCTTCATGATGTCCACGTAAAGGAAGATTTTGCTTACATAGAAACTTTATGACTTCAACTACACTATGCAGGATTTCTCTCCATTTATTTTTTTCCTTATCCATGAGATCTTGCATTTCTTTATCAATTGTTTGATAAAGTTGAAGTCTCAGTGCAAGTTCCTTCCATTTATCAAAGCACTGCTTGTGAATTTTTGAATTTTCATGATTAAAAATACATGGACTTAGATGCTAAAAATTAACAAAGGGTTTGGAAACGAATCAAGAATTATCATTTTTTGATTGAAACAATTTGCAACAGAAACAATATAATTCTGAATGGCTATTCGAATAAAGCAACCATGATCTAAGAACTTCATCACCGTTTTTTAACGTCCTATTAAAACCACTTCTTACTCGAAAAGCTCACCGACTCCTCATTGTCTCCTTCTTTAATTACTCTAATCGCTGGCTTGGGCGGTCCTTCTTTATTCAGATATCTTTTAGGTCCTGCTTTGACTATCTCAACTCTCATGTAATGAGTTATCACTTCTGACCAAGTAGCCACACACTAGCCATGTAGTAGCCACATCTCCACAGGTAGCCACATCATCAATTTTATCTTTAGCTATAAGCGTTTCGTTGGTAGGAATACTTTTAATGATCACTTCTTGATTATTTTGCTCAAGTTTAACGGTCTTTTCCGTTTCCGTGTGAGGTAGAGATTTGCTGAAGCTGCTAACATCTTCCCTTTCGTTAGCTGAAGAGAGTGCGAATTGTAAAGAAATGTTCACAAACTTCAAAATGACTCCTTCATTCTTTTTCACCTCTTCTTCCCTGGCTTTCTTTTTTTTTTCAAAAAGAAGCTCCACTTTCTTTTACTCTTTTTGTTGGTAGGCTAACTTTACGTAAATTAATTAATTTAAAAAAATTAGCAACTAAATTTTTTAACTGCAATCTGCAATATTAAACAACACTGTAGTAGCAAATTTGCTGTAGCCGAGCTATAACCTACTAAATCTGGAGCAAAACTGTCAAATCTTTAATGCTTCTTTCCCAAAACCTATAGGTTAAACAAACTCTACAGTGCCCAGGAATATAGCCGACATCACTTCAGTTGAGTGATTAGCAATCTATGCCTTCACAGAGAGCACAGTGCGTCACAATCGAAAAAAAGAATTGCTAATGAAGTCATTAGATTTTGCCGCCCTCAACAACATACCGCCCTTGGATATATCCACAATATCCAATGGTTAGCTACGCCACTGTCGTAAAGTGAAATCATAAAAAAGTGTTTCATTCAAATTCTCGGCGGCGACCGATCGACGGAAGCGTCGTTTTGATGGGGAATGCGATCGACACGGTATAGGTTCAGTTAAGTAAAATGATATAATAATAATATCGTGGTACAGTAAAATGATTAAAGCCAAAACCAAAAAACAACTTATTTTTGTTACATATTTGCGATATTATCGCTGCAACTGGTATGTGTGTCAATCAATATGTTGAAATGGACTTCCTTGCTAACATCAAAGTAAATGCAACAAAAATGATAAGGTCAAATATTAAATATTGTTACTTGTAAAAATTAAAAGTATTGAAAATTTAACACATTGAACAGTGACCTTAGGATGATTAAAAAACCTTTAAAAAATAACGAACAAGCGAGCTGTATAAGCGTTGGATCGGTTACACCCAGTGCTTTTCGACTTTTTGAATATCGCGAATGAAAAAGTTGAGAAACAACTGCGGCCTAGCATTGTGTCTTCGCTTCGTTTTGAAAAAAAACATATTGAATTAAAGTGAAAAAAAAAAGTCTTCACTTAACACTTTTATTATACATGTCATAATTACGTCACACAAATTTCTGACAATTTTGTTAAAACTCTGTTTTAATATCTATAAAAATAGTAAAAAATCGCTACAGGCGTTGGCTGATAAAACTATTTGATAAAAATTAATAAATCATTAATGAATACTTGCGTGTTCTAACACAACCCCGGAAGCGATGGCCTTGTGTCGTTAGGTTTTTTGATGAAGCAGGACTTCTCACCAAGAGTTTTATTAACTCAAAATATAATTTAAGCTTATTTAATTAATTTGTAGTAAGTTTTACCAACTAGTTGTAGTCGAAAAGGAGCGATTGTTTTCGAAACACGAGTAAATAAAGACTAGCCTAACATATCACATGATGACGTTGGATCAAGCAATAAGTGATGACATAAATATCTCGTGATGATATTGACTTTTCCAAAAAAAGATAGTCCGTAATTACAAACAAGACAAAAAATGGCGGTTGCTACAACTTTATAAAGTAATTAGAACTTATTTTCTTAGGACCACTGCCACCCTAACAAACGAAGGTGCAATTTACCAAACCCAAAACCTTTAAAATATTACGCTTTTCTCAAAACAAAAAGTAAAAGTATCTAATTTTTCTCAACTTTTTTGTTTATGTGATAGGTTGCTGTAACAGCAAATAAGCAAACAATGCCTAGCAATTAAAAATAAAAGTAACATGCAAATAATAATTATTAAACAAAATTACCAAAATAAATTTTCTTCCAGACTCCTCCAGGTCCATAGCAGTACCAGCCAAAAAAATGTTAGAGGGAAGGTAATACAGTTTTTCCATATTTTATTAACTCTTGCCCAAATCATGCATGATCTTCAAGTACTTCACGGATGTGAGAAGAGATTTCGTCCCAAATTTAGGGTGAAAACCAAGAAAAAAATAGAAGAAAGGTTATCACCTTGAAACTGTGTCCAATTTCTCCGTTTTCGTCCGAAAAAAAACAAATGAAGACTAAAAAAAAGTCTTCACCTTGAATCTGTCTATGATTTCTCAATGTCTACAATTTTCATTCCAAAAAAGTAGCAATCTCTAAAAAGAGGTCTTCACCTCAAATCTTGTTTTTCTGCATTTGAAAACTTTGTTCTGCAGGACTAGTTTGTTTTCTATATCCAAAAAGCATTTGTTTTACCCAAGTAATTCTTTTTCGTTGCCCAAAAAAATACTGATTTTGCCCAAATTTTTGAGACTTGGGGGCATTTGCTACCCTGGCTCGTACGGCTTTGTCCTGATTAATATGCGGACCCGCTGATCCATGGTCGAGAAACACCCGTTTAGTTCAGTTCAGTTCTTATTCATTCCTGGTCAGCAACGTCATCAAAATACAACAAAATAATAAAAGATTTACAAATTGTTTAAAGACGGGAACAGAAAAAGAAAAAGCCAACAAAACGAGTTGACGTTGTGACTTGCCAATCAAAGATGAAAAGTGTGATTAAATGTATTATACGTAAGCAAGGTTGCTCCACCTGTTTGAATTAGTTTTTAGATTAAAATCAAAACTCCATAACTGAATATAGTAATTAAGAACTAAAGGTTTAAGTATCAGAAAAAAATCGCCGTATTAAATTTGCCCGTTGTACCATCTTGTCAAGACATATTTAAATTTATTAACAAGAATATCTATTCTCTAATCGTCTCGATACAGCGAAAAGTTAGATTGCCACTTTTCGACTTTAGTGAGCCAGCAATTCATAGGCACGAAACAGATAAACCTTCAATGACCCGAGCTACAGTTGCTTCAACCGAATGACTCAAAGCATTTAAACATTAATTTTGCTGTTCTTTTCCTTTGTTCGATGACGTCAAATAGATTCATTCTTCCCGCTATATCATACATGCTACACCAATTCATAAACAAAAGACTTAAATTTTTGATTTTCGAAGGTCTACGTTAGGTCTAGTTTTAGATTAAAAATTAAAAATTCAAGGTGTATCAAAAAATGTGTACACACTTTAAATACTTTAAACAAATTTTTATAAATTCAACGAACGGTATGATTATAAATAATTGTAGGTTGTTGCCTATTATGATTAAGTCAATCAATTAGTATCTTTTATTTCAGTTGCGCCAAAAAAAATATAGTGAAGTAGAAAATTTGTAAATAGTAGAAAGCAGAACAGAAAAAGGAAGAGGCATCGCATCGCATAATGAAATTTTTACAAGGAAAAAGCTCTATTTTATTATTTGTATTATTAGTAATACGAAAACAAATCTAAAATTACATTGCTCGATTTTTTTCCTGCTGAAACCTAGCAAACAGGTGGATTGGATGGAAGGGTTTTGCTGAACGACCTAAATTGCATTCCCCAAGCCTCACACCATTAGGCTTTTTTAAAGACATGTCTTATAAAAAAAGTATATAAATCATTTGTTGGCGGTACAGAATTTCGAAATAGCTTTCAGTAAAGCCATGCCAGAAGCTTTTCGTGTCACGCTTTTTAATGGCAGTCGTGACAATGATGGAACTAAAGAAGAACGCGTATTTATAGGCAGAGTAAGTATTGCACAATTGGTTGCAAACCATCTTGTCTTGTTTTTATTGTGTCATGTGAGCAATTGCCAAATCGTGGACGATGCACAGCATTGTGCAATTTTACATTCTGTAACCATTTAAATAGTTGCAGAGAATAAGAACTCTTTTTGCTTGCACAGAGAGGGCTGGGTGGTCTTGATACACGTTGTCCCCAAAAGTTGCAGTTGAAACTGTGAACGTGCAATTGTTAGAATTGAGAACTTCGTGTTCTCGTTGTTTTTAGCGCGTTATCTATTTTTCAACAAATGCTGTCCAATAGCAGAATCGCAGTCACGCCATGCCGTTGTGATCGTGAGGGTTGTGTTCATGTTGCATTGGTTCCAGATCGGATCCATTTTGGAACATGCTGTTTGATTTGGTCTTTAAGTCTTTGCAATGTACGACCCATGTACCGACTCTCACAGTGGCATTGGAATTCATAAATGACATTACTTTTCTTTGTGGTGGGTGCGACATTTTTGTGTGCAATAAGGAGTATATTTTGTGAAGTAAAAGTTACTCTCAGATCGACTGAAGCAAAAAAGTTTTCAACTTCGGCTTTTAATGCATTACTAAACTTGGTAGAGGGTTCACACTCTAAGTAGAGTAAGAAATATTCTTTCGAAAAGTTTTGAAGTGCAGGAAGTGACAAAGATAAGACGATACGAGCAGGGTGAGTAATAGAGTTTGCCTGATTTTAAAAATAGGGATAATGATGGATTGTTAGCAGGTTGATGGGAAGGTGTGTGTGGACCAAAGCAGATTGAAGATATACAGAAGAAATTGTAAACCAGATTGAGGGAGGTGAGAAACGGGTAGATGATTTGGTCAGGGCCAGAAGAAGCTGAGTTCGAAAGTTGTAGGGAGCTGAGGAAAGCTCTAGAGTAGTGAAAGTGGGAATGAAGAAGATTGCAGTGTGCGAACCTAACTTAATTCATGGAGAGACGTTCAAAATTGCGGTAAGATTTTCGGGTTTAAGTAGAAGTGTGATTGTAGATGTGCAGAAAGGCAGTTTGTACAATCTGCGGGGGATTACAGCTTGGAAAACTAGGGAAATCAGTTGAGGGTGAGAAGTAGAAACATGAAATGGAGCGGAGTGGAGAGAAGACTTCACTGGGACGGGTTTCAGGTGCGAGGCTAGTGCAGTGTGAGAGGCCACCGTTGCACCGGAAGGCATCCTATGATTCCTTACGAGAATAATGCTTAAGTTTCAACAAAACTCTTGACAAATTAAAACCGTTTATTTTATATTTTTTACAAACAGTTGCACCAAGCGAATAAAAAAAAAAGCAAAAATTACAAATCGGAAAACGACGTTATTTGAAACAACAGTGGATTATAATTAATTTCTTTGATTCCAACTCTATTTATTGAAATGAAACTGGAGACTTTTATCGGTAACAAAAACGATGTTGAGTTTAATGCTCGCTCTATGATATCTTATTTAACGCGAAAAGAATAAAGAAATAGGTCAAAGAGTGAACGGTAACCACATCTTTTACACACGATTGCTAAGAAAAATAATGATTGGAAATCCACTTGAACTATTTGATTTTCAACAGTTTAATATTACACACGTCACAGTTAAGTTTATTTTTCTAAACTATTATTTATTAACAAAGATTTTTAAGCTACAAAAAGCACTGGCATCGCAAGTGGCTCATATACAATGATGTCAGCTATATAACTAACAGCCAAATTCTCGCAATTTCCTATTACTTTAACAATAAACATACATAACTAACCGCCAAATTCTAGCAACTTCCTATTACTTTTACAATAAACAGAGTTTTCACAAAAGCATACCAATGCAAAAGTTCTAGCAAATAAGCACCAAGTCATATAGTAAGCTTGCCAGTAGCGACCAGAACAGCTGGCAAGCCAAATTTCACACAACGCGCGGGAAAGACGATCGCAGTGGCATTGGCGTTAGCACCTTTATTGAAAGAATACAACTTCAAGACACAAGACTCTTCGAGTGGATGCGATGAGGCGGAACGAGAGCCCAGGCAATAACAAAAGCACTTAATTACGATAAAAACAGAAAACATAATAAAAAAATTTCATAGGAAAACAAACAATCAAGTTTACCTGACGATATAAAAAACGCGATTACACAAAAAACTCGCGGCAACACGTCGTTGAGGAAAAAACAGATCGCACGCCGGCTACGTCACATTGACGTCAGAGCTCAGTTCAGAAGAGCACGGACTGGCGGCGACTTCTCGAGTTCGAGACGAGGTGATGGTGGCCGGGATTACGGGTGAGCTTGACGTGGGGCAGAGTAAAGATCGAAGTCGCTGCGAACACGAAGCAAACATAACACGTCGCCGCGGGGAAACGAGTGGTGGTGGTGGTGGTTTTACCCGACCCATTCCTAAGGATGGGGGCGCGGATCAATTCCGCGGAATCCCAATAGTCGGGCGACTCCCCACGGACGGGACCATAGGTCCAGAAGAGAAGGGGTGTGGCCGAAAATGGCCCGACGCAGAGGGTCTAGTACAGGGCAGTCCAGCACGAGATGTGAGAGATCCTGTGGTTCAGAACCACAGTTGCTGCAAGAAGGAGTCTCGGCTCGACCAACCCTGTGGAGATAAGAGTTGAGGAGAGTGCTGTGCCCGTTGCAGCGTAAACGGGAGAGAGCACAGCGAGCGGAGCGAGGGAGAGTAAGCTCCTCGGGAGATACTGTAGGGATTTGGTGTTGGAAGAAACCAGATTGAAAACTGCGTCTCCAACTGGTGTAGAGGGATAGCCGTTGGGAGGAGATAAGGGGTGTGAGGGATACTGATATATTGGAGGGATCGAGAGAGGCACCGGCTTTAGCTAGAGAGTCAGCTAAGTCGTTGCCTGGGAGGGAAGAGTGACCAGGTATCCATTGAACATGGACAACCTTGGATTGAGATAGAGAGTTAAGAAGAGATTGGGTATTGGATAGGGATTTTGGGGTTAAATATGGTAGGGGGGTAGAGAGAGTTGAAAGGACAGATAAAGAGTCGGAAAAGAAGGTGATAGAGTCGAAATTACATGTCTTGGAGTGAGAGATACACCACTCAAGAGCATGTAGGAGAGCGAAGGTTTCAGCACTATAACTGGTAGCCCAGAGACCAGTCGAGAAGGAAAGCGAGGTAGCAGTGACACTTTGTACACTTGATGTGTAACCCTGCACCACCTTGTCCCAGCCCGCCAGGCACCGAACCGTCAGTCCAGGCAGAGATATCGCTGTGAGATAGAGTGGAAAGATGGGAGGTAGCTGCAGTGTTGCAAAGGGAGGGGGGTCTTTGCGAGAGCATGGGGATGAGAGGTGTAGTGAGATTGTGTAATTAGATGGGGCAGACCAGGGGGGTTTAGGAGGGCAGAGGATTAGTGGTTCACGGGTGAGATGTAGGTTAGGGGTAAGGTTATGTGATCTGGAGAAGGATCTCCATGAGCTCTTTTTGAGACGTGTACGGGGGTTAGAGTTCGCAAGAGAGGCTATGGGAAAGGTGGGAGGTAGACGGAGGGCTCGTTCAAAGAAGGAAAGTGATTGGTGAGTGAGGGTGACTCGTAGTGGAGGTAGAAGTGCTTCTATATGAAGTAGAGGAATGGGAGTGGACGATAGACAACCTGTGATTACTCGACAGGAAG
This sequence comes from Diplosoma virens, assembly GCA_963680785.1. NCBI lineage: Eukaryota > Metazoa > Chordata > Ascidiacea > Aplousobranchia > Didemnidae > Diplosoma > Diplosoma virens. Next base: position 39,023,175 of record OY796880.1, read on the forward strand.
ATCTATGCATCCTCTCCACGGAGGTGATGTGAGTAGGAGATGAGAAGGGAAACCAGCCTGGGGAAGCATAGGTGAGGATGGGGCGAATGAAGGCTTTGTATAGGGTACATAAGGATTCTTCGGGGAAACGAGTCGGCAGCATGGTCGAGCGGTTAAGACGCCATGATTATAATCGAGATGGCGTCGGTTCAAAATCTACTCGCGCCATTCTGCTGTGCTCTTGGGAAGGACACTTTACGGCAGGGATGCCAAACTTGCTGCCCTTGTTGCGAAGTCTTGATACCAAACATGCCAAACTTGCTGCGAAGTCTTTTGAAGAATGCCCTTAAACTTAAAAAATTTATCAGAAATTTTCGGGCAGCAACAAGGAATTATTTGGGGAAAGCAAATTTTTGTAAGCAGAAAACGAACTACTCCTGCAGGACAAAGCTTCAAAATGCGGAAAAACGATTACGATTTTAGGTGAAGACCTTTCTTTTAGAGATCAATATTTTTTGGGACGAATATCAAGAAATCAGAGACAGATTCAAAAACGAAGACCTAATTTTTTTAGCCTTCACTTGTTTGGTGACGCGATCGCGGCCCGATGTAAATATTTTGAATTAAAAATTTTCTGATGCGGCTCGCGTACACTCACGAGTTTGACATCCCTGCTTTACGGCACTTTCCCCTGCTTAGCAGTCTTTGTAAGCAGTTCTAAATTTGGGTCATATCTCTATATAAGACCAAAAAAAAACGATCAACCGTACAACAACATCTTGGCATTTCCTTATAGCGCTTCAGTCGCCTTCCTGCGAGTCAGAAGGATAAATATAGAGATAAAAAATATATAAATTAAATAAATAATACGGTTGGTCAAGAACAAGATAAAAGCAGAATCACTACTTCCAAACACACGGTTGTTCCCCGGAAAAAGTTTCGACAGCCAAAATCAAAGCAAATTCCTTAATTGTTAGATGTTACAGAGAAAAAATAAAAAGTTTCAAAGTTGGGCATTTCAACTAGTGAGAAATGTCGAAAAAATATAAAATTACTACGCATATTTTTCATTTTATCTCCCATTTGTTTATCACAATCTCATTACGTGCTGAAAGTTTTTTTTTGCTGCAAGCAGTAACACCTTATTTGCAATACCACAACACAGGCATACAGCAAAAAGTTTCTAGACAAGTTAAAAAATGCTAATCCACTTCAAAATATCACAAGCCTTGCAATTAATCTTGAAAGAAAATTGCGATCAAATTCTCTGCAAAGAATGCGAGTGTGGATCGCAAGCGCGTGTAATTGCGAAAGAAACGGCAACAGCGCAGCCGTAAAATACTCACTGTCAGGAAGTTTATAAATGTTTGGCCCAAAAGACTTGAAGAAGGAATGATGAAGAGCGTCGCGGGCTGTTGTGCGATGAATAGGATCGAGCTGAAACATTAACTTCGTAACAATGATGTCATAACCTAGAATTTTTAATCATAGACCTTTTTTACACAAATGGTCTTTTCGGCTTTTAATAGTTTTGCTCTCCATCTGATAACTTAGAATAACGTATTGTTTTTATTTTTATCAAATGTATGGCCGACGACTATGTACAGCAAGAGTTAAAATTCTATCTTTCCACAGTTTGTATACACTAAGTGCCCTACCACAAAACAAAGATTTTACCAAATAACATAATGGGCCAAAAAAGTGTTTGTATAACTATGACGAGATGCGCACGTGAACGCTCTATTCAGATGAATTAGATGAAAATAGACAAGACCGGCGAGTTAAGCATAGACACAGCTGAAAATATTTCTACGAATTTACCATCAAGCAACTGCACGAAAGCTTTCTTACTTTAAGAAAATCGAGCAACAACTCGCTACCGTCTTGTTCTAGACGTGGGACCAAAGTTCTCATGGATTCCCCAGGAAAGCGCCTTGAAAGATCTCTGGGAGACAATAAACACTGTTACGTAATAATTACGTCGCTCGCTTGGGTGGTATTATCCACCACTTTGTCATAGGGATGGGGACATCGAGTCCCAGCATTGGGGACCAGACCAGAGATTAAGAGATTAAATGACGGAAGATAGCAAGACGAGCTTGGTCATTGCGAGGGAATCCACAAGATGAAGATCTTGAGTAAGTTGACTGGAGGCACTGCAAGAAGGATTATCTTTCAAGCCTATCCCATGTAGATAAAAGGCAAGTCGCCGTATTCAAAGCAGCAAGTTTTGGATAGAACACGAAGATTTGGTTTAAGGAAGGTTAATTTTTCAGCAGATATCAGAAAACAGATGAAGAAAAGTTTATATAGGATAGACGGTTTCTAGTTTCGGTACAGAGTTGGATTAGTTTATCAGCAACAGCAACTTAATGCCATGATTGATAGAGTAAATAACTTTGTTTTGACAAGTAAATCAAACAAGATCCCGCTTGCTTCGAAAATCAGTCGTTTTGGTTTTTTAAAATCATACAATGATTGCGAAAAAACTCGATACATTTATTACTTATAAATATAAATAATTGCTTACTTATTAGCTAAAAATAAAATTTTTATTTTTTGCAAACCAAACGAAGAAAATTACCAAACACGGAAGGCCAAATTTGGCCCACTGCAAAGCCAAGCACAGCCCACCTGTAACCGGGGAGCTGGGAAACACCTTTCCACGTGTCCTCCGAGGGGGTGCCGAGAACCTTGAAAATCAGCAGCAGCTGGTCGGGTACGGTGGATCCAGGAAACAATGGCTGGCCCGCGGCCATTTCGAAAAATATACAACCGATTCCCCTGCAAGCAGTACATCCGGGTAAATATACATCCGGGTGAATATACCAAATTGTTACGAGAGGTCATTTCTTCGAATAAATGTTAAACTAGCAACTTTGTGAACTGCGCGAGATATAGCAAATGTTGATTAAGCAATAAACTACTGACTGAATTATAACCACCAACTGAAAAATGTCCACACACAAGCAACTGCACATCGATCTCAGTTTTACGACTCTTTTAAGCACACTCTTGATTATATGGGATTCTTTCAAGCTTGGTGGTACAAATATAGTACTACTTGTTTGAACCAAAGTAACGAGCAGTGGTTCAAAAAATGTACCGCTATTTACAATTATTTTCCTTGCGTTATCACCAGTTCAGAACGCCAACCGCTTTACTTATCAGATAATCAGAAGTTTGTGCAATGCATCTGGCAACAATTTCGTCACGTGTACAGAATTTTTTTATTCACTTTTAGCAAATTATAACAATAAAGGAATAATTCATCATATTTGTAAATATGACAAAAAATAAATTTTTGGCCTTTTGGAGTTTTTTTGTTCGTTTATTTTGGGCCTGAAAAAGTTAAAACTTAAGATTCCGGTTTGAAAATTCCTGAGATTCGATAATTTTTTGTTTTTTCTGTTACACAATTTTATCGATAAAATTCGGGGTATTTCTTTAAAGAATTTTTTGCCCTTTATTTGTGTTGTTTCCAATGAAAGTGATATTATTGGTAAATTTGTATTTGATATGGAGACTTTTTGGCCTACTAATGTTGTTGCTGTACTATACGAGTCGTTCTATTTGGTACAGTAAAATTTATATCGTCGTTATAACTTGATGAAACGATAATTAAAAAGTGTGTTTAAAATTCGCTTTTTACAGTTTCTTCTTACTTTCCTTTTATTAATTTTTGAGTATGATTTAATGCAATTACAAAAAATCAAAAACATTCAAGAACCAATAAGAATTTATCGGAGAACTTAATAATACCTTTAAAAAAATTCAAAGAATTATTCTGTTTAATGCTCGCGTCTATTTCAAAACTAAATACATTTAAGGTGTAGCCGTTTAAAGAAGCTACGTTTGATCTATTCTAGAAAAACTACATGTTAAAATGCACAACAAAAGCCTGTTTTCACCACTAGCGTGGAATGAAGTGTTTGTTTGTTTCATTAATTTTTTTACTTCTTTCCGCGCTTAAGCGCTAAAGGAAGCAGAAAGAATCAATAAAAGAAACAAAGAATACTCCATTGCACGCTAGTAGCGGAAAAAAATCTTTAGCCTTTTAGAGCCACGGTTTTCCTTCTTAAATGAACGCGGAAGACTGCGAAATCAAAAAAATTAACAATACATTATCAGATATCAAAATAAGAAACGCAAAAATATCTTAACGAGAGCGCTGTGCTTGTTCTCGAGATTCGAGCGTAGATGAAGTCAATTCGAGCCTCTGATAACGTTTCACTTTTCTCATATTGTCGCCAACAATGCCTTAGCCATTATTAAAAGAATAATTTTAGCTTGAAATTATGGCTTTTTTATGGCAACTTTTGGTGTTTGAAAAAGTTGCTTATTAATTTTTTCTGACAAGAGATTTTCAAAAAAATTTACTTGCGAATAGAAAAAATTGGCAAATTTTTTTTCTAAGAGACAAACAAACAACAAATTTTCTATTTTTTATCATTCAACTTGGACAAAATAAGTGTTGTTTACGTTATAAAAGTGAATTTCTTTTTTTCAGTGCCGCTTAATTATTTTTAAGTTTTAAAGGTAATTGATTAATTTTCTGGCCCACTTGCAGTTCCCTCGTGACATACAGGTAAAGTTTAAGGAAGGTAACTATGTTCCGGCGTGGCAAGCTAAAATCATAAAAGCTTAAACATTTTACGAATTATCTAGAACTTTCCTGAGCAAGTTGCTGCTGCTGCTAGCCAAGTTGAAAATAGAGCTGGTTTTATTTTGAGTTATAAGTAAAAGCCTGAAAAAACTCAATTACGTCCGCTCAGTAAATTATAAGAAATTATAAAGCGATGCCCGATATTTCAAACTGCCGGGGCTTAACTAATTCAAAAAAATAATTTTATATTATAGCTATTTAACAACCATTTGTAACACAATCAAGATTTTTCTGCTTTATTACAGTTCAACAAGGTTACAGTAAAATGTCTTAATACTGGTTTCGGAACCCTTGTTTTTATAAAGTTTATCTAAAACGAGCACGTATCGGTAATCTAAAAAACCAACAGCAACAGCATCTCCATAAACAATGGAACAATATCATACCTGCAAAGAGCAGTAACACAGCCGCAATCACCTACCATACATAAACAAGCGGAAAAAACATAAACTCATCTCGAGCAGTGAACTCGTGACCTTTCACCCAGTCACTCGTGACCTTTCAACTCGTGACCGAAGTGAACGACCTGATGACGACCGGCACCCACCATATATCGATCGAGGAGTTGTATTCGGTGGAGCCCAGCAGGACGTCCGGGGGTCGATACCACAGCGTCACGACTTCGTTCGAGTAGGTTTTGGTTGGGACCGACTTGGCGCGCGCCAAACCGAAGTCGGCCAGCTTCAGTTCCCCCTTGTCGTTGATGAGCAGGTTCTGCGGCTTCAAGTCCCTGGGGACAAACACGGCAGGTCGAGTTTTGTTTTATGCTGATCAGAGTATTCAAACGTATTTTGGGCTTGCACAAGAAATTAACTCTGAACGTAATATCAGTTGTTTTCTACAAGAAACGCTTTTTTTAGCGCTACAAGAAAAAACGAAGCAAACCTATCTACTGTAGTTATTAAACATTTAAGCAATGCTGTTTCAACAGTAACAAAAATAGTAGAATTTTAAGAGCATCAATAAAAAAATAGTTTTTTACACACAACGGTAACATTTTTGATGCAATTGAAAAAGATATTTGCTGAACAAATAACACAACTAAGAGACAAGAACGCATAAAGTTGCAGCATTTCGAATAAAAAGTTTGAAGTGAACGCAACATACGACTATGGCGTTAAATGTTTTTCTTAAAACAGTGCAGCAATTCAGCATCAACCGCAAGGAGTCAACCTGTGATCTTCGGATCACAAGTTGGTGCCTGGATCAACTAAACCGAGCTGCTCCAAATAATAACTCCTAATTAGCTGCTGACAACATCGCTGCTTCTATTGGGAATACAATTGCCGCGAGCAAGAAATTAGGATATTTTTGCAATCTTTGGTATTAGTAATTGTTGGAACTCTCAAACTGACGTCTCGGGAGGGAAACGCAAACCATTGAGAAAGTGGAGTGGTTGCTCCACATTGCTGACTGAAGAAATGCGTAAGTTTGTTTCAATCACAATCAAAAGTCTACCCGCCGACCGAATTGAATTGATAGACAATCTGTTCTAAAATGGGTCGCAGAAGTTCACTAATTTCTCCGCTGCACAGTTAGACGCTCAGCATCACAAAATATAACGAAAAAACTTTCTATGACTATTCATGAAGATCCAACAGTTTCTTCGTTGCTGCATCAGTTTATTACGAAATGCAAGAAGTTATGCATTGGCGATGAAACTTGTTAAGCGTAACTGATACAAAAACTTTTCACAAACTATTTAAGTAACAACATACCGGTGGAGAATTCTCCGCTTATGGCAATATGCAATTCCACGCAACAGCTGGAAGAGGAAGATCTAAATGTAGAAAATTTTCAATCGGACTACTAAAGAATCAGCCGTCTTTTAGATAATACTGACGAAAGCGAATTTTGAGAAAGCACACAACTTACTCTGACGTTGTTCATAGACAGGATATTGTTGCAACCTTCCATGTATTGCTTCAAGTCACGATCCTAAAAGAACTCAGTTTATTTCTATTGGGTGTCTACTGTAATCATCTATTTATCTTCCTAACTTGCAGTGTAAAGGTGGAGACGGTAACTTATGGCAACCGTCAAGCGGTTGTCACAACCTGCTTCTAATTACGCCAAAGCAGTTCCTTTCTGGTTCTACTTTTTATTTTATTTGAATTGATACGGATGTTACAGTACTGTGCAAATTAATTGGGACACTTGCGGTAAATCAAAAAAAACACAACTTTCTCATTATTCGACTTTATTAGCATAGAAATAAACAATAAATTAACAAATTAATATTTGATATGTCCTCCCTTCGATTTTATGGTCATTGCCACTCTTTTTGACATTGAGTGAACAAGATTACAGCACATCTTCTTCAGCTCTTCATCATGATAACCGATCCTTATTATAGCTGCAATCAGTGATGTTTTCGTAGAACAGTTATATTTAGAAAGTTTTCTTTTGATTATTGCCCAAAGATTTTTAATTGGGCTTAAGTCTGGAGAATTTCCGGGCCAGTCTAACAGGGTTATACCGGTCTGCGCAAAAAAGGTTTGCATTTTCTTTAAGGTATGGCAAGGTGAGAGATCCTGCTGAAAAACTCTTCCTGCTAGGAAATCACTATCCGATAAGATAGGGAGCAAATAATTCGCCAAAATGTCCTTGTATTTATCTGAATTCATTATTCCTGCAATGGGTATAAGGCTTCCTGGTCCAAACGCAGTGAAAAAACACCAAAACATCGTTTTTTTTTTGGTGGATGCTTTGAAGCTTGCTGAATGTATGCTTCTCTTGAGTGGTTCACCGATGCTTCTCCAGACATACCATAAACGGTAGCCACAGACTTTAAAATGGGTTTTATTAGAAAATATTACTTTTTCCCACTGGTCTGTACCCCAGCTTCTATATTTCTTTGCCCACTAAAGTCTTTTCTTTTTTACTTTAGTAGTTAACAATTGCTTTTTGGTGGGTTTCCTTGCAATCCTCCCTGAGACAAGGAGCCTTCTGCGGATGATTGAGGGATCAACGAACACTCCTGATGTTGCTAGATCACTTTGCAACTGTTTACTTGTTTTTCAAGGACTTTTGACGCTATTTCTGATAATCATCTTATCATCATGGGACGTAGTTTTCCTTTTTCTCCCACATCTTCCGCGACGGTGCACCATTCTCATCTGTTGCCTTCACTATCCTACCTACGCTTGATTTGACTATGCCCAATCGATCAGCTATTTGTCTTATCGATAGGGCGCTATGCTGACTTAGTGCAACAACTTCAGATCCTTTACTTGGAGTGACATCCATTGCAGGAATAACACTAAAACTTTTGGAAATTCTGAAATATTCAAGCTCAAATTCAAGCTTACTTTACTCAAGCGAATTTACAAAGAATTTTGAGGCATGAATAGCCACAACATCACATGTGATTCACAGATTATGACATGACGCTTTATTCCCAGGGGACAAACACAACATTTCAGCGGGAATTTTTCACTCTCTTTCAAGATATGACGAATCTATTCTAAAAAAACGCCTGAAAAAATGCCCGTCCCAATTAATTTGCACAGTATTGTACATTTTAACAACTACTCCAATCTTAAAAGTAAAATTTCATACCTCTCCCCCCAAAAAAAAACGATCAAAAATAAGCATGTAGCAATATCACAGAATTTCCTTAAGTAGATGAAATAAATCGCTGAAAAATTTTTATGAGTTTAAATTTTTCATTTCGAGTTACATTTGTGAGTCAAGAAAACTTTTACAGATCTCTGTGAGTCAAAAAGTGTAAAAATACAGAAAGTTACACCAATAAAATAGTAGTAGAATAAGATTTAAAAATTTGATCAAGCTCGAATCACGAAGAACATGAAAAGGTGATAAAATCGGCAAATCACGTGATTGCGATTCGATTAGCGGCCAAAAAACTTGCGCTTTGAGTTTCCAAAATAAAAAGCTCACGGTGCACGTCCGGCTTAGGTCAGATTGTCAAAATGTTAATAACCTAATTTTTTGCAAGCAGGGAAATTCCTGCCCAACGACGTATTGGGCAAATTTCTCAACTAACCGTTACAAAAAAGGTTTCCACGAAACCGTGTCGAATCGCGTGAAATCGTTTCGACTTTTGGATATCTCCTTTTAAAACTAATCAAGACTTTATAAATTGAGTTTTAACTTTATAAATTTCGCAGTGAGATATGCATCACTGACGAGCTCTAATAAGAGCGAAACTCGAGTCTGGTGCTTCTCATTTTTAAGCAGTTTGGTTTCAAGTATAATCAAGACTTCGGACGAAACTTATCAGATACAACAACCAAAAATTTTGATTTTTTAAAAAATGCGCCTGAAAGCACGCGTTTAACTTATCAAAACAAGTTCCTTTTTAACACCATAAAGCATTGCGTTTTTAGATAAAAACGAACTTGTTTTTAAATCAACTATTAGATTGTTAAAAAATAATGTGCTCTCGAAACACTCTGTTTTGCAAAGCTATTTTAACATAGTATTTGTAGTCTATTTTTGGTCAATTTTTCTGCGCACAATAATTTATTTGATGTGCGGCCTTAAACTTTTTAACTTACTTTAAGGCAGAAAATTTTTTTGTAGCAGCGTAGAAATCCTTAATGATGAACTCAACAATATATGACCTTAGCTTATTTTTACATGAGTTCAAACTTGGGGATAATGCCTCCGAAACTGGCGTCAATATCAACAGAGCATGGATAGATGGGTTCACAAGTGATGGTGATACTAGTAGTGGTGGTGGGCTTACCGAACCCACTCCTAGGTATGAGGGCGTGAGTCGACTTCGCGGAGCTCAATATTGGGAACCGCCTAAGGATGAAACCAGAAGTTTAAGATAATAAGGGAGTGGCCAAAGATGGCCAGACGTATGGAGTCAAGAGCAGATCAGTTTAGCACAAAATAAAAGTTGTCCTGTGATTCGGAATTGCAGTAGCTGCCCAAAGTCTCGGCTTGACCAGTCCTGTGGCGGTATGTAGTAAGAGTGCTACGCCCGTTGCAACGTAAATGAGAGAGAGCAAAAAAGCGAAGCAAGAAAAAGTAAATTACAAAAATGATCAGACAGTACTATGAGATTTTGTACGCAGATGATTTGGTACTTCAAGAGAAGGTTTAATGAAAGAGGTTTTGTACGCAAATGATTTGGTGCTGATGAGTGAAACGTGGGAGAATTTGAAGGAAAGGTTTCTAAAAAGAGAAGTGCAATGGAGAGCAAGAGACTGAAAGCGAATCTTGAAAAGACAAAGGTGATGGTGTGTGGGTCAGAGGGTGAAGTCATACGGAGTAAAATAGACTCAAGTGGAATATGTGGCAAAAGGGTGACTGTAAATTTAGTCTTATTTACAAAATACGACCAATGGATTCATGAAAGGTGCTTTGTTGAAGAAAGTAACTCAGAGTGCAGCAAGATTTTTTGTTTGTAATAAGTGTGATAAAGCGACGAATGGTGCAGAAGTGCAACAGGAGGTAATGTGTGATGAAGTGGAAACTGTTAAGGGAATTTGTTATTTTGGCAAAGGTTGAATGCCAGTGGAGGATGGGAAACTGCAGTCACTGCAAGAATAAGAGTGGGATAAAAAAAAGTCAGGGAGTGTGGTGAGATACTGTTTGAAAAAGATTTTCTTTGTGGATGAAAGGAAATATATATACTGTACTGTGAAATCTATGTGAGATTCAGCTATGTTATATGGAAGCGAAACGTGGTGTTTGAGAAAAAATGAAGTAGCTATTTTGACAAGAGCAGAAAGATCTATGGTGACAGTGATGTGTGGTGTAAAGTTGGTGGACAAGAGGAATACAGTGGAGCTTATAGACATGTTGGGATTGAAGGAAGCAGCAGAAAAGCTGGCAAGGGCAAATGGTGTGAGGTGGTATGGTCATGTTTCGAGACAACCTGAGAAAGATGTTTTCATGAAGGAAATGGTACATGAAGTGGATGGGAAACGTAAACAGGGCCGACCAAAGATAAAATGAAGAGAACAAGTTGAAGGAAACACGAGAAGGATTGATTTAAGTAAAGAAGATGCGGCAGATCGGTGTAGGTGGAGAGAAGGTGTAGGAAGAATTGCGAAAGTAGTGGGATGCATCCGGCCACCTCTATTCATGGGGATATTTAAGCCGGATTAAAATTGAATTGATGATGATCGATGAGTACAAAGACGGCTTTAGAAATTCCGTAATGGAGACGACAGCCTTGAAGGTGAAAAAGATAGAGGCATGTAATCTTGACAATAAACAATTTCAAGCAGTTGTTGAGCAAAATCCACGAAAAAGTGTCAAAAAAATGTTTCAGACACTTAGTGTCAGCAGTGCAATAGTTTCATGCCATTTACAGAGTATTGAAAAGGCGAAAAAGCTTCATAAAAGGGTTTCTCATGAGCTCAATGAGCATCAAAAGCTTAGGCGGTTTAAAGTGTGCGCGATGCTCTGCCTCCGTAGCAACAACAACTCTTTTCTTCAAGGCTCTCTCTCTCATCTTCACCACGAAGTTTCAGGAACCACCTTTGTACTGCCCGATCACTTGTGGACCCATCTCCCATGCTCTATTGATATAGAAAGTAGTTTCGGAGACAATGTACCCGAAGGTCATATTTTTGTTGTGTTCATCATTAAGGACTTTTATGCTTCAAAATAATTTTCTGCCTGAAAATAAGTCAGACGATATTTACGAACGCAAATCAAATATTACGCATACGAAAACTGACCTAAAATAAACTACAAATACTATGCTAAAATAGCTTTGTAAAACAGAGTATTTCAAAGGGCCATTATTCTTGTTACTACCTAATATTTCACTGCTTATTTTTTTGTAGCAAAATCGAACTGTCGAACATATTGTTAAGTGACACCGCAAACAAAACTCCGAAGGTTAGTTAAACTTTTATAAAAAAAACTTGAAAAACGCCCAGAAAACAAAAGTGTTCGTTAATCATTTCTGATTTATCAAGTACGTTAATTCATTAAACCCTGAAATGACGTTCAATCATGAATTATTAAACAAAAAAGTTTTCTATTGAGTTGACAATACAGAAAATTAACATTAAAAGCTTGTAAAAGCATTACGAATGATTGATAACAAAAAAAACTTTGTGAAGAAAACAAAGAGTTCTCAGTGAAAGCATCGAGTTTTTTTCTTTTCTCAGCAAAACTCCAAATCAACTCCTACTAGAATATTCGAATCGCTTTTCATGCAAGAGCATCGCTGAAACGCTTAGTCACGACAAAAAACCGTCATTGCTTCAATAACACTTGTATTGGATTAAAACAATGAACTATCGTTGAAACATGATATTATAGATATTATTAATGTTGCTATAAAGAGTTGTTTAAGTATTGAGTGTTGTTAAAGTATTGTAGCTGGATAAAATTCGAACGGAATATCACCATAAAAACATCGATCGCCAATACCTTTGCAAAAGACTGAAAAACGTTTTCGTAAAATTCAACTTTAAGCAGGAAAAACAATTTTAAACCAAAACTTTATTGTAGAAAGTAAAGCTTGGCGCAACAATCTATATTCTAAACGAAAATAACTCAATGTGTAACGTTAAGAAATCATCTTCATAAACGATTCACGAAACGGTTTTAAAATGTTTAGCGAGTTTCGACTTTTTGAATTGGGTTTATTTGTACAGTGTCATGTGAAAGCTACTAAGCAACGAAAACCTACACCTGATATGACGTCAATAAAATACATTTTAATCATTACAAAGGTTTTCTTTTAAACTATTCCAATTTCCTGGTATGCAGATCAGAACTTACAAACCAAAAAAATTTTGAACTCCGGATTCAATCGACTTTTTTTAATTGAAACTTATGTTTCAGACTCAAGACTAATTTTTACTTTAAATTGAACGATACAATGCAATTTTACTGCTTTTGACTAGGCACAAACTGTTTAGAAACTTTAAAAAATTACTTAATTTGTGTACAAAGAAATACTAATGCATTTTATGGTTAGACTAACTGAGAGAAAATGAGGCAATTAACTTGAATTTAGCGCATAAATATTTTACAATTCGCTTAAAAAACCGAATGCTCGGTGAAGTAGCAAACAAGGGCCGCAAATTCTTTACAAAAAAATGAAGCCAACTTAAGCAACAAGATTACAAATTTTTAATTTTTTCTAATTTCAAATCGACTATCATAAAACTTACAAAAATGCGTCTATCCCCATGATTTCTGCTCTACGTAGCAAATTTGGTATATACGACAACGGCTTGCAATGTAAGCATACTTACCAAGTACTCAAATACTAAAGTCAAACTTCTTTCTGTGTGTACAATGTCGTGCAAGGTGACAATGTTGGCTTGCTTCAAATCCTTCAGCAAAGAGACTAAAAATATAAAGCACAGAGTCTAAAATAAATAAAAAGTAGAGTGTATATATTTTAATGGTTTGAGCAGAAAACGATTACGTTTTTTACAGCGTCATGCGTAGTACTAAATTAACACAATAGTAAGCGATTGCATAAAATAACTAGGGCGCGGATTTCGTTACGGCGTACAGTTAATAGATTGTGCTAGAACTGGATCGTTCAGAAAAATTATAAAATACGTTCTGTTTGCTTTTTTCATTAAAAAAATCAAATGTTTCGATCTTTTCTTTTTTTTCAAATAATTTACATCAGATAATTTCTGTTTTTTGGCATTTATGAAATTATTTCGTATAAAACAGCGTTTGAAAGCGATCATGCTGTAGGCTCAATTTTTAGACTGATGAACAAATTTTAAAATCGAAAATCACAATATATACATTTTTTTAATTCACAAAAAAATGGAAACCTTAGTTTACTAATGTACGATTAGGCTTCTAAAGTACGATTAGGCTTGAAATAATTAACGTTGGCAAATAAACAAAAAACAAATGAGCGAACCTTCTCTTATGGCTGTGCAGGGTGCGCCTTCTTCGTGTTCAAGACGAATTTCTTTTAAAGCGACAATATCATTTGTTAATTTGCTTTTTCCTTTAAATACAGTGGCATATGTCCCCTAAACCAATACAAAATTATATCTGGCTGTTGAACAATTCATTTACGAACCGTGAATTCAAGAATTTAAAAGGTTTTTTTTGTCAATTAATGAAAAAAAATTTAAAAGCGGTAACTTTTACGAGAATCTAGTTAGATAATTAAGAGACCGATTAACAGCAATGATTAAATGTCAGCAAATTAGTAAAGTACTTCTGTTCAAGCTTCAGTAAAGCAGTAAAGTATACAACATTGTACAATTTGAACGCGATAAAGGGCCACGTTCAGGCAAAACTATTAAATAAAATCAACAAAGTATTTATCTTATTCGTAGAACTTTCACGAATTTATTGTCAAATTAAAATTGACAAGTTACCTCTCCGAGTTTGTTCAATTTCACGTAAGACTCGAGCTTCCCGAATCCGATCTCGGACTAAGAATAAAAACAGGATGGAGATAGTTCGATTATCACGATATATCACGATATCATTATCACGACTATTAAAAAACCATCAATTGTACAAGTTGGTCTTGAAACACAATAACTAAGAAAATTTGAGTTCTTTTGTGGGCCCCTCTGGCCGGTACCTCACATATTACAATGTTGTAATGTTTTTTCATAAGTGCAAAAGACAAATTTCATGAATCAAATACGTAATTAAAAATTAATCAACCAAATAAAACAAACAAAAGTTATATGAAAAAGATTGCAAAACTCGTACTAAAATAAACTTAAACAAAGAAAATGCAAACACAATGGCGATGCTCTCAAGTTACAAGTGTCGCAAGCAGCAGGGCAGAATGATAATGCAGGGCCGGCAAATGTCCATAAAGTCAATTGTTTTCATGGCTTTCTTATTTCATCTAAAGTTGTCGTCAAACTGTGGGTCGTGACCCAAAATAAAGTCGTTGGAAAAATTTGGGGGTCGCCTGCTATTTGACGCAATTTAATCCCTTTGCGCATTTTTAATAATTCTCTTGGAATTGTGAGAAGAACTCCTTAATTTTTGGAAACGGCTCCACCAATTTGTAATCAATAATTTAGGTCATAGATTTTACTAGCGCGGACTTAATCGAAAATTTTTGTTGGTCTATTCTAAATAATGACCATTTTTAAGATCTCGGGTCGCCAAAAGAGACAAATTTTGCATTTTAAAAATTGGGGTCACTTAAGAAAAAGTTGGCGACTACTGATCTAACGTATACCAGTGTCGATATGAGCTGCTCTTAAGTTAAAACCAAATCAGTCATAAATTTGTTTTATCAAATTTCATTTACAAAAAAGTAATTTCTAGCTTATTGTGCTATTTTTTAAGCGGCTATAAATACATTGAAAATTCTGTGTTTCAAAAGCTTTTTAATTGAAAATTTGTTCTCTTATGTAAAGCATAAAGCCTGGTCTACACCAGGCGTATAAATTTTGCTTACGCTGATCGTAACCGTACAGCATATCCTTGAAAAAATATATAAACAACAAAATAATTCAAACATTCTTCAAAAAATATAATTTTTTGTACCTTGCTAGGCAACTTCTACTCAAATAGATTTTTTACGCTGAGAGCAAGCGATTTTTCGCCAGCTTATGCGTAGGATTTTTTCGTCGACGGCTGGGGTAAAAATATAATACATAATCACTTTTTTGTTGAAAAATTACGTCTAGTGTAAGCAAGGCTTATCGTCCCAAAAATGCGTGATTGAACAGAAAATGTGTCATTTTATGCGTTTTTTTTTAATTTTTAATTTCAAAATTGTTATTGTGATGCACTGCCAAAAAAATTCAATTTATTTTTCTACATAGCAGCGATGGCAAAATGCGGCTCGCCGTACTTTCTCTTGCAACTCTTCTGACTAAATAGTCACGTGCAACGGGAACCAATAATGTCGTATTTTTGAAATACGAAATTGTTTACCTCAACCAATCAAAAAAATCATCACATTGATTTCTTAAACAGTTTAGACCTAAAATGTTGGTTGTTTTAAAGTGATGGCATCTTTCTTTCTTTTTTTTTTTTTTTATCATCAACTAAATTACAATTCAAATCCTAGTTAACAGGAGACTTAATCAAAAAATATAACGTTGTAATATAAACGAAAACAAAAAAAATCATTATATCTTGGCCTTGGCCAGCCTTGCTATATACTAATGTCAATTGCTCTGTATCTGTTCCAGTTAAACCAGAAGAATTTGATATCAAACTTTTAATAATAAGCCAAAATCGTTAAGTCAAGCCAAAAGTTAAATACATTAAAAAATTGTTTTGGTGCAATTGAAAATGTCCTAACCATTAAAAATTCAGTAAAATAACAATAGAAGTACACTTATATTTAATGATAACACTAGCTGATAGCGTGACTGAACATAAGTCGGAAAAAAGTATATGTTATGGTTGAATGGGATAAAATTTGTTGCTGCCTTGAGATTATGTATACTTTTTTTCTTGCACTAGAAATAGTGAATAATATTATCAGCTCATTACAATTAAAACTAAACAACAATTTCAACAACAACTTTATAACATTTTCAAAAATCTGAAAATTCAAGTTTTTTGGAAAAAAGACAAGCTAACAATTAATCAAAAAGCATGTACTTGTATTCTAAAGTGTTCATGTAGGATGTAATTGCCAAAAATGAAAAAAAAAACACCAAATTAGTCTTTATTTCCAGTAATTTTTTTTAATGAGATAATGATAACAAAAACTAAAAGGCAGCAAAAAAATTTCAACCAACCAGAGATGCACGTCTCATTCTTCTAGATAAAGGAGGATTTACTCCAGGTGAGGTTTGCAATATGTAAGATGGAATTTGGACATTGGCAGGAAGTGAAAGCCGTTTGTTGGCGAGTTTTCGGGTATAATTGCGCATCATCACAGAAGGAGTGGCAACTTCATCGGATGAAGCATTACCACTTTCTCCATCTGATCCAAAGCCTTGTAAGCTGGTGCTTTGATTGACTATGCCTAAAACACAGAGACTTGTAACATTTGCTATTCACTACCAAATACTGATAGCTATTTAAAGCAATAAAAACTTGAAACTAATGAAAAAAATATTACATATGATAGAGAATAAGTTTAAATCAATCAAAAAACTGCCATATGAGTTTTGTTGAAACTGAAGTCAAACCAGAAAAAAAAGAAGTTGATGTATTAAGGTGCTTTGAAAGTTGTTTTGTATGAAATTAGAAGTTAATATTTCGTGATTTTTACAGTGGTTGATAAACCAATAACTTGAAGAAAGTGGCCTTCAAAAATATTTTGGTATGTAAAATGTTTTCATAAAATGCGTCTTCAATTGGCAGTAAAAAATTTGTGTTTGTGTTTTAATTGGTTAATTGATTTGGTTTGTTGTTAGTTAAAAAATTTTGAACAGTGTCATATCTATTCTAATAAACGTTTGTTATCTGGCTTTTATTTGTACATGAATGCATGTACTTTAGTGTAGATAAACTGCATAAAGACCAGAATTACATTGGATCTATGTAAAAAAAGAATTTTGATGATGTACTGTACAACTTCGCTACATGCAAGGCTTGTAAAGTTACTTAAATCATAATTTTGTACTTAGTAAAAAGGTAATAAAATGTAAAGACGAATTTATTTTCTATTACAAAATCTTAATTTTTAGTTATCATCTTTACCCCTACCCAGACTGGGCCCTGCACAATCTGTTTCACATAGGATCCTGCAATAGTTAAGGCCAGCCCTGGTTATGGTCTAAATAAATGTGGTCTCCTTGCTCCCCAGACCTTCAGCTGATGAACTTCTTCATATGGTTGATACTTGAGGCAAAAGCTTGCTCAAAAGTGCACCACTCTGTAAAGGATCTAAAGCTTTCCTTGGAGCTAAGATGGCAAGAAATACCTCAGAGCCAGCTGCATACCATTGTGGAAAATGTTGGAAGAAGATTAAAGTCAGTTATAACTTCAAAAAAAAGCATGTATAACAACTTGCCTTTTTGACTTGAGATACATTAACTAATTTTTAATTTTAAATGTTATATGAAAAAAGATAAACAACTGAACAAGTTTTCTTATGATAAATAAAATATATAACAGATAACATTATAATTTTTTTAGTCTAAGACTGCAAACTTCTGGTGAAACATTCATTTGTTAATTTTATTTAAACTTTGAAGTTAAAAATGAAATTAAAAGAGCTATCTATAGTTGGTTCAAAGTTTCACAGCAACCAGAACTGCAATAGCTGGATCTCAAATAAGTTTTTAATTTAAAATGAAGTTTGGTGCAATGGTGCCAAAAGGGGGATTCCAGGTTAGTTTAACCAAAAAAACTCACTTACGGTGACTTTTTGAAAAGGCCTAAAAAATGTTTTAAAAAAACTTGTTTTCAGATTCTCCAATAGTAGTAAGCTTCAACAA
Source organism: Diplosoma virens (assembly GCA_963680785.1). NCBI lineage: Eukaryota > Metazoa > Chordata > Ascidiacea > Aplousobranchia > Didemnidae > Diplosoma > Diplosoma virens. The sequence goes on from OY796880.1 coordinate 39,041,130, forward strand.
AAATAGTTGCAAACAATTTAACCTGTATCAGTTTCAATTGCATTTTCTTCATTTTCAGCAATTGACTCAACCAAACTGCTTCTACTTCGACGTACTGAAAAAGAAAATCTTTTTCTAATACTTTTCATTTATTTTTCTGGAGAAACCAGATCAATTCTGACAGACTTAAGAATTAGTCTTTCCACCAGACATAAAAGTTTTCTTCAAAACAAGTATTCTTCAGCAAAGTTACTTAATCATTTTACACAAGCAGGTGCAAAATTGTTTTATCAAACGATATCTATATCAATATAAATTAATCAATACCAGTACATTTTAACTGTTTAGCCTACTAAAAGAATAACAGTCACAACATTTCTAATATTTCTATTCTTTTACAGTGGCCTGTAAAAATTTATACTTATTTTCTGTTGCCTATCATGATCAAGTCGCTTTAAAACCAGGAAATTGGTCCGATTGAAACATTAGTCTTAAAAACATGACTTAATTTTTAAAATATGCAAATGTTAATAAAAAAGCGACTTATATAATTTTTGGCAGCTTGGCCGAGTGATACAAAGCCGTATTGTTGACGAACGACATCGATGGGACCGGGATTGAATTCTTTCTCTCAACATTCTGCTGTTTTTTTGTTTTTTTTTTATTGAAAAAGAAAATGTTACCAACATTTAATTTTAGGACTCGGATTCCGAGTCTTACTTTTAAAATTCAAGTCCAAGAAATCAAAAACACAATATGTTCTGGATTTTGCAAAACATAATTTTGGAAACCATTATTCATTTTTTTTATTTTAATTTACTCTATATTTACCTTCTTGACTCACAGGAAAGCGACGGAGGTGCTATACGTAGGATAAGCATTTATCCCGACCTACTTGTGAAGATGCCAAAGTACAGGGTGTCCATAAAGTCTCTTTACAATTTAAAAAAATTATTACAAAGTGAAATGATGAGATATCGCAATGAGGGTTGTTTTATGTTAATCAGTATTTCATAAAGTTTTTATTGACACTAAAATTTATTGTTTCAGATAAAATCTCTTAATTAAAATTTTTTATATTCAACGATTAAGTTATATGAACTGAATCCCCACAAAATGACTACTCCTCAAGAAAAAGCGCAATGTGTATCCTGGTTCATTGAACAAAATCAGATGTTCAGACCCAGCGAAACTACAGAAGTAAGTATGGAAGAGACCCTGTGCACTGTTGAACGTGGTAGTTCCAATTGTCTGGCAGCAGTACGGATGGACTTCATAGGAGAACGTTGAAAGGCTTGCCTTACACGCTCGATGTTTTCTTCAGATGTTCTTGGTCACCCACTCCTCCTTGTATCGAACACTGTCCCTGTCTCCATAAATTTCTTGTGCCATAAATGAATTGAAGGAGGTGATGATGGTTCTCTTCCATACTTACTTCTGTAGTTTCGCTGGGTCTGAACATTTGGTTTTGTCTCAATGAACCAGGATACACATTGCGCTTTTTCTTGAGGAGTAGTCATTTTATGGGGGTTCAGTTCATATAACTCAATCATTAAACATAAGAAATTTTAATTAAGAGAAACAACAAACTCAAAGACCAAAAGGGTCTGGACCAAAAACGGTCAGGCAGGCAAAGAAACCCACCAAAAGAAATCCTGCCACGGGTCAAAAGGACCATTTCAAAAGCATATGGCTGGACAAAAATTTATATACGTAAAATAAAACATACAAATAGCAAACAAGAATAGGTGCAAAAGAAGTAAATTATGTGAACTTTTATCCAACTGGACGGGCCGTAATGATCTGGATGTTGCTTTGAAGTCTTATTGGGCTTTTATCACTTTCAATTTCTTTATCCAATTAAATGGAGTTACCTGTAATAATAAAAACCAGCAGCAGATGTTTTAAAATTTGTGCAGTCTATTACTATTAAAAAATATGTAAATCATAATCATGGCGCTAAACCATGCTGCCGACAATTGCATTATACAAGCAGACCAATATAAACTTCTAGTTTTGTTGTATTCTCGGAAGTTTTAACAACCAGTTTTACATCAAGGCTAAATATTGGTCATATACCACTTTATAAATGAGTAAATAAGTGAAACCCTAAATTTAATTCAATCCATTGTCACTCGTCTAATCAAACTATTTAAAATTTTTTGAACTAATGCTTTTTAAAAGTCATGGACAAAAATATAAAAAACTCAAACTTATGACCAGTATGCAATTATCTCAGCAAATTTTCTTCTCCCCCATTAACAAAACTTCCTATAATCAGTGGGGTATATTCAAAATTAGAGGCCTGAGGCAAAATTCTAATTAAGAGCTCTCAACAAATGACATGTTACGTCGTTCGCGTAAAATATTTGCGATGTAGGTATTGGGTATGGGTTTCGAGCCAACGCGCCTTTTGTATTAGTGATGAATAATCAGCGCTACCTTTTAGTGCATTCTCGCGCGGCTGTTGGGCATCAAGTGATGCCACGTTGTATTGGCGAGTTTTTGACTTGAGCTGGCTGTGACTTAGTGTTTCGACAGAGTCTTTAGAATTTATTTTGACAGCTATATATTTGTCCCTTTGGACGTTTGTCTACTTTTGGTACAGAATTCGGTAGTTTGATTTCCTTTGCTCGTCCGCCCAACATCGTTGGTAAGTTTGTGGACAATCTGTCTACGTGTTGAAACTAATTTGTGTTATATTGTTTAAAAAACCGTTTCCGACTAGCGCCGTAATTATTGTTTTGTTTTTGTTGTGATTGTCCTTATCTTATAATCCAAGATAACTAATTACCATAACTGTTTATATGGCTTTAATCAACTCATAAAACACAACACTAAAACCTATACAAAACAAGCACAGTTAATACAACAAAACGAATAACGCACGCAATAAACGAAGCTTTGTTAATTGTAAAGGCACTTAAAGCACATTATTTTACAGCGTAGTTTGCTTACAAAGAAAAGGAAAAAGGTCTAGAGGCGATTGTTACGTCATATTTTACAACATTTTATCCTCTTTTATTTGGAATTAAGGGTCATATCTAGGCGGGGGAACACCAAGGTTTTCGCGTGTTGATCTACGGGGGACCGTAGAGGGGCAATCTTTTTCTGTAAGATGTTTATTTGGTAGGACATCTGTGTTATCTTCATCATGGAGTAGAGGTGAATTTGCATCAGTCGAAATTTCATTTCCAGGTTTTTCCGTCTGCTGCTGCGCAGTTTCTGATATGGTCTGTTGGCTGTTTTTAGGACAAGGAGCTAAATCGCTTATCGAAACGGTCCCTTCTCTTCCGTCAGCGTATCGAATGCTGGCGTACGTAGAATTGGCTTCAACTAATTGGACCTCTTCTACTAAATCATCATTTTTGTGAGTTTTCACAAATTTTCGTAACAAAATTGGGCCCGGAGTGGCCAACCAAGCAGGTAAGGATTTTCCTGATGGAGATCGTCTATCGAAATTGAAAAATAGCTCATGTGGAGTGCTATTAGTTTTTGTGTTAAGTAAAGATCGCAAAGATTGAAGAGCATCTGGCAATACTGCTTCCCATGACGAAACTCCAAGATTATAAGTCTTTAATGCCAGCCGAATCGCTTTCCAAATTACCCCGATATAACGTTCAACTTGAGAATTTCCTGTTGGGTGGTACGGTGATGATTTACTGGATGCTATTCCTCTTTTGAGCAAGAATTCTTTTAGCACTTTTGAAACAAATGATTTCGCATTATCTGAATGTATATAATTGGGCATACTACAGAAAGAAAACAACTGGTTTAAACAATTTATTACCGATTGGGTATGCATGTTGGGGCAAGGAAAGGCAAAGGGAAACCGGGAGTACTCATCAATAACCATTAAAATATACTTGTTCGTTGTTGAAAAAGAAAGTGGCCCTTTAAAGTCAATGTTTATTCTTTCAAAAACTTTTGTTGCCTTCACAAGAGTTTGCTCTTCCATCCTATAGAATCGAGGCTTTAATTCTGAGCATATCTGGCATGTTAAACACACTTTGCGTACATCTTCTGCAGAAAAGGGCAAGTTTTTTGTTCGAACAAAATGCAACAGCCTCGTTATTCCTGGATGACACAATCCTGAGTGAATTTCCATTAAATTTGAAGTAGATGCACAATAAGCTCTAGTCAGTGAATCTGCAACCACGTTGTCCCTGCCAGGGCGATACTTGATTGTATAACTAAATGAAGCAAGCTCCAGTCTCCAACACTGAATTTTGTTATTCTTAATTTTTGTTCTTTTGCGATTATCAAGCATAAAAGCAACTGATCTCTGATCGGTTATCAAGGTGAAGTGCTGTCGGGAAAGAAGGTGACTCCATTTTCGCACAGCTTCGACTATGGCAGTTGCTTCCTTTTCTACCGCAGGATAATGTACCTCACTACCTTGAAATGTTCGTGACATAAATGCCACAGGACGCCCATTTTGATTGAGCGTGGCTGAAATTGCCACATCGGAAGCGTCACACTCGACAACAAAAGGTAAATTTTCATCAATAGAAAGTAATACAGCTTTTTCAATTTCTTTCTTAAGAGCATTGAAGTCATTTAGAGCTGTGTCATCTAACGGAAATTTTGTTGTCTGCTTTAAACTCTGGATCTTGTCCGAAAACTGAAAAATCTACTTTGCGTAGTAGGCAAATAAGCCGAGCACACGTTTCAAGGCTTTTTGATTGTTAGGAGGAGGAAGGTTTTGAAGTGGTATCAACCTTTCAGGATCGGGTTTGATGGTACCATTACCTACACAATATCCCAAAATGTTTATATAGGGGACAGAGGAAATAGTTTTAGAATCGTTCAAAGTTCAATTTCTCTGCCGAAGCGCATCAAACAATCGAGTAACATTTTGATCATGCTCTTTCTGAGTTCTCCCTGCTACCGTGATGTTGTCTAAATATGGGTAAGTGTCTTTTAGCTTTGCATCGTCAATCATTTTATCCATTTCTCGCTGAAAAGCAGGAACACCGTTTGTTACACCAAACGGAACTCTAGTGAATTCCCACAGTTTTCCTCCAGCTTCAAAAGCAGTGAAAGCTCTATCTTTTGCCGCAATGGGTATTTGGTGGTACGCACTACGCAAATCGAATGTTGAAAAAACGTGGTATTTTGCCAACTTGTTTACCAAAACATCGATTCTTGGTAAAGGATATGCGTCGAGATCAGTATACAAATTGATAGTTTGTGAGTAATCTATGCACATTCGTTGTTTATCATTTTTCGCATCTTTGACAACAACAACTTGAGCACGCCATGGTGAAATGCTGGGTTGAATTATGCCTTCCGCTCTCAGACGGGTTATTTCACTATTTATAAACTCTTGGTCACTTTTGTTAAATTGCCTCGATTTGACAGCGATGGGTTTGACGTCATTCGAAATATTATGAAACAATGAAGGAAATGCTGCAGTAGCACTTGAAATTGCACACACATTTCGAGCCACAATAAAATCATCTTTACAACCGCCAAATTTAAACACGACTTGTTCATGTTGAGATTGAAAATCATGCCCTAACAATAAGTCAGTACATAGGTTTTTCATAATCTTTAATGATACAAAATTATAATTTACACCATTAATACTTAGATCAGCAACACAACGGCCAGCAATATTGTTTTTTAAATTAGATGAGGCCATTAAAACATTTTCATGATGCGGAAATACTTTTAACTTTAATCTTTTTGCCGTGGTCTCATTAATAAAACAACTCGAACTTCCAGTATCAATCAACGTAGAAACTTCAACTCCTTTTATGTAAGCTACGATCGTTGCACTTGCTAGACAGTCTGGCGCCGGTCGAATCGCACACAGATTAGAATTGTACATACAAGCACTGGCATTATTATTAATCTTAGTTTTACATACTACAGAAAAATGGCCTTTTTTATTACACTTATAACAAACAGCATTTTTTGCAGGACAATTACTTCTGCTGTGGTAGGTTCGGCCGCAAAAATAGCACAATTTACTCACATTATTTGTCGCAGCCAATGTAGAGTTTTCTATTGTCGAAGTAGTTTCCTGCGGAGCTCGTGGCCCGCTTACATCAGGCACCATGCTTGTAGATGCTAGAGTTCCGCCATTATGGCCGTTCACTGTATAGACTTCGGAACTTTTTTGAGCTGAGTCGAGGGTCCTTGCTTGTTCAAACGCTCGTTCAAGTGTCAACTCATTATTTTCTAGCAAACGTTGTCGGATAGTATGAGAGCTTATTCCATTAATAAAGGCATCTCGTATCATTTCCTTTCTGTACTCTTCACTTGATACATTAGCAAAATTGCAGTCCTTGGAAAGTTGCGTCAGTGTTAACAAAAAATCGTCTAGAGATTGGGCCGCTTCTTGCTTTGTAGTAGCCAGCAGGTGTCGAGCGAAGACAACATTCGGAGTTTTAACAAAAAGACTTTTCAAAACTTGAATTGCGGCCTCGTATGTTTCACATTCATCTATGTGGTCATACACTTGATGAGACACGCAATTGACTAAAACCTTAAGTTTGTTAAAATTTCTCCGTTCCTTATGATGGGCATCGGTAAAAACCTCAACGCAATTTTCAAAGGTCTTCAACCAATGTTTCCATTCTTTCGCTGCTGTGTTTGAGCCAGGATCTAGATTTAGCCTGCATGGCTGCATCAACTTGTCCATTTTTATAAGTTGATTAAATTGTTGTGATTGTCCTTATCTTATAATCCAAGATAACTAATTACCATAACTGTTTATATGGCTTTAATCAACTTATAAAACACAACACTAAAACCTATACAAAACAAGCACAGTTAATACAACAAAACGAATAACGCACGCAAAAAACGAAGCTTTGTTAACTGTAAAGGCACTTTAATTTACAGCGTAGTTTGCTTACAAAGAAAAGGAAAAAGGTCTAGAGGCGATTGTTACGTCATATTTTACAACAGTTTTTAATAAAATAAAACCGTAAAGAGGTGGTCGCGAATCGCGTTTGTGCGGAGCTGGAAGGACGAGGCAGTTTTGCGACACTGTCACATGATATCACAAATATTCGATTATCATTTTAGCAAAGCCATCAAGAAAAATAGGCTACCAAGTATGAAAAAAATTTGATGCTGATATGAAACTTGAAATAACTTGAATTAGTGGCGAAAGCAGAAATTTGTCATGGGAATGTGTGCGTGCCGAAAACGCAATCACCATAACAGTTAAAATAAACTAAAGACTTTTTCTGTCAATTTTTTCCTGCTCTATTTTCTTTTGATTGGTCTGCGTACTATCTTCAAGAAGAGGAATCTGGGGTGACTTACTAATCCCTTCTCTCGTATGCAGCGATGGCCGTACAAAAAGGGGGGTCTGGTGCAAGAAAAGTAAGGGGGCCACTATTTAGTGTACTAAAAAAGGTAACTAAAGCTATTTTAAGTGTATAAAAACAAATCTTTTTTTTAGAGATAAAATGCAATTTATTTCTAAAAAAAAGGTCTTTAATTTAGGGGAGGCCATTATGGAATGAGTGATCCAAAGGATGTAGAGACACAGTGATCACTAAAAAAAGGAAAAAAAAAGCACAAGTGACAGCAATCTATGGAGCAGAAGCCGAGCATGCTGCTTATCTTCATTTTTTTTTCTTTTCTTTTTGACATGCCATTGATGTCCTGGTGCTATTATGAATAAATAGAGCAATTTCTTGTGTGGGAGGCCACTTTTTGATGTATTTTAGGGAGGCCTGGTGCGGATGCTCCGTTCGCACCCTATTAAAAGTCATCACTGCCCGTACGTACGCCTATAACACAAATTCATTTTTTTAATTGAAAAACTTATAAACTCGATTTGAGACTTTTTGACAAAGAATAATTGATTCAAATGAAGTCCTCAAATGCATAGTTGTTGATTTGTAGCTGCTATTGTGTGCTTGGTTAGCGACTGTATATATGCAATTCATAAAAACCAAGCTACTGGAAAAATGGTTTTGTAAGCTAGAATTTTGTGGATTTGGATTCAAGCTTTCAGCAGTACTTATACTTAAAATACATAATTTGTAGACTTGTATTTGGAAACGATTCGAGCTTCTTGACAAGAAACTCAATCTTAGTTTGAATTCGAAATTTGTTAGTTGTTCAACCGTTGTCATTATGCACACAATCTATCAGTCGGCAGCGTGGTCGAGTGGTTAAAGCGGAGTGTTTATGACCAACATGGTTTGGTTCAAAACCAGGACCAACTCACTCGAGCCATTTGGTTGTATCCTTGGGAAAGACACTTTACGACACTTTCCCCTGCTTGGTGGTCTTGGCAAGCAGTTCTAAATTAAAGCCATTTCTCTATTAAATTATAAGCGGACAGCAATATCTTGGCATCTCCGGAAGTAGGTCGGAATAATGGCTTACTTTTTGTATTAGCGTTTCGATCGCTTTCCTGCGAGTCAAGAGGATAAATATAGAGATAAAATAAAAAAAAGAAATATCAGAGGCATATTTTAAAACTTTGCTACCACTTCACAATAGGATTCAAGCCAAAGTCTTTATAGTCATAAAAAAAACTGATTAAAACAATAAATTTGTTAAAGTGCAGGGTGTTTCAAAAGTAACATACCTCTATATTACTGAAATACATTATGACAATAATTGTATATCTACAGAGAATAATGCTTACATTTATTGCTGCAAAATATAATTTTATACACCATGACAGCAAAACGTGCGTCGATGGCGTGGCTTTTTACATAGAAGAATCATTAAAATATGTTTAGAGCAAGGGTCGGCAACCTGCGGCTCTTTGATCCTTCTGTTGCGGCTCTCTGTGGCTATCAAAAAATGAAGGGTAATTTACCCGTATGTGCATATCAATTAAAATTTTATTGTTGCTGTAGCGAGCGCTTAATTAAGTTTGTAATTCATCCATTCTTTTGTTTCAGTTCTTGTTTTTTAGCTTATAATATGTGATAGTGATACTGTAAAGTTTCGACCATGTATAAATCGAAACAAAGGAACAAACACTCACGTCTTATCTCACTGAGCACATGTAATGAATGAAAGCATAACCACATGTGCGCGGTTTAGTTCATGGCATAGTTGACATGGGGATCAATTACTATCAGACAACATGGTACAACGAAAGGAATTTGAGGTAAACCAATGTTACAGATGCCGCTCGAAGAAAAATCAGCTCACTGCTGAAAACTCAAAAAGCCATTATAATGCCCGAATATTTTTTGGTTGTGACGTTAATTAATGAATGACATAGTCCACTAACATAATTTCTAGGAGTCTACTAGCAGCGGTGAGAAAGGTCGCACGCAGTAAAACTGCGCTGTAAATACGTGTAACAAAAAAAGTAACTATTATACTTTTTTGCGCACCAAATTAGTCAATTTAAAATTATTTTTTAGGTTGCTAGTTTTGCTAGTTTTACAGTAGAAAGATAACTTTGTAACATCCAACAACTATGAGTAAATCTAAGAAAAGAAAAGTGTCTGAAGAAAACAGAACGTTCAATGATTCGTGGACAAATTCATTTGCTTTCATTGCTGATAAGACCGGTTTACCAGTGTGCTTAATATGTAAGGAGAAATTAGCAAACAACAAAAAGTCGAATGTTGAAAGACATTTTCAAAATAAGCATTTATCTTTTGATCAAAAATATTCAGAATGAGATGCGAGAAAAAAAGCTGTTTTAGAACTAATGCGGAACGCTGATTGAAGCAAACATCAATTCAATAAGTGGATCAAGTCTGCAAATTCAACCACGTATGCCAGTTTTGTGGCCGCTCAGGAAATAGTCAAGCATAGTAAGCCATTCACTGATGGAGAATAGTGATCTCTAAAATTTGAAAATAAACATGAAAAAAGAGGTCTTCACATCAAATCTGTCTTCGACTTCTGCCAAAATTGACGGGACAGAGGGCTTCAAAAAATACTACTGCACGGGCCACTCAAAACCTTTACGCGGGCCACGGGTTGGACGCCCCTGGTCTAACCCGTCCTAAATTAATGTTGCAGACTAAAAATGCCAGAAATTTCAGAACATCAGGTGGGCCATTAAATTTTAACTAGTGGGTTACGACGTGACCCGCGGGTCAGTGGTTTGCCATCCCTGGAATAGAACAATCCAAGGCGCTAAACAAATGTACTATAATAAATACTTTTCAAGCAATAAAAATAATCCAGCAAAAAGTTGGGATGCAATTTATGAGCTGGCTGATTTGAAACCTAAAAGGAATATAACCTTAAACAGATTAATAAAAGAAAACGGTGATTTTGTTGAAAAACCAAAAGATGTTGCACAATTACTAAACAAATATTTTGTAGACATAGGAAAAAATATGGCTGAAGTTATTTCAACAATTCACTCAACATATAAACCGCCACCTTCTACCTATTCTAAAAACTCTCTTTTTATGTCTCCTACAACCCCAGAAGAAATAGCAAATGTAGCCTAATAACTTCATTAAATAATAAAAAAGCAATATGAAGTAAAGATATCGACACCTATTTTATCAAAATAAGTGGTGTTATAATTGCACTCATTCTTAGCAAATTGTTTAATCAATGTTTACTTGAAGGTGAATTTCCCAAATGTTTAAAGATTGCTGAGGTAATCCCTATTTTTAAAAAGGGAAGTAACAAATGTACCAAACTACCGACCAATTTCTCTGGTTTCACAGTTTGACAAATTTTTGGAAAAAATTATTTACATAGAATTATAGATTTTATTGAAAAATATAATTTACTGAGTGATCATCAATTTGGTTTTGGACAAAATTTTTCTACCATTCATGCTGTAACTTATATATACAGCATGATAATTAAATCAAAAATTTTGATAAAGGTCTTCACAGCTGTTGGATTTTTTTATATTTATCAAAAGCTTTCGACACAGTTGATCACCACATTTTGCTTTGCAAACTAAAAAATTATTTTGGTATACGAGAAAAATCTTTTAAAATGATTAAAAGTTATTTGACTAATGCAGTGGTTTCCAACCTTTTTAATCCCCCGCACCCCGAAAATATTTTCTCGCACCACTTACAGTAAATGTAATGATTTACATAAGAATAAAGTTGAAAGCGAGCGAGAAAATTTGCATAACTAATTTCAAAAATGTACTATATGAGCAAAAATGAAATATATGGAAACAAAAAAATACAATTATAAACTGAACATTGCATGACCTTAACAAAAAATTAAATTTTCATCCATGTATGATTAAAAAAATCTAAAGAATTCAAATTTAAAAGACAGTTCATATTTAATTACTCTTTTATTTCTGTTTATTGCTTAGGAATATTTCAAAACGTGGCACTTTGTTACTAATAGCAACCGGCCTGTGTACTTAAGCGATTTCTAGATTTTGTTTTGACTGACAGAAGGGCACTAAATCCAGATTGGCATAAGTAAGTCGTCGCGAACGGGATGAGCACACTTAGTGCTTTTTCACAAAGTTTTGGAAACATGTCCATTGCCAAGCATTAATATTGTTCCAGGGTTTCGGGGGTTTTGCTTTCAAACTGCATTTCAAGAACATGATTTGTGTGCAATTCAATAAGATCATCCGTCAACTTTTCATCATTCTACATACGTATAATCCAAATTAAAGAAGTATGGATTTATAATCTATTTTTTAGAAGTTTCCAGTTCTCTTCCTTCAAAATATCCATGAAATGGTTTTAATAGTATTTCCAAATAATCCACAATTTCTTCAAACACACTGGGAATTAGGGACTCATCGTCATCAACCATTTCCACAAGTGAGGGAAAATTTGAGAGATTACTTCTTTTAACTTGTCGACAGCAGATATGTAACTTTTCTTTGAAAGCATTTAACTTTTCACGGTATTTTAATATGTTTATACTTTTCCCTTGCATAGAAACACTCTTACGAGTGAAAATATCACTCAAATAAGATAGCATTTAATTGAATTCTTGTGATTCCATTTCTTTGGAAAAATTATAGTCACATTTCTTTAGCAAAGCTTTGATTTCTTCGCGCCATTTGAAGAAGCATCTTAAAGTTTTCTTACGTGACAGCCGGCGAACTTCCGTGTGAAAAAAGCAAAACTAAATGCTCACTTCCAAAATCTTGACAAAGCGGCTTAAAGAGGCGGTGGTTTAGAGCACGATTCCTAATCAGGTTGATGGTCTTCACAGAAGTATCAAGGATATTTTTCGACTTTGGAAGCAATGTTTTTGATGCCAAAGCATGTCGATGAAGAAAACAGTGGATACCCTGAAAGTGCGGAATTTCCTGTTTTAACAAAGCAAAAAATTTCGAATTATTTCCCAGCATAGCCACAGGGATTACATTAACCACAGGGGGATCCAGATTCGGGTTAGTTTACCAGGGTTAGTAAAAAAATGGGATTACCCAATTTTTGATGGTGAAACTAACCCAGATTCCTCCCTGTGGTTATTACTGCTTAGAACGAAAAGCATTCGTGAATTTGTACTTCAGCGCGGTAAATAAATTCACAAATGCTTTTCGTTCTAACCAATAATAACCACAGAAGGGGATCCGGGTTAGTTTACCAGGGTTAGTAAAAAAATGGGATTACCCAATTTTTGATAGTGAAACTAATCCGGATCCCCCCTGTGGTACTAGTACATCGTTTGAAGAGGTATCCACTCCAGGTCAGACACAAACAGGACTGGGGCCGAGGGTTTATCCTTTTACTACCCCAGGGTGCTGTACTGCCTGGATCAGATACTGGCAGTGATGTTATTAAGACTGCTATTAAGACTACAATATAACCCCCCTGTGGTTATTATTGCTTAGAACGAAAAGCATTTGTGAATTTATTTACCGCGCTAAAGTACAGGATTACCAATTTATCTTTCTACCTAGCTCGTTACACAGGACTATTTTATAAGTTAAGATTATATACCAATATGGACACTACAAAATTACAGTATCATAGCCTAATAAATAGGAAATTACAATACGGAATAATTGTTTGGGGTGCAACATTTAAAACATATTTATCTGAAGTGAATGTAAGAATTAATCGTATAATTAGAGCTTTAAGCTCAAGTAACTAGTACACTACCGTGTCAAGCCTTTATAAAAAACTAAACTTACTAAATTAAAAGATATATATAACGTAGAACTGGGAAAATTCATGTAATAATAATAATAATAATGTAAATTATACTGCTTGACATATGCTGAGATCAGACAGGAACCTCAGCTGCTCTAAGCAGTTGCAAAGATATAATGACATTAAACTCTAAACTTTAAAGATAGTACAAGTATATTACTACTAAAACAAAATACAATCATCAAGGACAAAACGCTATGTGCCACATTTTTAACAGGTTGTTAAGCTAGAATTGAAAATCATCAAACTATATACAAAATACACTTAAACGTCAAAAGCAAGTTTGAACAAATGGGTTTTAAGTTGTTGTTTAAATGTTTCAAAATTTTCTTCCATACACATTGTATAAGGTAACTTATTCCAAGCAAAGTTCCTATTGTACTTTATAGGAACTTTGATTCCAAGTAGTGCAAATTTTTTGGAGAATACATATGCGTGGTTGATTTCTGCAAAAGAATTTAGTTTTAAGCATAAGTTTATTGCGAGCACATCCAACCCGTAAATTCAAAGAAGTTGTTGGAGAGAATGATTGAAGCATATCAGTTAAATAAATAGGAGCTCTTCCATGAAGTAATTTATAGGCAATAAGACACAGTTTAAAAGCAATACGATATTGAGCAGGTAGAAAATGTAAGTGAATAAGATAAGGTGTAACATGGTCATTCCATTTCAAATCAAAAATTAAACGTACAGCATCATTCAGAGTTTTTTGAAGAGGTTTTAAATCTTTTTTAGATGCATTTGCTAGTAACACATTACAGTAATCTATCTGGCTTAAAATAAGATTACAAACTAATATAATTTGGTATTTATGGGGCAAACATTTTTTAATATGTCTTATATTTCTAAGATGATAAGCACAAATTTGACATTTTTTGGAAATGAAAGACACCATAGACATATTGTTTGAAAGGATCACTCCTAATATTTTAACAAAATTACATTCACCAAGCATTTCACTTTCAAATTTTATGTTTGTGGAATCAACTAAAGCAATGAATACTTTAGTTGTGGGGTGGAATACAATAACTTCAGTTTTATTTTGATTTATTTTAAGATAGTTTTCATGACATATCCAATTATTGATTTCAGACAGACAATTCTCAATTTTTATTTTTGTTTGACAAACATTTTTAGAAGTAAAACTTGTGTATATTTGTGTATCATCAGCATACATCTGTACTGACAAACCATGTTTAGCAGCAATTTTTTTAAGATCTTTTGTATAAAGCAGGGGTCAACAACCCCTGGCATGCGAGGTGATTTTATACGGCACGCGGCGTCGTGAATATTTTTCAAAAACACGTTTACGGACCTTTTTTTTTTTTAGAGATCACCCTGATTTTGGGAGAAAAATAGAGAAATCAGAGATGAAATTGAAGTGAAGACCTTTTTTTTTTAGAGAACATCCTGATTTTGGGAGAAAAATAGAGAAATGAAGACCTTTTTTTTTTTTAGAGAACATCCTGATTTTGGGAGAAAAATAGAGAAATCAGACATGAAATCGAAGTGAAGACTTTTTTTTTTTTTTTTTAGAGAACATCATGATTTTGGGAGAAAAATAGGGAAATCAGAGATGAAATGAAAGTGAAGACCTTTTTTTTTTTTAGAGAACATCCTGATTTTGGGAGAAACGTAGGGAAAACGGAGATGAAATCGAAGTGAAGACATCGGAACGAAACGTATATTTTGACATTGAATTTCACAACTTGGCACACTGGAAAGAAAACGTTGCCCACCCCTGTACTATATTATTACATGTAAAAATAGTTCGGCACGCGCAGCTAACAAAATTCAAAAACTAGCACCTTGCGTTAAAAAGGTTGCCGACCCCTGGTATAAAGAATATAGAAAAGCTTTATTTATTTATGTATCTATATTATTTATTTGTTTGTGTGTTAGTGTGTATATTTACTTTATTTATGTATCTACATTATAATAAAAAAACACCAAAAATTTTTAATAAATTTTTTTGAAAAAATTACAGAAATTCACTTGTACCATACTAGACAAGTATCTGACTTTGAGTTTTTTTTACCGAGAATGTCAAAAACAAGTACTCAAAACTTAATTTCGCACGTAGGTACAAAGATCTGGTCAAAACTAAACCGAAGTTGAAAAAGATTGGAATGCATTTAAAAAACAATTATATAAAAAAAAGTTTTATTGATCAATATTAAGTTTTCAAATATATATTATTTCCCAATATTTTAGCATATGTTATGTAATTGAATAGATTACTTTGTTTTCTAAATCATATTAAATATAAATAGTCTTTGCAATACTTACAATGTAAGCCCAGTTATGTACTTTGAGATAAATAAAAATAAAAAATGCTCTGGCCTAATTCTATCTTAATATGCATAATCAAGTGAGATTAAAATTTTTTCATTGTTAATTTATAAACTTTTGTTTCGTTAAAAAATTTACTCTTTTTTGTTTTTTTGTTATTTTTATTTTTTTATTATAGTGGACTAACATAATTGTTATTGGTAATTGTAATTTAATCAGGAAGCATCTTGATAGTAAACCTTAGGGTTGTTTGATGCTTCCTTGCCTTTTTTTCTTGCATTATATTTTTTTGTTATTATTTCATATGGTTTTGTGCAAAAATAAATTTTTTTTGTCTGTGTCTGTCAGGGTGATTGCTTTACTTGCCTCACCCAATATCCACCACTACCTATAATCGAATTAAGCTTTGGTTTCTTGAACACTCTTGACTTGCTCTGTGATCCTTTTACTACCTTTTATCTTAAACTCCCAGTCTTCAGAATAAATTGAAATGATAAAAAATAAAATCTGGTTGCATCTCATCTCTAGCTCACTTGCTACTATTGCTTTGTAAATTAACTTTAAAATGCTGAATGCTTTGTAAATTAACTTTAAAAAATACTTTTAACTTAACAATTTTCAGACTCCCAAAGTGTTAAATTTAAATTTAGGCTGCTGTATTGTAAATCCAATAGTTTGATAGACCAAAGACAGACTATATGTATACAATAATTTTTGTTTACTTGTAGTGTGTTTTTTGTAGTATAATTGGTTATTATACACTCTGCTTAGATTAAAATTTTATATAATTGAACTTATGGCTGGAGTGCAACGTATTGCAATAATTGGTGCTGGTGCATCTGGTAAGCTTTTAATAGTTTTTAAAACCACTTTGAGTTTCAATTCATTTATTTATATAATGTAATTGTACATTAATTTTTTAAATTTTATCTATATTTATCCTCCTGACATGCAGGAAAGCAATGGAGGCGTTAATATATAGGGTAAGCAATTAGCATGACCTGCTTCCAGAGATGCCAAGATATTGCTGTCCACATATAATTTAATAAAGATATGACTTTAATTTATAACTGCTTGCTAAGACCACCAAGCAAGGGAAAGTGCCATAAGTGTTTTTCCCAAGGGCACAACAGAGTGGCTCAAGTGGGTTTTGAACCTGGACCATGTTAATCATAAGCACTCTGCTTTAAACACTTGACCATGCTGCCAATTTCCCAATGTTTCAATATGTAGTATGAGCCAAAAAAAGTTGTACCACCACATATACATTGTGTTACTACTACAAAGCCAAAAAAGTTAGTTAGCACTAATTACTCAAATTTAGTTTTAGTGGCTTTTTATTTTTGCAGGATTATGTGCTGCACGACACATTTCTTGTTTGAAAAAGTTTGAAGCAGTTGTATTTGAAGCCACTGATCACATTGGAGGTACTTGGCAATACACTGATGAAGTTGACAAGGATAAAAATGGTTTTCCTATTCAGTCATCCATGTATAAAAATTTGAGGTATGCACAGACTAATTTTTTCTTAAGAATGTTTTGAATTTTTTTCACTTTTGATATTTTTGTAAATTAGTGTTTTATATTACAGTATCTGCAAGTTTTCCATAAAAATATTGCTAAAACAATTTGAATAAATAAAAGAAAAAAATTTTCACTGTTTTATTTGACAAATGATTTGAATAAGTAAAGAAGTGTTATTTTCAACTACTCACTTTTCAACATTTAAATTAGGATTGCTTGTCATGAGTAGCATTAGAAAGTTTATTTTTCTTCAAAAGGACTTATATTGATTCATTCTAACTATCAATACTATTTAACTCTTTAAATTTGATCACTTGTAATATGTTAAGAAATGTGAAATTGCATATACAGTAATACTGTTTGCATTGGTCAATCAAATTAATAAGAAAGATTTTGGTTTTAAGATAATGATTAATTTGGTGTTCACAAACAGTACAATTTTTTACAATAACTTGCGTTTGCCAGAGACATAAAAATTACATGATTCCATTATCAACTGGAATGAGTTAAATTTTCAAAGCATCCTCTAATATAGGGTTTTTCAATCTACTTCATTTTTGCAATCAATTTCATTTTGCAAAAACTTTTATATATATATCTTTGTATAGGGTCTATATATATATATAATATAGGGTCTTTGTATTAGGTCTCCATAGTATATATAGTCTCTATAATTAGGTTTCTATAATATATTTTCCATAATAGTAGGTCTCCATATAGGGTCTCTGATAGCTCTATATTATAGAAACCTAATTATAAAGACTAGTGATGTACCGATACCACATTTTAAGCCGATACTGATACCACCATTTAGAGCCGATACCAATACTGCCAATACCACCGATACTTTTTTATCTATTAAGCACCATCAGTAAAAGTTTTTGTAAGTAACACCAAAGAATGTATTTACTAAATCTAGCTTGTTATTGCATTTTGAATTTTTTCCAGGTATATATCTGTCATTACACTAGTCTACACAATTTTGGAAACAAAGTAGAAAAGATGTGCCCTTGGCTAACTTTGGGACGCTGATTTGAAATCTGATGTTCGTGTTTTTGTATCAGCCTTAATTTTTCAATAATCTTACTCTAACTTTCCCCCAAAAAGCTTTAAAATGCTGTATAGCATACACCAACTCTTTGCAGTTTTTAAAAGCTGCATGCACAAATTTGTTGATGGATAAGTTTTGTAAATCGTCCACAACAACATTCTTTATTAGAACGCAACATTTTACCTACCTATGTGCTGCATCATCCTGTGTTTTGCTCTGTTTGGCATTTCCATGATGCATTTCCAGGCATTTCTTTCTACCATGAAGAGTTAAATGCATGGAAAGCATTCTCTAATGTAGTGAAAAACTTCCAGGGAATATAAAATTCCTAAATTTCAGCAAACTTGTTCAAAGCTTATTATAGGCTTTTCATAACTTACGCTGTAACATGAGTGTTAAAGTACATTTCCTGCATAGCCATCTGGAGTATTTTTCAAAAAACTTAGGGGCATTCAGTGAGGAATAGGGTGAAAGATTTCACCAAGATATAAAAATGATAGAAAAAAGGGTATCAGGGAAAATGGAATGTCAGTATGATAGCAGAGTATTGTTGGGGTTTGATACGTGAATGTTCAGATTCTTGCATTGAGAATGACTTCTAAGATCATCTCTCGTCAATCTAAAAGAAGGAAACTTTTGCAATAAAATTGTATTCAATCCATTTATTTCCTCCTTTGTGCTAAATATGTGCTTTTGTATTCACAGCTTCACATTAATTATTGCTTTTCAATGTGCAGCACTAAAAATTTAAAATTGTATTTTGAGAAAAATTTGACCTGCTATGGCAAAATCGATGGCAGATTTGAAATCAGCACCCTCAAATTAGCTAGAAAACATAGTTTTTATTCTTGTTTTTGATACTCCATCAAATTTCATAGACCTGTGTTATTCATTACAATATTATTACAAATCTGTAAAAGAAATCATTAATTATGTTAGAAATCCAATCCAGTTCCAGGGGGAAACAAAAATTTTTTATATTTATACAACAAAAAAAAATTTTATATTTATTTTGTGCTTAAAAAGTATTGGCAAGTATCGGCTATATTTACTGATACCACAAAAATAGGTTGATACCACTAATACCGATACTTAAGTATCGGTACATCACTAATAAAGACTATATATACTATGGAGACCTAATACAGAAACCCCCAGGGCCTTGTCGAATATTTGTATCACATATAATACACAAAACACGTTGCTTTTGAAAATCGTTGTGTTCAGACAAGTAGTAGCTCCCCCTGGCATTGTCCAATCATTTGTTCTAATATATATATAACACTGTTGGAAAATCAGTTCTTGTTGGAAACTGTTGGAAAGCACTGTTGGAAAATCAGTTATATATATAAACCCTATACAAAAATATATATATAAAAGTTTTTGCAAAGCAAAATTGATTGCAAAAACAATGAATTAGATCAAAAAACCTTATAAATTATTTTTGCAGCCTATTGACTTTTTTTATTTTGTGATGATTGACTATTACTGAAATCACTTTTGTCTTAAATGCAATTTACAAATCAGTTTTGCTTTACTTTTTACCAAAAAGAGCATTTAATAAATAAAACGTTAGTGTTAAATATTTGTTCCTTTTTGAGTAAATTACCATCAGAGCAAAAAAAATTAATCTTTTTTGGCACCTCTAGAAGCAGGTTGGGCTATTGTTTGATGGTTGCCCTATGTATAGCGCTTCTGATGCTTTCCTATGAGTTGGGAGAATAAACATAAAAATGAAAAAAATACTTGAGGAAAAATATCCATAAATGTTAAATAAAAAATGCTACATAAAATGTTTGAATATTTTTAATGATAAACACTATTTATCCTTCTGAATTGCAAGAAATCCATACAAGCATAAGCATAAGCATACAGGACTGCAGCCCTTCCACAAAATTTTCAGCCCTCTACCATTTTTGCAACTTCTTCAGCTTTTGTTACAAAGCTTAATAAAAGTTGGTAACAGCAAAATAATTAGTATTAGTCTTTTTTTGGTTTTAATTTTTTAATTTAGTCAATAGCATGATTGATTGGTTAAGAGCATTGTGATTGTGATTGACATGGTCTTGATTCAAACCTACTGCTCCGTTCTGTTGTCCTTAGGAAAGACACTTTATGACACTTTTGCCAAGACTGCCAAGCAGTTCTAAATTTCAATCATATCACTGTAAAAAAACTTCTTCTTCTTCTTTCGGCTTCTCCCTACTCGGGGTCGCCACAGCGCAATAGTAATCTCCATTTCACTTGGTCTACTTCATCTCCTTCCCTAGCTCCAACCCTTTCCATGTCTTCTCTCACCAAATCCATCCACCTTCTCCTTGGCCTTCCTCTTTTCCTTCTGCCTGGCACCGCCATCTCCATCATCCTTTTCCCCACGTAGTCTTCTTCTCTCCTTTTTACATGTCCATACCAACGTAGCCTCACATTCCGAAGTTTTTCTCCCAGCTTTGCAATTTTTGCAGTCCCTCTCACATATTCATTTCTTATCTTGTCCTTTCTTGTCACTCCCAGTGCCCATCTCACCATTTTCAACTCTGCAACTTCCATTTTTCCCATTTGCCGTTCAGTCACTGCCACCGTTTCCATTCCATAAAGCATGGCTGGTCTAACAACACTCTTGTATATTTTACCCTTAACCTTTGCTGATAGCTTCCTGTCGCACAGAACTCCAGATACCTTCCTCCAACTCATCCATCCTGCTTGGATCCTTCTCCTTATAATATCACTGTAAAAAAACTAAAAAATAAAAATAAAAACTTTCAACCTGGTAGCAATACCTTGGCATCTCTTAAAGCAGGTTATTGCAGTAATTGCTTGCCCTATTCGTAGCACTCTGATGCTGTCATGTGAGTCAAAAGATAAATCATCGTCAATCCAATTTTAATCCAATTTAATTATCCCCAGACCCCAGTGAATGGAGGTGGCCAGATGCATCCTACTACTTCTGCAATTCTTCCTACACCTTTTCTCCACCTACACCAATCTGCTGCATCTTTTTCCTTAAACCAATTCTTATGTTTCTTTCAATTTGTTCCCTCTGTTTCATCCTTGATCAGCCTTGTTTATGTTTTCCATCCACTTCATGTACCATCTTCCTCAGGTCATCTCAAAACATGACTATCAGCTCCACTGTATTTCTCTTGTCCACCAACTTTACACCACACATTGCTGCATAGGTCTTTCAGCTCTTCCCAAAGTAACTACTTCATTTTCTCTTAAACATCACGTTTCACTTTCATATAACATAGTTGATATCACATAGCTTTAATATACCTTTCATCTGCAAAAAGAATCTTTTTCCAAACAGTATCTCACCACCCTCTCTGAATTTCTTTCATCCCACTCTTGTTCTTGCAGTCACTGCAGTTTCACATCCTCCACTGGCATTCAACCTATTGCCAAGATAGCAAAATCCCTGAACAGTTTCCACTTCATCACACATTACCTCTTGTTGCACTTCTCCTGCACCTTATTACACTCACTTTATCACACTTATTACAAACAAACAATCTTGCTGCACTCTGTGTTACTTTCTTCAACTTAAAACACCTTTCATGAATCCATTGGTCATATTTTGTAAATAAGACTAAGTTTACAGTCACCCGTTTGCCACATATTCCACTTGAGTCTATTCTACTATGTATGACTTCACCCTGTGACCCACACTCCATCACTTTTGCCTTTTCAAGATTCACTAAATATAGAGGTCAAAATAAAATAATTTTACTTTTAAAACACACAAGTTATTAAAAAAACCTTTGGGTAGTGTTTTTTTACTTACTTTTTTCCCATGCAAAACAAAATGTTACATTTACAGGTGAAGACGTTTTGCTTGGCACTAAACAAATACCATGACCAATTTTAGAAAACTTTGTCCAGAAGAGAGATATTAATATTGTGGTTCAGAAAATTTATTGAATTTGTAGTTTTTATAGATGATAAAATTATAATGATTTATTAATGCTTGTTGAGATCTTTGAGCAGAAGAATGTGATGTAAAGTTCAATTTGCCAGATGAGAAACCTAAGTTGAAACAGAAATTGAAATAAGACAGCAGCAATCATTGTACAGGATTTTGTACTTTGCTATGTTGCTGAATCTGATTTGTGTAAAATCTAACTTGTGCAATTAAAATTTTTTAAAGTTTCTGGTTTTTTTTATTTCAGTTAAAATTGGTAAAGATTTCTACATTTTACTGGAAATAGTATAAGTTTATTGAATCCTTTTTAATTAATGAACTCCTGAATACTGAATAGGTTTCCAATGAACTTTTTTAAAAGCTTACCATTAAATTTGTTTTATTGTAATTTACAGAACAAATTTGCCTAAACAAGTCATGGCATTTCCTGACTTTCCATTTGGCTCATCATTGCCTTCATTTCTTCATCATGATGATGTTGTTCAATATTTAAAAGATTATGCAACCAAATTTAAGTTGCATCAATTTATTAAGGTTTGATAGAAATAAATTGTTTTACCATTTAATGCAACAGTTATTAAGATATTGGTTATTCATTTTTTTTTTTTTTTTGGAAGTTAGATTATGATATTTTCATATAAACAAATCAAAATTGCTTAAATACTTTTTCTGTTTGAAGAATTTTTTTTTACTGCAGCCTAATTAGTTGCCAGGTTGAATGAATCTTTTACAGTATATATCACCATCTTACTGTGCAGATACATGCTACTGTTTCATGTAGCTGTGTTACTCGTTACCCAGGTTTAATAGTATGAAGAAGGGGATTGCAAACTTAGTTTAATGACATTTGGCATTTGGCATACGAAACCAATATAATGAAGTTTAGGTTCGATTGTATTAATGGTTTTGTAATCTTAAAACTAAAAGTTGTTTTCCTAATCCTTTTAGATTTTAAAATGCAGCTAAAAAGAGCTGAAAGTTTTTGGTGGTTATTTCTCAAATTCGTTTTTAGCAGATAATGTCCTCTTTTAGAACCCTAAAACTGAATAGTGACTGCATTTCATGTAATCTTCCTATTTACGAGGGTGGTTCATAAAGTAATGCCTCCTATCTTTTAACTCAAAAACTTAAAGAAATTGAAAAACAGAAGCAACATCACTAAATCAAGCACACATTATGTTCAAGAATTTTATTCTTTTATGTAGTCACCATCATTTTCAATGCATTTTTTTTCAACAATGAACAGGGCCTGTATGCCACACTAATAAACTTTCTTCCAGCTGTGGCAGTCCATTTTTTGTCTGTGTCTATAACAGTATTGTTTTCAACAAAATACTATTCTCGCAATCCGTCTTTTAAAGGCCTAAACAGATGAAAATCTGATGGTGCAAGGTCAGGGATATATGGCAGATGAGGCAGCACTGTTCAGCCAAACTTGGTCAGGTAACAGCATTCAGCAGGCAATGTGATGTGTACCCTCTTCTGTGATGCATAGGGCATTATCCTCTTGGATTTCTTGCAACCAGAGGCAACTGTCAAATGTCAACTCTGAACGTTACATTAAAACATTGATCAAACTGTAGACTAGAATTGCCTGCTCTAGATCAGAGAAGAAGAACATTCTTCTTGCAACATGACAATGCCAGGCCACATGCGAGTCTCAAGACCACAGAATGTGTGACCAAGTTTGGCAAAACAGTGCTGCTTCATCAGGTTTAGATGTAATTATGTCTGCTCAGGAAGGGGTAGGCATTTTTGTAAGCCTTGCTTGGCCCAAGTGTGTCACTAATTGGATCCCACTCTAAGGAAAAGTTTGTCTCCTTATGCTTAGACTACAGGAGCAGTCACTGTGCGTTTTGCAGGTGAAGCACAGTACCAGCCTTAGATGAAGTAGGTGTTGCTTTACAGAAAGTAAATCTGAAGGGTATTATGGGAAGACAAGGAGACTCTGACATTAACAGAAACAAAAGGTGTTTGCTACAGTTCTGTGCATTGGTGGATATTGGGTGAGGTGAGTGAGGTAGTTGCCTTGGGCTCGCTCTTTTTGAAAATACCGCATATAGTTTTATTTTGCTGTATATTTTTTTTAAAGATCACTATGAAATTGTTACAAAAGTGGGAAATCTCAGAATGAATTCATCTGAGGACCCAGAGATCACTATGAAGTTGGGACGAAAAGTGGGAAATACGAGATTAATGCAAAGTGAAGACTTTTTTTTAGAGATCACGATGATTTTGGGAGAAAGACTTTTTTTTTTTAGAGAACACCAATTTTTGGGAATCCTGATTAGGATCTTGCCTTGGGCTCCTAATTTTGAATATCCATCACTGGTTCTGTGCCACCAACAGACTGTGCATAATGAATACCTTTTTTTGGCCCAAGAGGACTTACAAGTACACTTGGTACAGAGATTAGGTGAGACAGCAATCTATCATTGATTTTTGTATTGTCTCAGTGGACTTGCTTTCTTCTGCGGTCGATGTTCATGTTAAAAGAGGAGCTGAACTGTCTACCTATCATCACTTAATTGTCTGCATTCTGAGAGGCCTGAACCATCAGAGAACAAGGAAACGATTCAGAACTCAGATAGCATACAGAATAAAGTGGGATTTACTAGCTGACAAAAAGGTGAGACATACCTTTGCAAGCAAAGTTGCTTCCCTGTTCAGAGAAGTCCCTGACTTTACTGAAGACGTTGAGACTGAGTGGGATTTATTTAGATCAGCAGTTATTGCATCTACAACTGCTAGTTGTGGTTGCAAACGTGTGGGAAGTCAAACGGGTAGTGAGAAAAGAACTGCTTGGTTAAACCAAGAAGTTAAAGAAGCTATCCATGCAAAAAACTGCATTTAGAACTTGGTTAACAAACAAGTCATCTGAGCAGCGTTGATTGTGGTGCTCTGCAGCAAGTAAGACTGCTGCCACTATTGTTAAACATTCTTAAGAAAAGTCATGGAAAGAATATGGACAAAAGTTGAATACAGACTACAGATCGATTTCAGATTTATTTTTTGAAAAACAAAATTTCGAATTTCTTGAAAAACGAAAAAGGCATCTGTCTTTGTTTTCTAGTGGGTTTTTACCCAAAAGATCTCCAAAAGGGGTCCATGTCATCAGGGGCGCAACTAGGGGGGGATGTTTAGACGGCATGCCATCCCCCTTTGCAATACCTATTAAATGAAAAACAAACTAAAAACAATGGACCGTCTTATGACTAGGACGATATGCCGTCCCCCTTTACAATCGCTATTGAACAACATTTTGGGAGAAAAAAGCGAAGTCGGAGACGAAATCGAAGTGAAGACCTTTTTTTTTTTTTTAGAGATCACTGCGACAGAGAACGGAAGAATGGTGAGAGCGAGCATAGCCAAGAATGGAATTTTTAGCTTTGCAAAAATTGAATGTCTAAAAAAAGTTGTTTTACTTTAATTGCCATTCCCCTTTGATAATTTCTGGTTGCGCCACTGCATGTCACAATGCCCCCCTCAATACGCTAGTGCATATGGACAAGATAGACAGAAACAGTTTTTCCAGTAATGGCTTCACATTTGGGGAGTGTAATGTTTGGCTCCTGGTGTTTGCAGAAGACCTTGGATTGTTAAGCTCAAACAAAAGTGATCTTCAATATGCACTTGATCGGTTTTCTGACGCATGCTTGTATACTGGGATGAAAATTAATACGGCTAAAACTGAAATTATGTGCATATCAAGACACCCTGTCCAGTGCTCTTTCCAAACAAATGAAGTAACCCTCCAGCAGACGAAGAAGTTTAAGTATCTTAGAGTCACATTCTCGCGTGATGGTAGACAGTACAATAAACTGGACGCACGTATTGGAAAAACTTTACCGATCGGTTGTACTGAAACGAGAGCGGTGTACAAGAGCAAAGTTTTCTGTTTTCAGATCGATTTTCGTTCCTGTTCTTACCTTTGGTCATGAGTGTTGAGTAATGGCCGGAAGAGTGAGATCCCGAGTACCGGCGGCCGAAATGGGTTTTTTGCGAAAAGTCAAAGGTTTCTCCTTATTTGACAAGGTTAAAAGCACTGACATTGGTCAATCTCTCAACATCAAACCGCCGCTGCTACTCCGCATAGAACGATCGCAACTGCACTGGTATGGCCATGTGACACAAATGTCCCACGAACGAACAGCAAAGCAACTAATGGATGCTCTTCCGAGTGGCAAAAGGCCCACAGGGTGACCCAGAACTCGCTGGTGGAATTATGTTGAAGGCCTGGCCTGGTCACGTCTTGGAATTCAACCGGCGGAATTGCCGCTAGTTCCAAGAGTTTCCAACTCGAGCTGCTGCCCCGACAACTAAAAGGACAAAAGGACAAGCGGGTAAAAAGAGATACACTGAATTAATTAAATGTTTTCCCTGAAAATGATGATGGTGAATATCGCTATTTATTACCCGCTAATATGAACAATAGTACTTAGCCATAAATACCGTAATATAAGTTTTACGGTCTGATACAGTTTATGTCATGCATTTTGGTTTTACAGCAGTTTTTTCTGACCTTAACCGAACTTACTTTAATTTATTCTGATTTTTTATTTAATGCTAATGACGAACTAGTGATAAAAAAGTAAAACTGTTAAAAATGTAATTCTAATTTCAAGTTACACCGTTATTTTAAAAATAAACTAACTAGACTTCGTATTTTGAAATATTTTCTTTAATTTTTCTTAAATTTATTTTAACACTTCGTATTTTAAAATATTTTAATGGTGACTTCAAGAACATATACATTTTTAAAGCAAGCTTTTATTTCAGTTAAATACTCTTGTAGATGAAGTTTCAATTGTTGCTGGTGATGAACAAAAAAGATTTCCTAAGTGGAGAGTAAAAACGTATTGTTGGAAATCAAAGGCTTATGAGGAATCTGTTTTTGATGGCGTCATGGTGTGTAATGGGTGGGTTTAGTTTTTTGCTTTTTGCAAATCGGGAAAGTGTTATTGAATGCAAAAATAACTTTTAATTATCGTTTTGAATAATTCATTTTAAGCTAATAACTTGCACCATGGAATGATGAGAATTTAAGGAAATGGCTAGTAATCTACTAATTTTCTACCGAAGCTATTATGATCATTTTCGTTTGTTAAGTATTTGATTGCTCTGTTATCGTTTTCACTGTGGTTTCAAAAACAGCGAAAAAGCTAAATGTCTAAAAACTAAAATTGAATTAATTTCCAGTCATTATGCGGTTCCCAACATTCCAGACATTGAAGGTTTGAAAGAGTTCAAAGGTCGAGTTCTTCACAGCCACCAGTACAGAATTCCTGATCCATTTTTAAACCAGCACGTCGTGTTGTTTGGCGGCAAAGCATCCGGGACTGACATAGCGTTGTTGTTGTGTAAAGTTGCCAAAACCGTATCATTAAGCTTCAAAGGCCCGAGATTGATTTCTTCACTTCCTGATAACTTGCATCAAGTACGAGCTCTGTTCGTCTTTGCTTTGTTTGATTTTGTCAGACGTTCTTAATTGTGCGACGAAGCTTTCATTTTAGATGTAGGCTGCGTGGTCGAGTGAGAGGGAGTGCCGTTTTAGCCGTTTTAGCATCCGCAACCGACACGGTCATAATTCAACCCGCGTCTTGCTATTTTGAATATAATTCAAATTATTTGATTATTGAATTGAAATGAGAATAATTCAACCCGACAGAAATGACTTTGAATTTTGGATCGCTTAATTTGTGCTTAACACTCCCATTGTTGTCTTGCGAGTCTAGGATAAATAGATGATAAAAATGATGATAACAAAATGCTACTAACGTTTTAATATTTTTTCTTTTAATACTTTTAATAAACAATTTGTCTTGATTTTTAAAGATTTGTTTTAACTTGAAAAACGTTTTAAAATTTTCGATGCAATAAATTAAAAAAAAACGTTTTAAAAAAACCTAATACTAAACTAAAGTACTAAATAGCATTGATTGTTTTATTCAAAAGTTTGTGTACGTACTGATTTACCAATAGTGAAACACTGCTTTAATTATTCAAATACATACCCTTGTTATTATAGCATCCTTAATTTTAGGAGCAACCAATCCAACGCATCACAAACGAAGGTGTGATATTTGAAGATGGAAAAGTTGTAAAGTGCGATTCCATTATGTTTTGTACGGGATATAACTATAATTTTCCTTTTTTTAAAGATGAGAGTATTATTCAGGTTTCTAAGAATCGCATTACCCCTCTTTACAAGCATGTAGTCCATATTGCTTATCCTAATTTGTCTTTTATCGGCATGTGTATTCTTATTTGTCCATTTCCTCAATTTCACTGCCAGGTAAGTAAAATATAGATGTGTAATGGATTACAATGTGTTGTGTTTAGTTGATTACCGATTATAAATTCAAGAAACCTTTACCAAATCGTTTTACGAACAATTTTCGATTTTTGCTTAGTTTTTAGTGGAAGTTTTGCTTATACCATCCCCTTTTAAATTTTCTTACTCTTGTGTTGTTATTTTAAAGACCCGAAAATTGCGTTAAAATAAGTATACAGTAAATTTTCATTTACAAATATATATTACAGTATTTATAATTATTCGTGCACTATTGCACTAAAAAACAATGAAATATTGTGACGATACTGGCAATGTGTCGCCACATACTCATGGCATTGTTCAAGCTGTTTATGTCGTGAAAGTCACTATGTGTATTGGATTCTTTTAGAAAATTACTTTATTTAATGTTTTCTTTTTTGAATTGTTCTTTAATTTTTTAATCTTCTTTTTCCTCATTCTTGCTCCTGTCTTTCTACATCTTATTTCATGCTAAATACTTGTCCATAGGTTTCAAATTTCAATTATTTTTTGAATTTTTTTACGTATGGTAAAAAAAAATGCTTCGGCAAATAGTTTGATTAATTGTATCTCTATATTCCCATTTTTTTATTGCTTTAAAAAGTTTTTCTAATTTGTATTTTTTTAAAATGAATTAGGTTATCTATGCTCTAAGTCTGTTCGCTGGCACTTCAGTTCTTCCTTTAGAGGAAGAAATGTTGAAAGATCAAGATAAAGATTATCAAGAACGTGTGGCTGCTGGCTTGCCAATCAGGTAGGCTGATTCTGAAGAAGAAAATTTTCGTTATTCGATAATACTACTTCATAGCAAGACGTTTTCGTTTTTGTTTTTTTTTTTTTTTCTTGCGATCGTTTTCAGTAACATCTTTTAAAGGTCGTTGGTGTAGTTTTTTTCGCTTTTGTTATATTGCGTACTAACGCAGACGATGCTTTGCTAGAAAGTCAACATTAAAAATGATTATTAAGCGTTTCTTTCTCGGATGCCTAAGTTTGATTGTATAATTTTTCGGGCTTAGTTTTAACAGTCTTCCGTCGTTCCTCTCTCAGATCTTTTAATTAAAATACCTTTTCTCGTGCAGAGGGGCACATGTTTTGGGGGAGAAGCAGTGGGCTTACAATGACTACCTGGCTGATATGAGCGGGAAGGCGAGAATAAACGACAACGTTCGTCTATTATACGATTTGTGCCATCATAGACGGGTGTATAGCTTGCAGCATTACAAAGATGATGAGTTTCTGTTATCGGACAAAGGCCATTATTACAGGAGTAATGTTTGAGTATCAAATATTAGATAATTAATTTGTTTTGTTCTTCACCCTATTGTTTAATTTATCGAAAGTTTATGAACTACTATGCTCACGTATTAATGCGAATCTCTCTCTCTTTATCTGATATAAATGTCGTGGTTTAATCTTTTTTTTGATGAAATGCGTTATGCAGTTAAATATCACTCTTACTGGCTTTTTAATTACTTCAATAAAATTTCTGAAAACGATTTCCTGTAGTATCTCAGTAATTTTTAATCTTTTCAGTGCATTACTTTACCCTAATAAAAATTTTTAACCTCCTTCGTATTAACAATAGTTGTACAACTGACGTTGATTCTAATTCAACTTTTTAATGATATTATAAACGCAGTGAGATATGCATCACTGACGAGCTCTAATAAGAGCGAAACTCGAGTCTGGTGCTTCTCATTTTAAGCAGTTTGGTTTCTATTAATAATTCAACTTTCTCTGAACGTCTTTCAACCTCCCCAATAATATTAAGTTTTTCATAAAGGTCGGACTCCGTAAATAAAAATCACTTTTCAGAAAATTTTTTTTCATTGTCATCGTTGATTGCGAAAATTTATGAAATAATATTGTTCGCGATTTCTACTACTAACACCCTCAATTCTTGCTAAAGTTACCGCTCATGATAAGGTGCACAATGGACTGCATACCTTAGTGGACATGTAACGAATAATTTATTTGGAATAATAAATGCATTTTAAATACCTAAGGTTTAAATTTTCTTTTATCAATTTCTTTTGCTAAAAAAATTAATTATGTTAAAACGAATTAAAACAAAGTTTTGTTCTTTTTGTGGTTTAGTTTTAAAATACGCAGTGTTAAAAATATTTTGCATGGTTTTGCTAATTCTTTTTAAAAATTGTTACAATTTTTTTAATTAGTGATTTTTTCCGTCTAATAATTTTAGTAAGTCTTCGTTTCCATGCTTTTGATTTGTATTTTTTACAATCAGTGTTTGTTTTGACCGCTTTCAAATAAGATTCTCCAAATAAATAGTAAACACTTTTTCTCTGCAGTTCACTTTATGTTCCATTTTAAGGTTCCAGCTACTTCAAAACAAAAAACAATCAATTTAGAAACAAAATACGACTAAAATAAAAGTACAGCAGACACTGTTACCATATTGGCCTTGGGGCCTCGTTAGTGCAGTGATGACTATTGTCCATTTTTTAAATATTTGAATAGTCTAAACAAAATCTCACTTTCACCCTACCTACGTATACTCGATACATGTTCAATTTACGGTTACTTTCAGAACAGCAGTTTAAACAATAACCCCGGTTTAAACAATAAAAGCATAGGAAGGAATCCGTTTTTGTCGTATTTGAACGTTAAATGAGAACTAGTAGGAATACCCAAAGATGAGTAGAAAATATAAAGGGCGAAATGCACTTAGTAAAACTTACCAGTCATAGAGTTTTAACTCGTTTGCACAATTTATTATTTCCTCTAATTTGTGATGAATCAGACAAATTTCAGTGCAATGCAAAACAATCAATAGAGTTCAGCAACTGCAACACGGCAACACCGAGAGCCGAGCCAATCGAATATTTGAACAAAGCTTTAACCGTGATCGTACCTTTTCAGTTTTGAAAGGAAAATTAAACGAAGAACCCGCTTTTAACTTTATTAACCAGCTTGCTCTTGCTTTGATCGAACGTATTTTTAGTGCCGGTTGTTTCATTTTTCAACCACGCTGAGCTAAACTCTTCCAACATGTTAAAGATTACTGGGAATCGAAAACGCTACTATAGCTAATAGGATTAGGCTTGTTTATTTGAAAAGTAAACTGACATTTAGAAACAAAAAAATTGTTTAGCTTTTGAAATTATCCAAAAGTGTAATTTATTTAACATAAAATTTTGCTGTTTCAGTCTTGTTTTTGATCGTTTTCAGTCTCGCTCTCGAATCTTAGTTTTTGCTTTTGCCACTTTCGATCGGTCTTGGAAAAATTGTCGGGTCTTGGTCTTGGCCTCGTCTTTGTTCTCAACATGAACATTGTTGTACTCCTTATAAAATTCTGGTGCATCTTGGGGTCTGCTGTATAACTGATTAAAAAACACGGGTAAAAAATTACTTTTTACTGACATATGCTTCACTCGTCGTTTGGAAGTGTATCCGCTCCAGGTCAGACACAAACTAAACTGAGGCCGAGGGTTTATCCCTTTACTACCCCAGGCTGCTGTACTGCCCGGATCAAATGCTGGCAGTGATAGTGTTAAAGCCAGCACCGAGTTTCGTTATCCAAAACCTTTTGACCTCATGCTCCATGCGGTTTCCGATCTATGGGGCACGTTATTAGGACGTGGTCTTCGATTTGTTCAATGGCGCCGCACTGACAATTCGGTAAAGGACTGAGACCTTATTTGTGCATGGACGAGTGGAATTTTACCCAACACCAGTACGCGGCTAAGCTTAACCCAAGCTGTTCAGTGCAAACCCTTTCCAACAGGCCTTGCACCGGTCTTAGGTATGAAAACCGGGAGCCTGGATGTATTTTCGCAGTACTCCACGTTCTACATACCGGTATATAAACTTATAATTTGTTCACTGAGAAACCCGGATGCCGAGTCCGGCAAGATTGTTCAAAAGATTCGGCGCAACTAGTATAAACGGGCATCTAGATCTTAGTCTCTCTTGGCAAGGATCTGAGGACCCAACTAAAAGACTATATAGGATATGATCAGGGTCCGAAGACACAGTAAGCCAAGGATAATTTCGCTTTTGACTTTTAATTTTGTTTTACGCTTGACTAAACATCGCTTGCACTTCGCCCATTTTAAGAAAAAGATTCATCATCTTTTTTTTCGCATCGCTATATAATTTCAATAACAACCCTCAAATTTATTCTTTCGATCAACCGAGTTAGAAATTTAGGTTATTTACTGGAAGTTGGTGTTTGATACAGTAATTGCTTCAAGTTTATTTATTTCATCGCTAACGTGCTGCTCCCAACTTTTGCAAGTAATTGTTTAAAATTTGCATAATTCGGTTTATTTTTTTATGCTTATGTTTGCTTATTATTTGTGGCTTTGTGTTTATAATCGCTTATGAACACAAAGTCACAAAAAATTTGTGTGTTTTTAAGATGACGTGTGTGATTCAGTGAAAGAGAAAATAAATATATCCGTTCATTTTGAACGGTTTGTTTTAAACGTCAATCGAGGACAGAACGGAAATTAAACGAGTTTAAAAATCGACCAAAACATAGGTGGTCCGTTGAAGTGGGACGCAGGCGTCTAGTAACAATGCGTAAGGCGTCATACAAGAACACTGTCTGTGAGACAAGTGAGAGCACTGCGACACCAAACTGGTGCGCAGTACTCAGCTGTTGAGTAGACCAGAGACAGGGCAGCTGTGTGCAGTGTTTTGGCACCAACACTCCATCCTGAGCCTCAAGTCGCCTCAGCAGTGACGCACGAAGATATAGTTTTTTTGCGCAATGACGGAACGTGAGCGATCTATTCAGTTTTACTCCTAGATAAGAAGGGGTTAGACACTAGGACTGTAAAAGTCTAGTCAATCGCATTTTATCTTATAAAACTTCAGTTACATTGCAGTTTTTTGCAGTTCTAGAAATGTGCGGCGAGCGGAATAAAAGAAAACATTTAAGTTCTGGTTTTGGGCTTTGCTGTTTGACATCTGATTGGATAAAGACGTCAAACTTTTGAAAATATCCAAATACTGTACTTTCCATTTTAAACATTTTATTCAATAAAGGCTAGCATAACTCTTCCTTTTTTTCTATTAAAAAAAAAAAAATAGAATCAAGGCACGGGCAATCATTTTTTTAAAAGCTGACTTTTAGAGCAATTATTTTATACTTGTCAAAGCAAATAAAATGACGTTATATTTTTTAGAGAATTTTTTTGTTAAGCTTTTTATTGAGTTTATTTTGACTAATGTGCATTACTACTAAAGATGAAAGTCAATAGTGATTTCATAATTGATTATTGTTTTTTTTTTTATTATGCAAGAATAAAAATAAATTGAGACAAACGAATTTTTGTGTTGCTTGATATTTGAGATAAGTTAGTGCGTAAACCTGCGTAGTGTAATTACCTGCTAAATAAGATTCAATTATGTCGCTAGAGGACATCGTTCCGTTTTATGACTACTTTGTTGGTGAAGAAAAAGCGTCTGAAGCTAATGAAGATCAAAGTTTTTTAACTTGGATTTTTGGAAAACCTGAAAAATCTTTGCCTGCCTTACCGGAAGACAGATTTCCATCTGATTCTCTCTCTCTTACTGATAACTATGCTAATACAATAGAGGAAGTAGTCAAAGTTTATGGTCCCAACGATGCCGAAAAAATACTTCAAAGGATCAACATTAATTTGTGTATGACTCCTTTCATTGCCACATTAGTATTTTTAACCTTCACTTACGCAGCTAAAACTATCTACAAGTAAGTATAATAATTTTAAAAAAACTTGGAAAATTATTACATCCTTTTAATTTTTATGTTTCACGTGAAAATGTTATGAAAATGTTTAAAAACCTTTGGCATCATTAAACTTTAAAATTTACTCAAAATGTTAAAAGACGATAATAAAGCAATCGAATTTAATTTTAAGGAGTGGTCGACCTTTTCTTCTGAAACTCGCCGCCTTCATTCAGCATAATCTTCAGGTGAGCTGCGTCGAAGTAACAAGTAAATAACGAAAATGAGAACTGTTATATTGTTATAATCACTTTCGGAAGCATAACAACTCGCTTTTTAATGTGGTTTCTTTTTTTAATGACTTAAAATTAGAACTGCTCACTGAGACCTTCTGCAGAAAAAAATGTAAGTGTCTTCGCAAATACACAACAGAATAACGAGAGCAACATGCAGTTGTGTCAAGACGGTGTCGATCACGGTATTGAAAAGAGGCTCTCACCTTGGCTACTTAGTCACGTTGCCGACTATGCTGCTTACTCGTATTTAAATGCTTTCTCGTTTTTTGAAAAGCAGGGAAACAAATGTCAGATATGATAACGATGATTGGTCGTCTGTAGATTTGCAACCTTGATGAATTTGATGTTTCATGTTTCTCGAGGTAGGAATGATCAAGCAACTAAACCTCTGGGAAAATAACTCTTTTATGTAAAAAATGTCAATCGAATATTTTTGTTTATTTCAAAAGTAACGCATTATTCTCTACATTGTTGAGTAATATTTATGGAATTTCATAGTAGAAGTAAGTAAATTTCATAGTATAGTACTTTAAAACGTAATACCTTGATTGCAAATAAACTTGAATTGAATTGA
This sequence comes from Diplosoma virens, assembly GCA_963680785.1. Taxonomy (NCBI): domain Eukaryota; kingdom Metazoa; phylum Chordata; class Ascidiacea; order Aplousobranchia; family Didemnidae; genus Diplosoma; species Diplosoma virens. The sequence goes on from OY796880.1 coordinate 39,075,825, forward strand.
ATTGAATTAAATAAAGTACCTTTGTGACGGTACCAGTTGCAGGGCACACCTATTTGAAAACTGTAAAAAACTACTTTTTTAAAACAAGTTTGATTTAAGGAGGACGATGAAAAGAAAATTAATGAAATGGCAATGAAAATGAATTTCATGGAAAGCATGATAATAAAAAACATAAAAATACACCAAGTAAGTAACATACAAAAAAAATGAGCGTAAAAGTCTACTATGCGAAAAACATTAACTTTTTGTATAGGCTTAACCTTTTCAATAATGTAGTGAGTGCACATAGTTTTTATATCTTTAATAGCTCTACTATTTCTGAGTACTCAACTACTGGAATAACCGATTTGTTATCACCGGCTTATTTGCTGTGTTTCGCGAGATTTTTAGCAATGTTTGTATAGTACGTAATAAGCCCCCACATACTTAACTCGTCAATCCTAAACTGTAACCATAAGTTAGTTCCGTTATGGTTGGTTCCGCTTCCTATTTATCCATATAATTTTTATTTTGTAATTGTTAGAGTGAGTGTGTGGAAGAGCTGAAGAGTAAGACTAGCGAATTGATAGAGAGTCACGCATGCGCACTCCGCTCCACACACTCTCGTCTTTGTGACATCACAAATTCACTTCATGAACTCATTCAGGTAATAAACGGTATTTTTTTTCCTCATGGACTGTTTATAACAAGTTTGTTTATTTGTTTATTTTTCGGTTGATTAACCATTAATTAAAATTTTGTTTTTAGTTTTTCTCAAACCAAACGGCTACTGGCGGTCACCCAGATTGCAAAGCTCAGTTAGAGACAATACAGCAAGCCCAAAACAAAGAGGGCCAAGGGTGCACCCCCTCATTGACATTTTGACTTTGTGATTGCAAATTCGAACAGACAGTCTAGCCCAGCGGTTCTCAATTGGGGGTGCGAGAAGGGGCTTCTTGCCAAACTACTTTTCATTGCAAAAAACAATACATCAAATAATGCAAGGGGTGCGAAAATGACTTTTCCTTCTGGACGGGGTACGAGCTGATTGAGAACCGCTGGTCTAGCCGCTGCGCTGTATTTTTTACCAGAAGGAGTGCTGCCAAAATAAACTTTTAAAAAGTAATTAAGCGGTTTGAAAAAGTGGTGTAATGTTGCCAAGCAAAAAAGATCCTTTTAAAGTGCCATTCTAAACAAATTGTCGCAACTAAAATAAAAGAAACATACCGGCCAAGTTTATGCTCGCTTTCTTGTATAAAAAATTTCCAAAACTACACTAAACTCTAAATATGATACAGTTGTGCTTTGCTGTTGCCTGAGCGTCGCAACGAAAGTATGACTCTAAATTAACCAAAAAGGATTTGACTTTTATTATAGGGATGCGATTGATTTTTATTCAAGTTTAAGATCAAATTTGGTTTTCACCCACTTTTTTAAACTAAGTAAATGATTTTTAAATTAAATTTTCAAGTTATATTTCGAAAAACTTCTGTCAAGTTTAAATGAGCGTTTGAGTTTAATTTTTGGTCGCAATTCTGCGTCTATTAACTGTTTTCTTTTTTTTTTTGAGCAAACATAAAATGCCCCAAAATAAAAAAAAATGTTTATATATTCAATATCATACCATTGTAACATCTCTATTATTTAACCACCAGGCTTTCAGGAAAACATCGGAGGCGTTAAGCTTTTGGACATGTAAAGATATTGCCTTCCGGTTAAAACTTTATTGTTTCTTTTTTTAATTTTCCATCAGGCATATGACCATAGTTTATAGCTGCTTGTTAAGATTTCCAAGCAGAAGAAAGTGTTGGAAAGTGTATTTTTTCAGACACTGCAACAGGACGAATATTAAAGTTGAACTGATTACATATCGACCCACAAACTTATGTGCCATTTATGTTACATATAACATTCTGCATCCTTCATTTACCAGTCGGAATAAACCTTTTGATGTGAACTACATTAATTAGTTTTGCTAACTTTTTTAAATTTTAATATACGACAAAACTCTTACTTAATTTTTGTATCATTTTCATCAACAAATTTTGCAGTGGAAACTAAAAAAGTAAATTAAAAAAATAAATTTTGAAGGTTGCCCTTCCAATACGACGAATTAAATCAGATGAAAAAGAACTGGTAGATCCAGAACAAAGTGGAGATTCCTCCAAGCAGGCTAATTGCAAAAACTAATTTTTTTTCTTTGGACTTCATGTTTTTTTGTTTCTTATTGTGCTTAAAGTGTGAGAGGCTACAATTAGTTTTAGGTTCTAAGAAATTTCCTAATAGACAATGTTCAACATAGAAGTTTGTTGAAGTTATTGGAAAGTTGATAATGATGTTGGAAAAGAGTAATAAATATTCTAATATCAAAACGTTGAAACTGTTGCGATTATTAAGTATTTAAAATGAATCAATTATTACTTCGACAGAATAACTCAGTATGATAACACATTGACTTCCGAGCAGAAGCACGTGAGTTCGATGCTTGTCTATCTGATTGATTTCTGTGTTGCCTTTAGTTAAGGCACTTTACACAAAAGTTTTCAATGGGTTCAACTGGTGCTTACTTACAATAAAGACTTCGCTTAAAATGGAAAGCAGTTTACAGGTCTGAGGCACTTTAAAACACTTTCATCTGGTTAACAGTTTAAACAAGCAGCTCTAAATTTCACTGGTATCACATAAAAAAACCTCAACTGACGGCAGTATCCGGACATTTTAAATAGCAACCAGGGTAATTGCTCGAAGGTTAGACTAGAGAAGGAATGTCCAACCTGCGGCCCACGTGATGTTTTTGTGTGGCCCAATGCTTACTAAAATTTTTTAGTTATTTTTTCATAACTGTATAGAATTTGATGTCACTGCGTTCATTGTAACGTATAAGAAAACAGAGTAAATACATCATTTGATTGCTGCGTCGAGTGACGTCCAATGAACTGATCTATGAAAGCTTTATAGGCGGATTTCGTCATAAAAACGCTTGCCTTAGAAGTCTCGTTTTCAGTATGCACATTGTTTTGCTATTAAATTAATATTGATTGTGTTACTTCCAAACAATTTTTACAATAGCAAGTGATTATTAGTTAATAACTTTAGTGGTAGTAAAGATTGTAACTTTGAACCAATGCTGAGTGATGTGAAATGAGATTACAGTAGTGGCAGCGATGCTACTGGGGCTAATAAAGAGAAACGAGTTGATTTAATTAAAGGTTAGAAAGAGAATCAGACATTTTTAGAGATTCCAAGTCCAATCTAAAAGTTTAACATATGGCCAGGATTCAGGGAACCACCATTAGCCAAAGAGAGTGTCGCACCTAGAGGCGTAGCTCAGCTGGGTGGATACCTCAAGTTATTGGCAAGTGGTCCGTTGAAGTGGGACGCAGGCGACCAGTGACAAGGCGCAAGACGTCATACAGAACACTGTCTATGTGGCAAGTATTGACGCTGCGACACCAGACTGGTGCGTAGAACTCAGCTGTTAAGTGGACCAGACATAGGGCAGCTGTGCGCAGTGTTTTGACACCAGCATTCCATCCTCAGCATGCAAGTTGCCTCAGCAGTGTGACGCGCGAAAATTTTATTTTGCACAATGCCACAAGATGGTGACGGAACGCTAGCGATCTGTGTAGTTTTATCAGAAAATAATAAAGATTAGATAAAATAGTAAAAGTTTAATGTTGTTGTAAACATTTAACGCAAGTTGGGCTTCTCGGTTATTTTAATAAAAGGCTGCCATCACTATCTTAATGTGGCTGAGCTTCAGCTTCCAGGTCTAAAGATATCTTGACTTAAAGTCTTCATGAAAGCCTTCCTGTTTCAAGACAAATGAAACAATGCTGGATCTTCTCCTTAGGTAAACTTTTTGGAATCTTGGAGGGAAGGTTGTACATATAGATGTTGAAAAGGAGTGCAGCCCAAAAACTATTCCTGAAAAACGCCGTTTTTCAGACGGTGCGATCTGCTTTGTTTGCTGTCACCGGTAGTAAAGATAAAACTTTGGTTTCAGACAAGCTCCGTGACCATTCTGACCATGTGCTTATCCGACATAAGTCTCAGCAGCTTGCAAGTAAGGCCACAATGCAAGACAATGTTATATGCCGCTATCAGATCGACAAAAAATCCTCGATGTTTTCTGTCAATAAAATGACTTGATCCACGGTTGACTTTTCGTGTCGAAACCCAGCCTACTCTCTAAGTAGCAATGGATTAATTGGTTTGACGCAGCCGTAGCTAAGCTTCACGAGGATCTTGTAGGAGACACAGAGCAGAGATATCGATCGGTAACTCTTACGGGGTTCACCGGCTTTGGAATTGCGACTCAAGCGCTCTTATCCAGATCTTGGAAATTTTGAGTCGGTGCAAGCAGGAAGAAAGGAAGTCACGTAACCAGGACTTCAAAGCAGCTCCAGCAAAACACATTTTTAATGCTACTTACGTAATGATTTTAATAATTTCACGTTTCACTTGGATTTCTAATTAGTTAATCAATTTCAAATTTATATTTGTATACTCGTCATTTGGTCACGGCACCTAACACTAAAAAGAGGAAATTTATATACATGTAATTTTGCGGCCCGCCACATATATTTAAATCTATAAATTGGCCCACTACGAAAAACAGGTTGGACATCCTTAGACTAAAGTATACTTCACATCTCTGACGTTGACCTGCTAGAAGGAATAGAATAGAAATTAAGGAATAGAAATTAAGTAAAAAACTAAGAAAGGAATAGAAATTAAGTTGTACAAATTCTTTAGTGCACAATGTTCTGTTTCTCTCATTTCAGTTGGCTTGCTAGTCAGGTGAAATGAAAAACTTTTTTATAACATAACAAAAGTGTATAATTAAGTAATTCAAGTAAGATACCTAATCTGTGAAACACGAAAACAGGGAATAAACATCTGCGCAAATATTTTTTAAAAAATGAAACGTTTTTAACAATCTTTTAAATTTAATTTTCGTCTTAATTCTTATTGCTGTCTTAGTAACTTTGCTGCAAGCAAGATTTTTTTTCTTTCAAATTTATTGATTTTAATGCACTTGAACTGGATCGATTTTTTTCAGGTTCAGTTCAAGTTCCAGCTTTAAAATTTTTATTTTTCAAGTTCTGTTAGTATGAGTTCACTAAAAAGCCCCCAAATTCTTTTGGTTCGAGTTTAAAATCCTGATTACTAAAATTGGCTGTGAATTTGTCAATTTTGAATTGGCTATGCATTTGCTGCTGTAAACTGTCTTATAACCCAGGCCAATACGACCATACAAAAAAGAAAAAACCTAAAAAAAGCCCAATTTGTATCAATATCTACTTTCGTCAGTCTATATCAATGCTCAACGACCAGTGTGCCACATGCAACGAACACAGGTGTGCTGCGGAAAACGGCAATCTAAACACGCTATTTAAAATTTAAAAAAATAGTTATCAACCAAAAATCTAAGAACTTCGTACGATTTTCTCTGCCTGAAGCTTTATTAAACGGAAAAACTACTTGGCGTTTTTAACAAGTTCCTCTAAAACTTGTAGTCATACCACCAAAAAAACTAAGAAACTACATAAAAACATTTAAGCGGACCGCAGCATTTTAACATAAAGTCGGTCGGAATAACCGGTTTATGGCTGTTTTCTAAGCAATGTTTCCTCGGTTGTTTGGCGAATCAGGATGATAGGTATGATACATGTGATGAAAAGAATTAAGACAAAGGTTTATACAACACAATCAAGAGAATAATCAAGGACTACAATGTTTGTTCACGTTTTCGGTTTCACCTTAATTGTGTTTGTGTTGACATGCTTGAAAAAAACACTTTCGGCTATTACATATTTTTCTTGTTTGATGGTTTTACGAGTACCTCCAAAACATTTATTAGGCTATTCTTTAAAAACTAAAATTAAAAAAATATCTTGGCATCTCCGGAAGCAGGTGTGGGTAATTGCTTACCCTATGTATTAGCGCCTCCGTCGCTTTCTTGCGCGTCAGAAAGATAAATACAGAGATAAAATAATAATAATAATAAATTGAAACATAAGTAACATTTCGATCTTGTTTGCCATTCATACGTCGCTTCTATCAACTTGGTCACGCTGCCGACAATTTTACAGAAACCTTTAAAAGTTGTAAGTTAAAGCAGACTATCTTGCGGTTACGAATGTTGTTAGTTGTGCAAAGGCGATATTTTTATTTCATTTTATTTTTTATTTATATTTACCTCCTGACTTGCTAGAAAGCGTTGTACATAGAATAACTGTCAAGCAATTACTACGACCTCCTTCCGGAGATGCCAAGATATTGTTGTCCGATTGAAATTTTTTATTCTGTTTTTTAGCTTTTATTTGGAGACATAACCAAAATTTAGAGCTGCTTGCTGAGACAGCCATGCAGATGAAAGTGCCATAACGTGTCCTCCCGGAAACACAACGGAATGGTTTTTTTAGAGGTTTAAAAATTTTAGTGGGGGATAAGAAATAGCAAATGACGATGATTTCACCTTATCTTTATAGCGTCACAAAAAAAAGTGGCGTAAATTTTCTCGTTTTAAAATTTTGCCTCATTTTTAGCATGCGTCGAATCAATATTTTAGCAATTACATTTTAATTGGTGCTAATGTCACAGCTAGGGCCAGACCGCACCTTGCTAGGACTCCCAGTATTATGCTGCAAGCGCTAGGCGAGGTCAGAAATTACATTAATAAATACAGTACTCAATAATTATATTATTGCATCTATTTTGAAGACTGAAAAAATTATACTTAATTTTAAAATAGCCTACAAAAAGCAATAGACTTGAATCGTTTAAAACAATCTTCCGTTTTAGGTATAGGTTTGGTAAATTTTGTTTTTAAAAGTTCAGTTCCGGTTCCAACTATGGCTCGGGTTCAAAGTAAACGAATTAGTGAATTACGACAATACGGATTATCGATTCGTGTTCAGTTCAATCCTTAATTTTGTAAAATATTTTTTATATCCATTTTTGCAAGTGTATAAATTAAGGACAAGGCTTGTAGATCGTGGCCATAGATTAAAGGATTTAGGAAAAAGTGAGCGAAACAATTTTTTGTTCGAATCATGGTTTTGCGCGATTTTACGAAGAAGAACAGTACAAAGGTGATAAATATAACTGAGCAGAATATACGGGAGACCGGGACAAGTTGTAACATGGGGTAAGTTGTAACATTCGTATTTGCCGAAATCTAACACAACTAACAAAATTTTAAATAGCTCCAAATAACAATCATATTAAGACCGATTGCTAGAAAATAACATTGTTTAGTTCCAATGACTAAAAATAGGCTTACTGTTAAAACAAGCTTTTTGAGTAGGCAAAGTAAATTTTTTGAAATTTTAATTTTTGTCTTCTGGAGAGATAGCGGGTGCAGTTTTATCGGAATGTTTTATATCAATCGAAACACAAAACAATAGTCTGTTAGATGCCTAACAAGGTTTAGCCACTAAAACTTAACTCTTTAAGATATTAACAAAAACTTGACTAAGTATGAGATGGCCAGATGGGGTAAGTTGTTACATAGGCTGATGGGGTAAGTTGTAACACATATTTTTGTGCATAGGTTTAACTAGCTTATATTAAAAGTAACTTCGGCAACAACATTTGTGAATAATATGAGAATTTATAAAAAAAAAACTAACAGAAACACCAGCTCACGTTGATTAAATCTATATTCAGCGCATCGAAATAAATTATATTCTCTTTGGACGTATTAATAACTTTCTCTTCTATGAAATATTTTTACAGGAGTATTTTATATCTCAAAAACATACAGTGCTAGAAAAATCAGACTGTTCTCAAAATTTTTTTGCTTGTGAATAAATTGAAGTGAAGAAGTTGTTTTCATTGCCCCCGCTAATTTGTAAAGTTATGTTTGTGATCCAATGATTATCTCATGAGCAGCGATCGCTTTAGTACGGAGCGAACGGAGTAGCCACAACGGCCCCCTAAGCAAAATATTGCTCTATTCCTTCATAGTAGCACGATGACGGTGGCCTCCCTAAAGTGATGACTTTTTTTTTAGAGATCACTTTCTTTTGGGACACTAAAAGTGGCCTCCCTAAAGTGATAACCGTTTTTTGGAGATCACTTTGTGTTGGAACACGAAAAAGTGCCCCCTATTTTTCTTGCACCGGGCCCCCCTTTTGTAAGGCCACCACTGTTGTTTAAATCAAATTGAAATCAAAAATTCTCAAAATTTTATCTTACAGAATTTTACTTACAAAAACCCACTTTTGGCCTATATTTATAATTTTTTAAGCAGCTACAAATAGTTTTTATATTTTGTTTCAGCATTTTATAGCAAACATTCTAGAACTTCTGGGTCTATAAACCCTTTAGCATCGATATTTTTTCTTTTTCTTTGTAATTTCCGAATCAGCAGTAGGCCTATAAGTTTTATATAATTTACATATTCCACCAACTTCTAAGCTTTTCTTAAAATGCCTAGCACCCCCACCCAGTCGTGCGCAATTTTTGTTCAAAACTTTTATCTATAAGCCTATGGTAAAAATGTTGACCAATTTAAAATTCGGTAAAAATAGACTAGTCCTATTATTTTTAAGTAACTAAAAAGAATACCTATGTGTCTCTAACTACACATTTGTTATAAAAAGTCGGTACAGTGGTTGGATAGTTAAAAAGAGGGTTATATTGATGGTGAACGTGATTGACACCGTCTCGGTTCAAAATTTACTCCCGTCATTCCGTTACAAATTTAACTCGAATTTCTCCCATTTTCAAAGCAATTATAGGACAATGCTGCTTTGGTTCATTTCTGTAGAAATTATTAATTAGCCTATACAATTTTTTTTAGCAGCTTTACTGTGACAATAGTAGCTAATCAGGTTGATTGATTTTGCAAGTTTATTTGCAAGCTTGTAAGGTTAAAGAAATCAACAACAGCTTTACTATGTTTTATGAAGTGTGTTTGAATAAATAGAATCATTAAAAAATAGTGACACATTTCGTTCCATTACAATCGGTACGAGTGAACGGTATATTATCAATGAAACTTATTATTTTGTACGCCTAATACTTATATAATTTCATATACTTCCCATAACTTACTCGCGGCCATTAGTAAAAGCTAACTTTGTAATGCGGCGGGCAACAGCAAAAAATTGTGCATCCCTGTATTAATTAAGATATTTAACAAAGTTAAAAAAGAATCATTATAGTTTTAAGATTTGATTATTATTTATGAGTTCGAGATGGACTCATGACACGAAGCTTTGAGACCGAGACAAACAAGATTTTGGAGTACCGAGACCGAAACGAGACACGAGATTTTACATACTAAGTTGCTTTGGTCTAAGTAGACATACCATATTTTCGAAATGGTGAATTGGGAGGTCAGTTAAAAAAAAAAATTGATCCCTAAAAAGTAGTGTTCCCAAAAAAAAAGGTTTCCACTATGATTTTGGGACGAAAATAGAGAAATTGGAGGCCGAATAAAAGTGAATACCTTTTTTTTGTCTTCACCTTAAATTTTACACAAATTTTCTCCTCCTATCTGTAAAGTTCTACAATATTGAAACTTGGAAAAACGTCACAAAATTTGGGCAAACTCCATTGTCCCCCAATTATTTTCGGCTGGTACGCCTGTGTCCACATCGCTGCAATGTTTCGAGTTGGACTCAAGACCCAGAGGACGGAGACCAAAACCAAGGCCAGACTTTGGGAGTTACAAGACCGAGACAAGACCGAGACTTCGAAAAACGTGTCTCGAGACATCCATCTCTGCTATAAGTTTGTTTCGCTATCTTTGGTGCGGCTCCATTTTAATAGTTTTTTCTTTTTACTGCTTTCGCAGTAGCCTGCCATCTTTTTAAAATTACGCTTTCTTAATTTTCCCATATGACCAGTTTTGGCTTAACTTGTCACCTAAAAAGTCGTTTATGACGTCTCTGTTTTACCAAACAGCAAATAAGTGTGGCAACCATAGGCGTACACAAGGGGGGGTTTCAGGGGTCAAACCCCCCCCTTGAAGAATGGTGTTCAGCCATATATACATGGTAATAAATAGGCTTCAATAATAAGATTTTGGTTTTTATCGTTTGCCGCACTTTGAAACTTAATTACTACTTTCGCATCAATTTTTTCTATCGCCTAAATTGCGATTTTTTCTTTTTGCAATTTTTTTTGCAATTTTTTCTATCGCCTAAAGTTAGCTAATGTACAGGTGCCACTTGAAGAAAACTTTCAAACTTGTAAAATATTGAAAGTTAAGTATGGGAATGGAAATAAATTGCATGGAAACAATAGCTTCAGTTCACAATTTTTTTAATGCTTCACAACGTCAAAACATTTTTATGCAACTCCATCAACACGATTTCGTGAACAATAAAAGTTCAAAAACTTGTTCAAATTTGTGCCATCAGATGGGTCGATCGACACGAGAGTGTTAGTACTTTTTCAAATTTACAATTTACCGTTGTAGAAGCTTTGGCAGAAATTTCAGCATGGCCAGACAGAGAGGAACTTCATTACGAGCTTTACAGTTGCTTTTGACAATTACGCAAAGAGAATTTTGCATTGCTTTCTTAGTTTTAAAAAAGTTTTTGGATATAGTGTTGTTTTGTGCAAAGTTAAGCAAAAAAAGTAGATAAACTCTTTTGCAGCTGTTAACATTGCACATGATATTGCAAATGAATTGAAGTGTCTTAGAGAAAAAAACGAATATGAATTTCACTAGTTCTATATTTTTGCGCAAAAAAACGGCCAAAGCCGAAGGTTTTATTTTGGAAACACCACGCCTTACTTCAAGACAGACCAATCGATGCAATATTGCTGCTGAACAGATGAAGAATATTTTAGAGTAGGGATTTTTATTCCATTTCTTGATAACTTTATTGTCACTTTCAAAGCAAGATTTACAGCCAACAAATCGATTATTGATGAATTTCAGTGTTTAATTTCTTCTGATCCAACTAGTGGACCAACTCCTCAACAAATTAAAAGTATTCAAGTTTTGGGAAAATTTTACGAAAATGATTTAATAAAATTCTCGGGAGAACTAGTGCCTGAACTGATATTATGGTACAGGAAGCTTTTTCGGTTGAACGCAGCAGAAAGACCAACTAATGCGTTGAACAGCATCAAGGAATGCAGTTCCTATGCTTTTCCGCATATATATTTACATTGATGACCATTTTGTTAACTCTTTCAGTGACAACATGCACTAGTGAACAATTGTTTTCCACATTACGCAGACGAAAAACGTGCTTATGAAACACAAGTGGTACCACTCGTATGAATGGACTTGCATTACTAAACATTTATAGGAGCCACGCGCCTTGCCCTGATGACGTAATTAACAAATTAAGTGAAAAAACAGCGTTTGAATATAAGCCTTTAAAAAGACTTTAAATATTTGTTAAGTAATTAGGTTATTTTTTTGTTCGTTTGATTTTTCACCTATTATTCTCATCATTTACACGAGTTGCTTTTATTTTAAAAAGTTTCTTATCATAATTGAATTACCTGCACATGCCTTTTCGATAGTTAGTTTTACGGTTTGGTAAAAAAAAATTCATGCTAGTGCAAGACGTTCTTAAAACCAAAACATTTTATTTTTGAATGTAGGCCTAATTTTGGAAGTTTTTGCCCATTACCAGGACCACTTAGAGCAGGATTTCCCAAACTTTTAGTTGATCGGTACCCTTTGAACACTGTAGCAGGTTTGCATGTACCCCCAAAATGTTGTGACGTTTCTCTAAAACAGGGTGGTCCAACTTCTTCACTCTTGCGGGCCACTTTTCGAAATCGTTCGAGTTTGTGGGCCTCAGCCCGGTAGATATTGTTCCAAATTATGGTGTCCTCTAATAAAAAAAAAAGGTCTTCGCTTTGAATCAGAAAATTTTTTCAATTCATGCCGAAAATCAAGGTGATCTCTAAAAAATGAAAACTCTTCCCTTTTCAGCAGCCACAAATTTTCCCCATTCAAACCCAAAATCACAGTGATCTGTAAAAAAGTCTTCCCTCTTAATTGTCCTGTTTGACGTAATTATAATCGACCAAATTCGAAAATTCTAGACATTTGAGTCCATTATTTCTTTTTGACACGGAATTTAACTTAAATAAGGATATTCTCTCTGATAATGTACCTTTTGAGAAGCCTAAATTTACCCCAGTTTGGGAACCCCCAACTTAGAGCATTCGTGTTTTCGTCTCCAAACCCCCCCCCTTCACAAATTTCTGCGTACGCCACTGGTGGCAACTGTAAATAACAAATTGTTATTTATCTAGACCTATATACTGTGTAAATAAATCAAAAATTAAAATCAGAGTGTCGGAACAGGAACCATTTAAAATGATGTTTAGGTTCAGGTTCAGCAAATTTTAGTTTTTCTGGATTTTGCTCTGGTTCAGATTTGAAGAATAATAACGGTTCAAACGGATTTACGGATCCGGTTCAAGTTCGATTCGACACCCTGATTGTTATTGTAAAGTCTATGATTTTAGACGGCCATAGTCGTACCAGCCAAATAATTTTGAATTGGGGGTGCAACACAGTTTTTTCCAAATTTTATTGACAATTGCTCAAATTATGATTTTGTACAATTTCCAAAGATGCGACAAAATACCACATATTTTCATCCCAAAAAATTAGTGATGACTGAAAAAAAGGTCATCACTTTTAAACTGTGTCATACTTTCCCTTTTTTTCCCAAAAAAGTAATGATAACTAAAAAAAATAACGTATAGCCTAGAACAATTCATTTCGATTTGTACTTGGATTGCCTAGATATGCAAGTATCCGTGAACAGCAGGTGTTGCATAACGTTAGGACTATTGATGCAATTCTAAAAAAATGCCCTGCTCTTTGTTAATCGTTGTTATGAATTTAATAATAAATTGATTTCTTTTTTAATGGCCTCGAAATGTTTTATTAATTTATTTTTTATTTTTATCTCTATATTTATCCTCCTGACTCGCAGGAAAGCGACGGAGGCGCTATTATCCTCCTGACTCGCAGGAAAGCGACGGAGGCGCTATACATAGGGTAAACAATTACCCCGCCCTGCTTCCGGAGATGCTAAGATATTGCTGTCCGCTAGTAATTTGGTAGAGATATGACTGGAATTTAGAACTGCTTGTCAAGACCACCAAGCAGGGGAAAGTGCCATAAAGTGTCTTTCCCAAGGACACAACAGAATGGCGCAAGTGGGTTTTGAACCTAGACCATGCTGATCATCAGTCCGGTACTTTAACCACTCGACCACGCTGCCGACAATCTACTACAATTACGATGACGATTATCATACTACAAACATTACACTTCATTAGTTTATTTGAGATATAAATTTTTGTTACTTTTTTTGTATGTGTTTCCTTTATTCTGTAAAGTTTTTTACTGTTTTATTTTGATTTTTTCCTGTTATACGCCGTGAGTCTGAAATAAATAAATAAAATAAATCTGGAAACTTTTTCCAGCGCACGTAGGCTAGTTTGTTTACAGTGTCCAAAAAAATTTGTTTTTTCCTAAATAATTTCTTGTCCCTGCCAAAAAATTTAAAATTTTCAAAAATTTTTGATACTTGGAGAACAATATCCCCTGCCCACAGCTTTTTTGAAACTACTATTTTTAAAATGTAGACTACTATTTTTGAAATTTTTATTTCTGTACATCCGTAGGATTCTCAATAAAAGTTTACTCTTCTATTATTTTTCAAGATCAAACCTTATTTTCTTTGCTTTATGGAACAATCACGAAAATTGAACTTCACTTCAAAACAAGTTGCCGCGCAATTCAACTCAATGTTAAAGAGCGGCTGGCTAGGTAGTAGCAGCATAGAAGATTAGGTAGAGAGATAAAAGATAGTTTAAATCCGAACTTTTATTATATTCTGATAATAAAGCAATTTAACCAGTTATTGAATCGATGTGCTAACTATTTTAAAAATAAATTAACTTTTTATGTTCATTTCAGTTCAGTTCAGTTCAGTTCAGTCTTTACTGTTCAGTTTCATAATAAGAATTTTTCGATTAATGACGGTAAAAAGATAAGCCGTTTTTTCGTGGTTTGTCGTCATATGTTATTTGATTCTCCAAAACTGACAAAAATTTTATGTTGAGTGCTCTATGTAAAAAAATAAAGTAAATATTTATTGCAACATTACATTCAATTCCAATGAGTTATTGTCTCTGTTGCTTCTTGTTTTTCAACCTAATGAAATAATTGTAATATGCAGTACTGGTTTCTTATCGTTAAAGCTACTTTTAAAACCAATTTTTTTCTTTTATCATTGTATTTTTTAACATTGTTTAATTACTGAAATTGCTCTTCTATTATTTAATAACCATTTTTGACCTCACGTCCACTTTAATACTTTGTTAAATAAAGTTACTAATGATTTTAAAATACACTTAAGGTTGTGCTAGCTGATACAGTTAGATATGGAGAGTTCAATATAATGAAAGTGATATTAGTTCAGTTGTTCAACTCTTATTTTTATGGTATATCATTTGCTTTTAGAAAAGAGATTTGTTGCTCTTTTGTGTTTAAGCTAAATGATATCATTATAATAACCAAGAAAGACAAATAAAATTTTTATAACAAATGGCAATATTTTGGTTAACTATTTACTAATTACTGAATAATTATTGATGTTTTTTTGCTACTCACTACTTTATTTTATGCTTGCATCTTGCAGATATGTATATGATTTGTTTTTTTTAGTGTATTTGAATGAACATAGCCTACTTTTTTATTTTAAAATTACTGTGAAACTAATTTATATGGATAGCTATCGAGAAGAACTTTTTGATTTGAACAATCAAATGTTAGTATTTATTTGTTAGTTTAAAAATATATACATGCACAATGATTTGTGAAATAAAAGAAATTGAGAAATTGCATGTACATATTGTAATTTTTAAGGAAATCTAAGAAAGTTTCAAATTTTTTAAGAATTTACACATTTTAAACAAGTCACAAATTATTAGAAAGTGTTTATATCTTAAATTGTTTCTTATGTTTATATATCTTTTATATTTTTTGATTTCATTCAACTATCTCAAATATAATATCAAAATTTGTTTTAATGTGCATGTTTTTGTATGCATAACCATGTTAGTTGTTTGTGATTAAAGTTGTTAGTTTTAAATCTGAAATTTTCTTTATAGTTCTTTGAGTTGATAATGCTTGTCAGTACAAATCAGTATGTGGGCAACCCAGCTATTCATGTGCACTTGTCAAAACAGAATGTGCCATTGGCAACAACTGTGTCAGATTTTACTGGCTGGAAAAACGAAATCAGATTTCATGCATCTGTGGGCAAACTTTTTATTTCATGGAACATTTGAAGTTGAATATGTGTGCAGGGTGCACTATATAGTGATCTCTAAAAAAAAAAGTCTTCAATTTGAATCTGTTTTGGATTTTTTAATTTTTGAACCCAAAATAAAGTGATCTCTGAAAAAACATGTTTTCACTTTGATTCTGCCTCAAATTTCATGATTTTCATACTTAAAAATTAGTGATCACTAAAGCCGGTGACCAAGAATTTGGTTAAGACAAGAAAGAAAGAAATATTTTTTAAAATTATTTGTTTAAAGCCTTTGCAAGCTACACAGAAGGTTGTTGCAAGCTGCATGTGGCCCATGGGCTGTAGTTTGCCCATCCCTGATATAAATCAAATATAAAAACTATGCCAAACCTGTGATATATCCTTGATATACAAGCTTCTTTATCAATTGCAGTGGAATTTAAAATTATAAATTTAATAACAAATTTTAATAATAAAATATTTAAAATAATAAATGCTTGGTAATATAATTTTTGTGTTTTAAATAAATTACTGATAAAACTTATATATTCAGGAGCTATCATGTTATAAATTATGCAAGTTATTTTTTGAATTTGGTTTAAATAATTACTTAATCATTAAATACAGACTTATAAAATATTAAAAAAAATTAATATAACTTAAATTTAAGCATTTTAACAATAAATTTAATAGTGATATAATTATGATTAATGTTAATGTTTATAAAAGTAATTGAAGTTTTTGGTTGTTTGTGTATTCAACTTCTATTGCTCGTATGTTGACCAAACTTTGTAGTATGACATGTTGTTTTGATTGAGATTGTATTTTGGCATGTTCGTGTTCAACTCGTTCCATTGTCATATCATTTTGTTCGTGGAAAAAGGATTTCACTTTTTTCTATTAAACTGTCTTTCCCAGCAGCCTTACAATCATAGTTCTAATCTTTATAGATGGCTGAAAAACCAAATTAAATTTTTCAACTTGATAGTAATATCTGGCTTCTCCAAATACATCTCAATATAATTGGCTAACAATTGCCATAAGTTTAATGCTTCGGCTTCAAATATAGTTTGATATGTTGACAAGGATGCTGTTTTTTTAAGTTTCAGTGATTTCAAGTTTTGTGTCTTGTGTTCTTTTAAAATAATTTATCCTCAAAAATCCCTGTTCAACTAAAATCAGAATCTTATCAGTCTATTACTAAGAATTAAATAGAGAGCATGAACCTGCCGAACTTCGATTTTCGACATTATTTCACTGAATTATTTACAACTCAAGACGTCTTTCGTTTGTAAATAATTTATGTGTTTGATTCCCTTGTCCATTTCAAGTTATTCAAGGCGCTCTTTTCAACAAGTTTGACGATTTATTGTAACTATATAGACTCGCCTGACCTTTTTTTGAGAATTTTTTTAACAAAAGGCGAAACGAGTACCGTATTTCTTTGATTAAAATGCGCCCTTGTCTAGAATGCGCACGAATTCGCGATGAAAAAAAATAGAATGCGCCCTTGAATACAGTACGCATAAATAAAGTCACCTAGTAGCATAAATAACGTCACCTAGCGGACAGTGCAAAACTAGTCCTGCTTGCCTGCTACATGAGCACTTTTATACTGTAATTTGTTCGGCATCAAAACTCATAACGCATTATTTTGGATTTAAGGTGTTCGAAGCTACTTTAAATTAGAGTACGGTTGGCCGAAAGTTGTTATCAAAAAATAGAATGCGCTCTTGATTAGAACGCGCCCTTGTTTAGAATGCGCACAAACTCATAATAAAAAAAAGTAGAATGCGCGCATTCTATTCGAATAAATACGGTGTTCGCAATTCGGATAACCACTTTGTGATTGTATTGGAAACTCTTTAGATTTTTTGTGCCGTTTACTATGCCATTGTAGTCGTACTTAATAAGGCTAAAGACGATTTTTTGTTTAATGCATTAGTGTGATAGTTGGTCAAGATTAAGATGCAAAGTTAGAAACCAGTACAGGTGAGCCGGTCCGGCCCATGGTCGGCTGCTGGTGGGACAGGTTTTGTGGGTAAAAGTCAGCGGGCAAATACTGACGGGTCAAATCAATTTCAAAAAAGAAGTAAATGTTTTATATTTTGCAAGTTTTCAAACTGGAGCCCTTTTTAGATAATTAGTTGTTTTGAAACTTAATTTTCTATCTTTTTCTATTTTTGACGGATGTAGTCTGAAGATGAAAAAGTTACTGTCGGAATACGGATGTGTTTTAACAAAAGCGCTTACGGTTACTGACGCGTACGGGCCACAGATATCGGTCCGTGAAAGTTTTCTTTGCAAAAGCATCTCACCGGAATACTGTAAACCAATGTAAACAACTGTAAACCATCGGAATACTGTAAACCAATGAGGAATTGAAATCTCAAGGGAGGGAAAATCACTAGGAGTGTTGGGGAGTAATTTGAGATTCTTGGTACAATGTAAGTTGACCCAAAAAAATTGGTACATCCTTCGTGATCATAGCCTTACCAATCCGGAGAGGCAAGAAGGAAAATAAAAAAATTTTTTTCCGAGATCACTGCTTTTTAGGACGAAAATCGAAAAATCCGAGACAAATTCGTATTTAAATGTTTATTTTTGAATTTCCTAATATAAACAGAATTCGAATCACAAATTCGGATGAAAACAAAAAAACCCAAGTTTGATCATTAAGGGTTTTTTTGGGGGGGAAGGAGAAATAATGGTACCTGAGTCCTGAAAACGAGAACGATAAAGAGGCACTGCTGTAAACAAGACATTTAAACCATACTCTGTCTTCTGCAAAACTGTAGTGCAACTCTGTCATCTTCGCATAGTAACTTTGACGAGGTTGCTCTGTTCTATTTTAAAGGCCCGTTTCCACTACGAGCGTGGAAAAAAGCATTCTTTGTTTGTTTTATTGATTTTTTTTCGCGCTTGCTTCAATTTTAACCGCTCGCTTCAATCGAAGAATAATAAAAGAGAGAAAGAATGGGAGGAACGGGCCTTAAAAATCTCAAGTGTGATGGAAACGGCCTTAAGGCCCTTTTCCACTACGAGCGTGGAAAAAAGCATTCTTTGTTTGTTTTATTAATTTTTTTTGCTCTCGCTTCAATCGAAGATCAATAAAAGAGACAAAGAATGCTCTTTTCCACGCTCGTAGTGAAAACGGGCCTTTAGGCCGACATGACTCCATTTAGGAATTTGTCGAAAAATATCTTTTCCAGAGGCACAGCAAAAATCACTCAGGTTGACTAAGCATTAAACTCGTTCCTTTCCTCGCCAGAGTTTTATCACACCGAGCTATTCCGCTAAAATAAACTGGATTTGTCACCAATCACATTTTATTTGAGTTCTATGAACGGATTTATTGTCATTAAGGTTGGTAAAAAAAAAGTAAAATTCGCTGGTATCCGCATTTAATATCCAATTACTTTAATTTTTGAAAAATGGAAAGTATTTATAAAAATATTGACACATTTATAGTATTTACTTTTAAAAAATGTAAGCAGGTAGTTATGCACAATAAGAAAAAGTTGGTTTTGCTGGTATTTAAGTTTTTCCGTCGTCTATTTTTGACAACTTTATTTTTGACCATAGATTTAAAGCGACATTGAAAATATAGCAAGTAGATAACGATCTATGTCAAAATAGGCATATATATTTGTTAAATAATTTTGTTCTTAAAATAGCCACAGATTTATTAAGTCAATTGCGCTTATGTTATGTAACTACTGGTAAATTTGAATTCTTTTTTCTGTGGTTTTGTAATGTTCTTTTGTTGTATATTATTTTTATTAAAAGGGTAAAAAATTTGTTAAAAACTTTGTTTTATCTTTTCGAGAAAAAAAAAAAAAAAATACGCCAAGCTACGTGCTTATTCAAAAATTTTTCTCTAAATCAAACAGTCAAGTTCAAGTTTTTTTTTTACCGAACTTAATCGCGCGTTGGTTTTTAATTTTGAAAACAACTCAAGTAGATCATCATTTTTTTCGATTGCCAGTTAATTAAGGTTCGATTTTCTTTTGATTGTTCGTTTTTTTTAAAGTAAACAATCAATCACGTTTCTGTCAAAGTGCTAATTAAAGTGAAAGCGCTTCCAGTTTTTGTCCGCTTTCCCCGTCGTCTAGTGATTTTCGATTCTCGTGCACCTAGTTTAGCCTCGTAGTTTTTTGTCAAAATTTTAAATTATTAATAAGAAGATTTATGTAACTCTTTTATGTTTGTTAATTAACAGATAGTTAATTTGTAAGTAATAATCTAATTAAATTAATTTAGGCTTGTTTTGTAAAATTACTTTTTTAAATTATTTGAATACTTATATTTAAAAAAATAAAGCTGTAAAGTTTTAAAAAGGGGAACAGAATTTTTAAAATTAATTTTAAATCCTTTTTTTATTCTTAACTGTGCTACTTGCGTAACGAAAATCCATAATTCTTGCGTAACGATTTTTTATCGAACTGACAACAGTGGATGAAATGGAGCAAGGCTACGTCATTAACCAAGCCATCAAAACCACCGCGCTCGATTTTTTGCTTACATAAGTTGTACTTACGTAAGCTTTAAATCTGCCACAAGCTTTTCATTTCTTTGTAGTTTTAAGTTGACAAGCTGTGTTTTTCTTAAAGCATTTTGTATTTTAGTTAGATGCGTAGTGTTTTAGGTTGAAAATTTATAAATTTATCTTATGCTCTTTTTGTGAATATGTAAGTTTTTAGTTTTATGTTTTCGTTTTTTAATAATAATTAAGCAGACGTTAGGTCTTTGTGAAAGTTGATACAAGTTTTAAATCTTAATTCATAGTTTTGCTGCTGGAATATTTTAGTATTAGGGAACCGAGTGTCCCGGAAGTGTCTTTAAACGAATTTGATTTAACTTTATACAGCCGGTTTGAAGCGGATATTCTCGCTTGTCCGGTCGAAAGAAGGTCAGGTGAGGATGTTTTGTTCTAACCAGCAGCCAGTCTTCAGTGAAAGGAGTTGTGTAAGCGAATGTATTTAGCTTATAAATTAACATAGCGACGTGGCTTTGACGTGGAAGTCTTTGTCGACTGTTATGAAACCTTTAAAATTAACGACGAGTTATGATGTTTTTCTCTTAGTTATGGTTAAGAGAGTGTGAGAGATTGAGAGAACAACTATTTTGTTGCCCAGGCGTTAAAATTGAATGACAGATTTTATCTGATGAGCTTATTTGTACCCCTTGCAAAAGGGTGTGTTTTTATAGTCAACGCCATGTATTTTTGACCCGCTTTTGATAAAAATTGAGCTAATTTTGTAAATAATGTTATTGCTGTATCAGGCATGAGAATGGCAAATTGTGGTCGCACTGTAAAACTTCATTATCCCTGTTTCCTCAGTTGTGATTATGAATAACATAAATCCGAAAAAAAATTTTTTTTAGGTTCACTAAAGCTTTTACTAGATGCGTAATTCAGCTTGTTGTAATTTGGTTGGTTTTTTTGTCGTGGCTTTTCAATCCGTGGATACTGTTTATATTTAATCCCTCCTACTTGATTCAAAAATTAACCGTAGTTTCAAATTTCGGTGCCTGAGTTTGGTCGGTCACAACTAGTACTATAAATATTTTGTTTATCTTTTTTTTTATAACATAACATCTTTTTTAAAATCTTCCGTTATATTTCAAGTGTAAAACTTGTACTTTATTCCATTTGAGGATAAGTCGCACTTCCTGATGTACTTGTAGTTCAAATCCTCCTTTTTTCTATATTTTTTCGTTTATTTCTTACAGAATTGTCATACACGCTGATTAATGTTTGTTTGGAGCAAGTTTCTTGATCAATACCTCTTGTTGAAAAGTCCCTACATCGATAAACGGCTTTTTTTCTGTCTTTGTAAGCTTTTTTTTTTACAAAAAACTTGACCAAACCGTATACAGTTCGCATGCAGATAACACTGTGATCGCGTTTATTCTCATTTTATCTCGCATACAGATACGTTTAAGTTTTCGCTTTTCTTGGTCGTTGTTGAATAGTATGCATTTCGATACGATCAATCTACGTCGTCTAAAGTAGTGATTCCCAAATTTCATTTGGTATTCAGGTACCATTTGAGCCAATAGAAAACTTATAAATGAACAAAAAGAACAAATGGTTAAGAGGATCATATGATTGTTTTTCATCCACAACCAGGTTGATGCGAGGAATAATTTGCCGCATGCACAGGCACCACAAGCCTGTTCCGGTTTTTCAATTTGATGTTCGTCAAAATTGAGAACCCCAAGTCAATGGCTGAGGGATAGCTCGGGCATGTCCACTTTATAAACATGCTCAGCATTTATGACACCATAAAGCAGACAGGTGAAACTCGCGGCCCGCGCAATTGTCAGTTTTTAACGAGTTTTTGACTTTTTAAAATATTGCAAAATTTGCAAGACACCAAGGTTTCAATAGAATTGCGCAATTTTGGCGTATTTTTCTCAATCCAAAGAACTTAAAAACAGTATATTGCTATCAATTTAAAATTTTCATTGGACATTTAAAAATATACTAGTCTTATTTAAATTCTTTTAGAAGAGTTTAGTAGATTTTTTGATTTTGACTTTTAAAAGATTCTTTTTGCTTTTCTGGCCGCTGATTTGAAGTTAAACTTTGTGCGGCCGTCATTTGACACTACGTTTCTTCTGGTTGATTTTTGTATTAAAAAGTTTGTTCTCTGTTCTTAAACGTAATTTAACTGTTTAAACGAACTTGTTCTTTCATTACTTTTAACCGTCTCAACTATCTTTGTATGCTTTTTGTTGCTTATTTTTTTCTTTAATCAGCTTATTTACTTAATGAATTGTTGTAAGATTCAATCGCCAAACCTAGAACTTGATCCATTTAATCGCATCCTCCTACTTGTAGTGTAAAGTTGTCGAGTGGTTAAGGTGCCGTGCTTATGATCAACATGGTCTTGGTTCAAAACCCACCCGAGCCATTCTATTGCGTCCTAGGGAAAGCACTTTACGGCACTTTCCTCAGCTTGGTGGTCTTGGCAAGCAATTCGAAATTACAGTCATATCTTTATTAAATTACAAGTGGACAGCAATATCTCGGCATCTCCGGAAGCAGGTCGGGGTAGTTGCTTACCCTATGTATTAGTGCCGCCGTCGCTTTCCTGCGAGTCAGGAGAATAAATATAGAGATAAAAGAAAGTATTCCATAGTATGCCATTTTCCGCTTCGCGTCATTGTTTGATTTTAAAGCAAGGTTTTCAACCTTTCTTATCCCATGGACCTTTTTATCCTAATATGGACCGCTAAATAAAAACATGCGAAAGAGAAAACCTTTTTTGGTCTTCACATTTCTGAGCACTAGAATGCACAAAAATGTTCCTAAAATTTAGTAGAAGGCCAAAATAAAAGACTTCACCCTGTTTTGTGAAAGAATTACAGAGTATTTCTACAACTCTATTGGTGCGATGACCTTTTTTTCTTGTTCGAGGCACGATTTTTTTGCTTGACTGAGTTCTCTTATAGACCCTTAATTGAATATTTTTTCTAGTGGACCCTGGTTAAGAACCTTTGTTTTAAATGATCATGTATTCTACCGGTCTATGTAAAGGCAATCATATGGCCACTTACCGTGTTTACTTGTCATGATTTAACAGGCCTATCTCGTCTGCTTATAAGAGTAGTCTGCAAATACTTTTTGGCATGACTTCAGAAAAATTCCCCGTTAATTTTACCGCTCATAATTTTTGAACAAAATTCTGTTTAAAAATGTTATATTACTGTTTAAAGGTCAATACAATTAATATTAATTAATAGTTACAATACAATATTACTGAAATAAAGTTACATGAAAATTTTCTACTCGTGGAGAATATGTTTGTGTCTCGATTTCTTTTCTCCTTGTATTTTATCATATATGTTTAGAAATACCAGCGCAGTTTAGTCATCAGCTGGTTAGTTTTTTAGGATATACTGTATGTTTCATCACGTTTATTTCTTTACATACCTTATGGCATACATGTATTTATACTTTCATAAAAAATTTTGGCCATGACAACTACCTTATCTCTCTTTTCTAAATATCTTCTGCGTATTTTTTGTCTGGCGTTTTGTTACGTTTTCCCTTTCTTAATCTTTTTTTAAGCATATTCCTTATTGAAGCAATTCAATAATATTAAACAAAATTGAAAAATATCAAGAAAACCATGGGTTTTGTCAATGTAAAGAACACAGTAATTGAAGTCGAGATTTGATTTTGAAGATTATTGCACAAAAGATTTCCTCTTTCATTCTCTATCTGTCTTGTTTGTAACAATTAATTTTAATTTTATCTATGGTTTGTGTGATCTAAAAAGGTTTTTGTTGCTACAAAACTTTAAAATAGCTCTTAAAAGCAAATAAACAAATTATTTGCTTTTAAGAGCTAGTTTGTGTGATCGTGTGGAAGATGAAACCTCGAGCAGTTAGTTTCAAACTAATTTCTTGATAATTTTCGTGACCTTCTACTTGCCGACCACCGGCTTATAACATCTGTTTGTCTTTATTTAAAGCAGGGTTTCTAAGCTGAGAATCTATGGACCCTTGGGGCCCATGGCGACCTATTTAGGGGATCCATAGGATTTTTGTATCAAAAACTAATTTGCTACTTACATTCCACTTTATCCAAAACATTTCTAGCATTGTAAGAACTTGCCAGTGATAAACACCTTACCCAAAAAATCTTCACTTGTTTAGTTATTAAAACTTAAAAATTTTTAAAAGTCAAATAAAGACCACGAAAAAAGTAATGAATTAGAATTGGAGTATAGTTTTTCGTTAAAGCGTAATGTGAAGACCTCTTTTTTTAGAGGGTGGTCTTCACTTGCCTTTAAAAAAAATTAGACTTGGAATCCATAGAGTTTCACAAAATTAGCAAAGGGTTCCATGTCTTCCACCGAGTTCAGAAACCCTGATTTAAAATCTACAAGTATGTAACTACTAAATATGACTTTTTTTCAAAGAAAATCAGTATTTTTCTTCACCTAATTGTGTTGACCGAGTATCTAATGTTAAAAGTCGCTGCTCTGGTTATTATTACATCATGTTTTTGCTTTCTCTGATTGTCTAGATTAGAGGTTACTATTACCTTTGTGATGGCATAGAAAATTTTCTTTTATCCACTCGGTTTTGTCTGTTTGTGTATGTTACGTAACTTCTAGCTAGTTATTCCTGAAGACTGAATAGCGTCGTGAGTTTGCGTTCGTATGGGATACTTAACCCTTTATTCATAATTTTCATACAAAATTTATTCAAATGTATTTTTTATTCACTTGATTTTGTCTATTTGTGCATGTTACGTAACTTCTAGTTATTTCTAAAGACTGAATAGCGCCATGAGTTTGCATTTCTATGGGATACTGATCCCTTTATTCACAATTTTCCCATGAAATTTATTCAAATAAGAAACTGGAAGATTATTGAAAGTACACAAGCACAGTTTTAGTACTTCGCACTTGCTGGTTACGCAAGCAATGCTTTTGCGTTGTGGTATTTTACGCAAAATGACGTCACGTAGCGCATCAGGTCGTTTTCGTTTTTTCAGCGTGTTTGTGTAAATCAGGCAGACGAAGCCAGTTCATTGAACACGTGACTTACGATAGCTTACGTAACTTAAATTTACTGGTTCTTTTTATAGGCAATGGATTGTTCTTGTCAAAGAAAACTAAAATCGACTGCATTTTTCTTCTAGCCTTTAGATTTTTCTATTTTATTATGCTCTTTTCCCTTTTCGGAGTTAAAAAAATCTAATTGTAGATTGATTCCGAACGTTTAAATTTCTATCAATATAAATGTAGCTGCATGGCTGCACATAACAATTAAGCAATTATTAGTTTTGGCTGGTTTCTTGATAGTTTAATTGTAAGTTTTTAGCCGTATTTCTTGCCTTGTTATTTGCCCTTTATATTTTTGGTTACTACGGTATTAGTTGCTCCACATTTTATTATAACTTTAAATCGAAAAATGTTACAAGCCCCTATTTCAGTTTGAGTACAAGTCAAGCAGCCTCATTTTTAATATTTATGTTTTGTTTTTTGAATTTATTAAACTCGTATAGCAGCAGCAGATTTTGATAATTTCCCTTTTGCTTGCAATAAGTTGTGTTTCCTAGCATCCAAGTTTTCTGAGGTTTAAGGTTGTTGCTTTTGTCTTCAGTAAAAATCGCTTTATGCAAAAAGAAAACATAGTATAAATTTTTCCAATTTTATGTTGTGATATTTTGTTTTAAACCTACAATGAATTTGATTGATAAAACTTTATTATCGGTGGGTAGTCTTTTCGTCCATCGACACTTCGTCCACGTCTTTTTGTCCTATTTTTTTAGTCCAACGACTTTCGGTCCAATTTCAAAGAAAAGAAGCCTTGTTAAGGGAATCCTAACCCTAACCCCTTAACCGAACCCCTAACCCTAACTCTAACCCTATAGGACGAAAAATCGTGGGCAAAGTGTCGTTGGACGAAAAGTCGGTACACGCTAATTATCATCACTTGACCTACTTAACAAAAGCAAGCTATGACTTTGAGTTTAGGTTGAACAAAGAGCTATTTTTACTGGACATTTTTTTGGTTTTGTGATTTTGTTTTAAGGACATCGAAATAAATTCAGATATTTGTCGAGTTTTTCATAAGCCTTAGTTTGTGTAAATGGTCTTCCGTATTTTATTTCTTTTTTTCCGTAAATAGGGCGGTAATATTTAGTATGTAGAATTATTTGGAATTTGTAACTTTTCAAAGCCACTTTTCAAAATTTTGTAGAACTTGCGGGCGTAGTTGGTTGAAAACTATCTTAGGATGCGAAAAACGATTATTAAGACTTTTTTTGGTCTTGACAATCGTTTCGACAATCGTCAAAGTAGCTTATACTTGTTTAATTTAGAATAGAAAATTCTTATTTTTGTCTGCACTGTATACCAATGTGTTTTCAATGATTTTCCTTTTAGAGTATATGTTATCAATCATTTTCCTTTCATTTTTAAAGAGTTTAAACTTGCAAGTATGCTTTTTTAAATATTAATTCAAGCCCAAAAATCGTGTTGGGCGTTAGCTTTTAAGATTTCGAAGCTTAAGCGCCCCACCAATGCATTGAAATTATGGACTAGTCTAGTTGTTTTCAACCGTTTTTATACCGTGGCCCACTTTTCCTACCCAAGGTAACTTAACGACTCACTTCGGTGAACAGAATTTAATTTTCGTCCAAAAATTTGGTGATCTCTTAAAAAAGGTCTTCACTTGGAATTTGTTTCCGATTTCTCGATCATAATGACATCATTATACTGTACAAGTATCATATTGCTGTCATTCTGATTTATGCTCTGTTGCCCACTGAAAAAAAGCGCCTTGGCCCACTGGTTGAGAACCACTGCACTAGTCAATGTAAACAGGTTTCGTCTGTTTCAAACTATCATTTACCAATGAAAAATTCAAAACTTCATTGTGGTTACTTAACAACTTGTGAATAAAGTCACAATTTATTTTTTAAAAAGATAATAAAAGAAGTATTAATTTTTTTACGCTTAGATCGCGATCGCCAAATTGATACGACAGGAAATTTAGACATCCGTAATGTATGGTTGTCAGCACGGTTCCCTCTAAGCTGCGCGCCTGCGCGGCCGCGCAGTAATGAGGGAACCCCCGCGCAGTACTTTCGTTTTGCCGCGCACTGCGTAAGTTTTGGCAAGACATGCTTTCGGTGTATGAGCGTTGGCAAGGTTTGATTTCGGTAACCAAATAGGAAATCTTTAAAGAACACCTTCATTTTGGGAGAGGAAACCAAAAATAAAATCAGGAAATTGGGGATGAAATCGAAGTGAAGACCTTTTTTTTTTTTTTAGAGAACACCTTTATTTTGGGAATAAATCAGGAAATAGGGGATGAAATCGAAGTGAAGACCCTTTTTTTTTTTTTTAGACAACACCTTTATTTTGGGACAGAAAACCAAAACTTTCTTGCCTCGGGTAATATTCACCACTGCTCACACAACCTTTCATTCCGCGCACACTAAGCAAGCTCTTAGAGGGAACGTTGGTTGTCAGCCGTCTCGCGTGCAAAACTAACCTCGGCGATTCTACTTCTGTATAAGTTCTAGCTTACTCTTATTAAGCTTGTGTAGTTCACATAAGGCATCACATGACCAACACTCGTATGACAAAATGGCATGCATCGTTTCTAACGATCTATTTGCATAGACTTAACTTCTGTGCTTATCAATATGGCGATATCAGACCTAAATAGATTAATTTTGTTTTATGATTGATGACGAATTGAGCGGGTGTCCTCTCGTAAGTGAGATCTACTGCTTTCAAATATTTAACTGGGTTAATGCAGTTTTTACGTACTAGTTGTCATGGTGACTTAGTTTTCAAGCTCGTCTAAATCTTGTGGCGTGCGTGCAAAATCAAATACCTTTAAAATATTTTATTCAACTGTTGTTGTTTTTTTGAACAGGAATAGATTAATAAGTTTATTTGTATTTGATCATTCAAAATTATGTGCGTGTCTCGGTGTTCATTGTTTATGCTGTCTGCTGCTATTGTGTTCTAAAGCTACTTGCATTAATGCAGTAGAACAAGCATGCATTGTTGAATAAACAACATAAATCATTTACTATTGCCCAAAAGTTTTTATGCTTTGAAAAGCAAATCAACAAGAAAATGTTCAATGCTCATATCCTTGACAACGTTTGTTTCAGAAAACCATCGTTAAAATTTAATGAATTTTGAAGCGTAAATTGTATCGCTAAAATACAGTAAAATTTTTAATGTTTCGGAAATTCAGCTTAAATAACAAATTGGTTTTAATAATGTTTTCAGTCTCCCCAGTGTTGGCTTGGATAAGCTTGTTTTATATCCTAGACTAGTATATGACCTATAATGCGAGTATTAAACTGACCTGTAGATCAGACTTATTCAACCTACGGCTCACGCTGTACGCAACATAATATTAATATCGAATGTCATTAAACATGTCTGATTGTTTGCCGCCTGATGGATAGTGCCTGATTAAGGGATGCTACTAAAAAAGAATTTCCAAACTGATTTAAAATTACCTCCTTTTCGTGATGTTATGCTCAAACGTGGTGACTGAAGATTATCTAGCACTGTTTGGTTTTGAAAAAGATTCATTGACCTTAAAGTTTAAAAAAATCTCCATTTATTAATCTATTATAAACAGTACCGGTATTTCAATAAATAAAACGACGAAAGCAACATGTCCAACCAAACTCTACTCAAACCCGGTCGTATTTTTTTCTTAATGAAGCTTTTGGTTGATACGTTTTAATGGTTATCAAATATCGCTTTTTCCGTTAGAACAAAGCGTTTTAATTAATTCTAATTTTGTAGAAGCGTCAGGTTTTTTAAAGTAACAATAGGGTGCAGTAACCTCAGCTCAACTACAACTTAAAATTTTGAGCAATTTCGACTAAGATGTTAAAAGTGCCAGAACGTTATACATTGTAAGCCAATAAGCCGACGTTTCACATTAAGTGAGCAAAAAAGAGCATCTTAATGTGAATAACCCGAAAAATGATGAAAATACCTTTGTTAAAAATATAAAGCACTTTTGCCTTAAAATTATAAATACCGTCATGGTGTATGATTTTCTACAGAGGATGTGCTTCTGAGATTTTTTGCTAAGAATTTCTAAACTAGTAAAAAAACAAACATATCCCGTGAACCAGCGTTTCTTAACCGGTCGCGAGAATTCGGTGCCCAGGATTGACGTTCTTCGATTATTTACTTAAGCTATGGATCTATTTTTAGGAAGGAACTGGGGAAGTTATTTTTTTCAACTTTTGAATAAGAAAGAACATAATAATACCCTTTATTTTCCGAAAGTTTGTGCTAAATTGCAATGCATTTCCGGCTTTGCCTATGATGCACTACCTTGGTTTACATGTATTTTTAGAAATTTTAGGACAAAAAAAGTACTTGCAACTTATTGCAAATTGCTTGGTATTTTAAAAAAATGTGTCTCTTAATTGTAAATTCTCCAGTTTACTGTGACTAACTCATCAATAGAGATAGGAAAGAGAGAAAGCGAACTAATTTATTGTGTCGTCCTTGTCGTTGAAGAAGACAGATCTGTCTGCTTTTCCTAAGAATAGCTTCCTGACCTGAGTAACTAATCCAAGAACAGATGGATTAGTTACTCAGGTCAGGAATCCTCGTAAATCCTCGTAAACCATTGCTCAATGTGGGTATTTAAGACCTCTTTAAAATGGGCCTGAAGGTGAAATTAGTCCCAGAAAACTAGTCTGATTATAAAATTTTCTGTAAGATTACAGGGATTTTTTGTTGCAAAATCTCTAGTTTTTTTATTTTAGACCTTAAATGATTTCCATGAATAAATGAAAACTGAAAAACACTGACATAAGTTATACTTTTGTTTTATTAAAGTTTGTTTAAAAAACCCGTGCATCCTGAGACACTTTAAAATTTTCTTATCGATTGTCAGTAAAAAGGCTGTACATACTTTATGTAGATTTTTTGATTTACTCCTATCTCGCAGTTCGATGTTTAACACAAATTAGAAGCATTCAGGTTACAGAAGCAGCATTGAATCAAGTTGTAATGTTTTTTTACTATTCTTTTGAGTTTATACAAATAGTTAGCTTGAAACGACAACGAGGATATTGAGAAGATTGAGTAAATGTTAAAACTGACATGGGCAAGCTGCGATCCGCGGGCCGAATTTGGCCCACCAAGCATTCAATTTGAACAGTGTAAAAAGGTAAAATAGAGACATGGTTTTCACCTTCACGAATGGTACAACCATAGGCGTACCAGCCAAAGAAATGTTGGGAGGGCAATACAGTTTTGTCTAAATTTTATGACGTTTTCCCGAATCATAATCTTTTAGTACTTAACAAAAAGGAGAAAAAATTTTGTCTCAAATTTAGGGTAAAAACCAAAAAAATCTTCACTGTGAATCCGTCTCGGATTTCTCGATTTTCTACCCAAGAAGTAGTAATCTCCTAAAAAAAGGTATTCACCTCAATAGGTTATGAGTGAAACAAATCAATCGAAAAAAAGTGAAAACCCTTTTTATATGTTCATCTATGAGCATGGTGTTACAAGCCGAAGTTAAGGTCTTATCCCTTTTTTCGTCTTCGTGTAAGTTTGATGAATGGGCCTCGTTGCAAAAATTAGTGCGGCCCGCAATCAAAATCAACTTCTGAATCCAACCCCCGAGCTAGAAAGTTTGCTCACCTCTGTGTTAGAACCTGGCTTTCCAATGCTCGTGCTTCATATCGGCTTGCTGGAATTTTTTTTTATTCTGTCAACTAGATAGTTCATATTTTGTTTTCAAATATTCGTTCGGGTTTATTTTGAATTGTAGTAAGCCAATATGTTCGTAATTTTTTTGAGTAGGATATTAACGCAAATGGTAATGCTGTTTTTATTTTACATTTAATGTCTTGTGTTGATATTTTTTTAAATAAGTTAATTAACTGACTGATCTTTAGTTGGCCGTCGTTCATCATTTTGTGGCTTCCAAGTAGAACAAACAGCCTGACTCATCTGCTTCGTCTTGATATATTTACCACGATCAGAAGAACTGCGAGCGGTCGTACTTGACAGTTGTGAAGTCAACAGTTGGCTCGTCACTAACTGTTCGGGTGCCGCTTAAAGGTTGAAATCGTCTGATTAGATAGTAGTCGTCTTTATTGAAGATGATTCAACCCTGCATCCGGTTTGTCGAGCTGGTGATTTGACATCGATCAAGCGCGTTGAGATTTTTGTTTTAGTACAATGCTGTGCACGTGATAGTCGTGGACTTAAAAAGTCAGCTTTGTGCGGTTTTTCTGCTGTTGATTTTGCTTGAAAATTGTTACTTTTTAGAAATTAAGCTTTTTAAAGTTAGACAATTAATTTATTGAAAAAAAACTTCCATTAAGACAACCAGAATTTCTGAGCAAAAAATGTCAATATGGTTTTTACTTTTTGTGTTTCATTATTTTATATTAAATGGTGGAAAATTATTGTCCTACCTCTAATCTAGTTTTTTTAATGTCTTCAGTTAAAATGCACGATGTTGTCGTCATTTCAGCTAGACGGTCGTATTCGTAGTTATGTTTGAGTGTAAACACCAAGTCAAAGTTTACAAATGTATTTCTCTTATTTCAAAAGCGTTTGCAAAACAAAAATTAGATTTAGTTTCCATTCCAGCAGCTACCCGAGTGATGTCTGCTTTTATTTTCCTGCTGGACGTAAACTTAAGAAAAAATGTTAAAAGTTCGATCGACCACTACGCCAGTAAACGGCGATTTTTTCTTATTATTTTGGATTGTGTCAACTTTCATTCAATTTCAAGTAAACCGTTTCATTTGATCGGCATCTTTCCTGATGTGATGATGTTAAACCCGTATTCACTGCATCACTGACAGTTTTAATAACTTTTTAATAGCAAACCATTCGCACTAATCGATTGATTTTTTATGCCATGATTTTGTTTAGGCCTTCCGTCGACAACGATGGTGGCACGTCCTCAGTAATGGACAAAGAAGAAGAAACTTTAGTTGCCGCAGGTATGGAAACGTTTTCAAACAATACCCACCAATATTTAGCTTACGTAAATAGGCGTTCTTGATCAAGGCACTAAAAAGTGTTGAATATATACTTAGTTGTAACTTTAATATAATTTCTAGCAGATCTATTTTTGAAAAATATTTAGTTAAAGTTGTTTTCTCAAATTTGGAAAATTAAAAATTAAGAGTCTAAATTTTGAAAAAGTTAGATTTTCCCAAGAGACTAAAGAAAAAAACATCAAGGTTGTTTTAAGTACCAAAATATGGTTTTAACTACCGAGTGAATTAACAATTCTTCAGTTTTGCAAGCTTTTTTTTTTTTGAGAAATAGTTTTGCTTTTTGCATCTACATCGCGTTACAATTAATTGACAAAGGTAAATCTGTATTGTTAGTGTTTTTGAGGTAATAGTTCTTTTCAACTGGCATACCGTTAAATCAGTTTTTTTCCTGCATTGACTTTTTGATAAAGGTCAAACTTGATCAATAGTTTCCGACAAAAACATTCCTGTTTCGAATTTTGTCAAATCTCTTCGTGCTTTTAGCATGCTTAATCTATTTGTTTGTGCAACCAAGCTAAACAACTTTGGAGCCACATATGATGGATTTTCTCCCTTTTAATGATGCAAATTTGTGTAGTAATCAGAAATACTGTGATGCATTTTTTTGAATTAAGCCCCATCGTTCTTTGTATATTGTACATCCTTTGCATATTTGCGAATTGACTTCGAACGTTGGTTTATAATGAAAAGGTTTTTTCAAGCTGTACTTGAGTTCGCAATTACTTTGCTTAATATTGGCAATTAAAAAGCACAAATGTCGTTCGGCTAATTAGGTATTTAGAATATGCAAACGGATAATATTGTTTTTTAGGTTTTTTAGCGTCGGTTTGTAGTTTAACCTAGTGGAATTTTCGTAAGTTGAAATACTTTGCTGGTCGTATGCTTAAAACGATTTGTGCGAGGTTTGCATGAAATAAATTTTTTAATGATAAGATTATAAACTTGTCTGGGCAGATAAATTAAGCGTGATTTAAAAAAATTCTTACTGAAGCGCGTCGTCCGATTTGCTTCGCTGAACACGCGTCTTTCCAAACAACAAACAAGCCGCAAGTTCATCACCCCCCCCCCCCCCCGATTTAGAAGTTGTCTGTAGACAAATGCAGTTTTTATTTAGTACGCATCTCACGAACTCGCCAGCAAGGACTGATTCATTTAGCTTTCACTGCAGTTTGACACCCAGAAATTACAGCGGTCACTTTACATTTCTTGCGTTTTCATGCTGATAAAGTCTTTCAGTTTAGGTAGAATTTGCATTATTTTTTATGTTTTGGATTTGTGCATAGACAAAATCACTGAGTGGACAATTTAAGATGTAAGTTAAATAAATGACACAAGCTCGTGCAGTTGCTTTGTCAAAAGCAGGAAATACTTTCTTCGTTGTTTTGCAGTCTGGGCTAAACGCAGAAGTAGAACCGCACGTATCCAGTTTTTCATTGTGATTCACGTTGTATTTTCAGTTGTTATATTTTCAGCTTTTAATCACTTTAAAGCTGAATCTGGCTTTGGTTTAGTCAAACGAAAAAATTCGAAACAATTGACCCTCATTCCCTCTTTACTAGTGCGTGGTACACCTTGCTGCTTGGTTTTCAGGAAGTAATTTACTATTATCTGTAATCTTATTTCGAAAAGCTTGTGATCATAAACAGTGATGTTGTTATTTGTATAAATTTTTTTAAAGTTTCCGATTCCGAAATGAGTGACGCTCCTCTTGATGAAGAAAATCTTGACGAAGAAACGAAAAATGCAGAAAGTGCGGATGAGCCTGCCAAGAAAAAAAGAAAGAAGCACGACCCGACCAAAAGGAGGAAGATAAGGTATCGAATTTGCTTTTGAAAAATTAAAGCTTAGCTTTTATAAACGCTTAGCTTAGCTTTTATGAATAAAACTTTAATAAATGAAACTTTCTTATTTTAAAATTTTTTGTTTTTATAGCAACAGTTTTTAAAATTTCTGTTGCAATATTTAAACTTTCGCTTTGTGGAAGAAAAAAAGTTGTCGAGGTAAACGCTTCGACAAAAAAATTCCATCTTAGTCAATCTCTTCCGCTTGGAATTTTTGTTTCAATTGTTTCTCACGTCGAGAAAAAGTTTTTTTTTTTTTCAGTAGTGCAGCAAAAGTTTTAAAGCAAAGGCTTTTGATTTAAACATACTTATTTATAATAAAGTTTTTAAAGTACTTATTTTGTCAGCCATTTTTTAAAATCATTTTTGTTGATAAAATAGTCAAGGTTTTGAGTGTTTAGTGTGTTTAATAACTTATTGTTTAATTTTAAATGACATGATGATGGTGTGACAATGAAACAACCAAATTTTTCCATACAATTTCCACATTTCATCTTTAAAAAATCATAATTTTTAAACACTTGCCGTGCTTTTGAACATTTAATTAAGCGTTTAACGTTACACACTGTACGTCTGTAAGCACAGAGTGATTCTTTAACTAGATCCAAATCAAACGACACGTTATATTTATTTATGTACTAGTTTTTTTTTTTTTTAGTACATATCGTTTTTGTTTTCCCGGCCGTGTGAAAATTGTATTACTTACTGTACATTGTTTAAAATTTAAAAGTTCACCTGTTTATGAGTGTGTGGCTGAAAAATCTTTTTAATTAACCTTAGAATTATTTGTCCGTTCTGCAGAAATCTTTTGTCGGAGAATAAGCTTCAGAATGAGACTCTGGAAGCGATAAGATTGGAGGAGGAGCGTCGAAAAAGATTGGAGGAGCACGCCCAGCGAAATTATCAAGCTTTGACAGTATGAGCTGAACTGTTTTGATGTAGTTATTTTTGTTATTGAATTGTTTTCTTGTATTGTGCTTCACAAATGAATGGCAAGTTTTATGGTGTTTCTCAAATATTGATTTGTCTCCTTTTATTCGACGCTACTGTCATTAATTGTTCAAGATAGACCATTCAGCAATATTTATCTGTGGTAATAAGAACTTTAATAAATTGATTAAATTATGTGCTTTTTTTCAATTTAAAGATGCTGTTTTTTTTTTCTGAACAGATTTTTAATCTTGATTATAAATTTGCCTTTTTAACAAGTTAACAACAACAGTACAAGTGTAGAGGGAATTTTAAATAATTTTTTGCTTGCAAACAGACAAATCTTTGTCTCATCAGACTACAGTAACTTGATGTTGTGTCTGCTCTTAGGTATTAGTGTTTGTAGTGAAGAGAAGCTATGTCACTTCCGATTTATCACCAGCTTACGAGCCTGACTGTATAACGATGGATCGTAGCCGGCGGCAGTGGGTGGTTCCTGTATTTTTTACAGCTTCGAAATGCCCATTAACTTCCCTGTTCATTGTATGTCAGTGGTATTTTTCCGACAATGATTCTTGCCTCACTTTTTGTTGTGTCCAGGCATCAGCACCTCGTTCAAGGAAGTGTAAAGTATCTTAATGTCAAGGCTGTTATCGGTTCTATGGCAGGGTCCTGCGTAGGAGTAGTGCACCAAAATTATTTTACGTTTTGTTCAAGAAAGCAAGTGGCTCCAATCCTTAGGCGTGTGCCTGGTGAACACAAGCAAAAAGCAGGTGGTTTGAAAATAATAAGAAAATTAATTGAAAAGACCTGGGAAGACTCGACAAGTAATGTCATGAAAAGAAAAATGAAGGGCAAGTTATACAAGATTAAAATTTCGTTCAGAAAAAAATCTAAACCAAAATTTTAAAAACACGATGATAAAATGCAACAACCTGCTATTATTTTAAATTTAAGCGCTCTTTGAAGAATCGGCGTTTTGGCTACTTGACTTTCGTTAACGTTTCATGCGAATTGCAGAAAGACCATTCAACTGTTCCGCAAATGCCACCTAACGACAGTTCCTCCTGCAACGACTTCTCGAAATACAGTGGGGTCGGGGCGGCCACCACGTATCTCACCAGTTTATTGACTTCGAAGGAACCGACGTCCAAGACCGCTCCTCCCGCAGGACCTTTCTCCAACATCGAATCTCAAACTAGTAAGCTCGTAAAACTATTGACCGTTTCTTAAAATCCACACACAGTTGAAAGATAGAATACTTTGAAGTAGATTTGCTTGAGTTGGCTTTTGTGTTTTTAAATGCTATTTATAAATTTGCGTACGTGTCGTTTCAAAGAACCACAAGTCTCTCCACCTGCTTTGCAAGAGGATCAATTCAACTCCTCATCAGATCCGCAACCCACGAAGCCAAAGGCTGCTGGAAGTGAGTTCAAAATTCAAATTTTTATTACCGCCATTATAACAATAAACATTTCGTCAGCAGCAGATGTGATTTGCATCAGTAGCGACAGCGAAGAAGACAAAGGGCCGCGGCCCGCTCCTTTAAAATCGGAAGCAATCGACATTAGCTCTGACAGTTCTGATGACGTCATCTTCACTGGGGAAGTGAAAGACGAAAAAACGGAATTGGAAGATGTGAACAATAGGTAAGATAGGATCGGATACGGAAAACATCAATGCTTGTCCGTTTATTAAAAACGGCCAGCCATCGCTTTGGTTAATAGAAAAATCTAGACTACAGCCGGTTGTTTGGAATATTTTCAGTGTTTTGGGAGGACAATCTTTCTGCAAAGCCGCTCGTTGATGTTTTAAATTTACGATAAAATCGATTGCCGCTGAAAAAAAGCACCCCGTGTGTGATCATGCTTATATTGTGGTTGCCGCTTATGAAAAAATTTATTATCACGTATTAATTGCAGCGGCATGCACATTGAAGATGCAAAAAATCAACGCGACTCCCAAGGCAGAGTCTTGGTCAACGTCAATCGACCAACCAACGAGCCGGAGATCTTCCTCGCTCCTCAGCTTGCTTCTGCGGTGCTTCCCCATCAGGTGATTTCCCTTAGTGTTTTTTTTTTTCACTAGACAGAATATTTTTTCTTGCAAAGCTGCATTTCGCGCTCAGACACGACGTAAGAATTTTAATGATCAAAATTAATTGAAAATTTTTACTACTAGACTTGATACTAGTGCTCTAATGACTAATTATTCTAAAATAAATTCTTGAAGATGTTTTCTCTAGGTCAGTTTGCTGCAGTGTTTTAATTTAGATCTATGTGATTATTAATTACCTTTTATGAAGTGTAGAGAAAAATAAAATTTTGTATACACTGTCGTTTCGGTCTCGAAGACTTAAGCCTATCGCAAGTGCGTCCCACAAGCCTTTGATCAGTACATTTAACATCGGAAGTTTTCAGATTTGAATAAACTTGAGTGAATAAGTTCAGCTTGAAGTTGCAAGCGCTTGACTTTGCTTCCAGATTGGAGGAATTCGGTTCATGTACGACAATATAGTCGAGACGCTGTCGCACTACAAGTCGAGTGCCGGTTTCGGTTGTATTCTCGCACATTCGATGGGCCTTGGCAAGACCTTGCAGGTCATCTCGTTTGTCGACGTCTTCCTCCGCTACACGGAGGCGAGGACTGTTCTCTGTGTAGTTCCGGTAAGTTCTTAATTTTTTCTTCTGGCTCCAAACTAAGCTCAATTCTAGTTCTAAAATTGAATAGAAGAGATTGTTTTTAATTAACAGTAACTACAATTTCGTTTCTTTTTATTCTGTTTATAAAGTGCTTTTTTTCTACATTGAACGGGCAGAATGCTCATAGCTACATGATTTAGTAGTCTTTTGGCCGCCTAGTGGCCTCACAGTTTTGTTTTCGCCTAAAAATCAAAAATTGAAAATCTTTTATTACATTTAAACAAAGATTTAAACTAAGACTAAAACTTGTTTGTTCGACGAGTTGGTGACTACGTGTGAACAAAACTAGTAGTCTTAAGTCTTGCCCTTTGACTTTTTTTTTCAAAGATGAAATAAAAGTTAAACACTTTACAAGTTGATGCAGCAATTTGCAACATTTGCTTATGCCCATGTTTTTAGCCTTGCTTTTCTTTGGTTGTTCGTTCTATATCCTGCAAAATCCCATTGACACGGCTGTCTTTTTTAAATGAAATTTGTTAAATAAAAATTAATTTCCCATAAATGTAAACGGATCTTTTCGTTCCTAAAACGATGTTAGAATTTATTCAGTTGAATGCAGCAGCTAGTTGTATTGATTTCTCAATTTCACATAAGTTGTAGTTTTATTGCTGTTTCCTCAAGGTCAGATTTTCGACTGGTTCTCATATTTTCATTTGTAGCTTGTAATCAGCGCTTTTGTTTTGTATTTATTTCAATCATCCGACCCGAAGTTGGTTTGACTGATTTTTTAGAAATTAAATTCAGCCATGTTTACCTTTGACCTTAAAATTATTCTTATACTCAGTACAGTGCGAAACGAAGTAAGCAAATTTTGCTCTACTTGAAAAGTTAGCTATTGTGCATTGTATATATAGCATCTGCTGAGTTTCGTATTTCGAAATCATCCAATTCGTTTTTAATCCATTGCACAAAAATGTCGCTCTTGCTTAACTTTCAAACAAATTCTCTTTTAAACTCAAACTGCATTGTCTATGAAAAAGTATTCAGCTTGTATTTGGCTGCGGCAGGAAATTCTCAACATAAAGTGCAACTGAAGCACCGTTAAGCTTATGTGGAAGTGACGTCGCCAATTAAAGCGAAGTTGAAACGACCAGAACTGCCAGTTTACTGCCCAGTGTACGTTAAAGCACGTGCGAGTGAGCACGTGTGGACATTTATTCCAATCAGCTGAAAGCCGCATTTCATGCAGCAAATGTGCACGTTTTAAAAACAACTCGTGTTTATTTGAATGGCAAAATTTGCCGGTTAACGTCCGCTACTCGGTGTTATTGGTTATAAGAGACGTCGCTGTATTCTCCTCGTCAACCAGCTTCGCTCGCAGTTTTATCTAAAGTCGGTTTGAGTTTCGTGCTTGGTTGTTGGAAGCCTAGATTAAATTTCGTAGCTTTGATGAATTATTATCAACATAGAACAGCTTAACAGTTGGGAGAAGGTGCTTTTTCCGGCTTGAACCGATTGAAACATGCGAGTTACTTTTCAGCGCAAGGAGAAGAACCTGTAATGCGTGTTGATGAGCTTTTTGTATGCGCGTAGTAATAACTGGATTTGCGCTTGACTCGGTGTTTGCTCTCCATCCTACTCTTTAAATCCGAAGCAAAACAGCAGCAGAGTTGACACTGACATCATCGCCACCAACCTCTATTACAGTATTTGTTTGTTTTTCAAGCTGCTCGTCGAAAAGCTTTTGGTTTGCTATTGTCCTACTTGAAGCCACCTTTATCAAACCCAATTTAATTTCGTGACAGACATCTGCTGGTAAAGGCCAGTTTATCACCGAAAACAATACCAGTATTTTAAATGTCTGCTAAAACGGGCTGTTGCGTTTATTAATTTCCGTGTTTTCAGCTTTTGTTATCAAGGCAAAATTTCACGGTTCGTCGATATCATCGTGCGAACGAGCGACTCATTTTGCGTTTGAATGTTAAGAGTTTCAATTTGTCGATCGCTGATTTCATTCACGGAGCCTATCGAGTTGTCGAAAGCGGAACTGTACTTTTGCGTGAATTGTGAAAGCGCTTTTGTTTGCTTTAAGCCAATAGGAATTCGGAGTGTGGTTTTTACAAACAAAAAACATGCTCTTAAATGATGTT
The DNA here is from genome assembly GCA_963680785.1 of Diplosoma virens. NCBI lineage: Eukaryota > Metazoa > Chordata > Ascidiacea > Aplousobranchia > Didemnidae > Diplosoma > Diplosoma virens. The sequence continues at coordinate 39,115,203 of OY796880.1, forward strand.
GGTTTTTGTCTATTTTTAGAGCAATTTAGTTTCTCTTCCTGTTTATGTGTTGTTGTCAATAGAAATATAATTTTACTTAGATTTTTAAGCGTTTTCTCTTTCAATAATATTAAGCAATTTCGTAAGTTGTTTTAAGTGTGGCTACTTGAATGTTCAGCTTTCGATTGTTTTCAACTTACTGAACCCTAAATGTTTTGCTTGCTTGAGTTCGATTCTGAGTCGAGTCAAATCAACCACTTATGGATTAGTAATAAGAAGCCTTAAAATAAATGTGAAAAATAAACGTAGAGAACTAAAACACCCGGCAATCTTTCTGTTCTGTTACCTTGGTTTGAGACGCGTCATAATGACGTGTCAGACGCGTGTCTCACCTCACGCTTGTAACTTATCAAGCCGTTTCTTGAAATTGCGATGTGTTCATTTATTAACAGTCCCCAACTGATTTGTTCAGGTGAACACGTTGATGAATTGGGTTTCCGAATTCAATATGTGGCTTCCATTGAAGTCGAAGTGTCTCGATGAAAATCCTGCTTCGGTGTGGCCGCGTTCCTTCTCCGTCCACATCTTATCGGATAATCACAAGACTGTCGACTCTCGGTAAGCCCTTACAGTAGGTCTTCACTCCCTCAAAAATGTTAAAAATGAAGTTTAAGTTGAAGAATGTAAAGATTTTTGTTCGCAATAGAGTTTAGAAAGTTTGTCAAAAAAATAAACACAAAAACAGATTGCTAGTTCTTTTTCAAAACGACATGATGCCATTGTTACACTGTTAAAAAATTATTGTATTTTATCTGGAAACGAAAGTTTAGACACAAACGTAAATATTTTACGTACAATTTCCGTAATCTTGTTTTTCGGATATTTTCACTACCGTATTTTACGTGTCTCACTGGTAAATAATTTACTCCATTTTATATGGCTGTAGAAGTTCAGACACAGACAAAACTGTTTTTTTTGGTATCAAAATCTGCTCGATTATTCTTGTGGCAGCGAATGTACTGACGGCATAACTTAACTTTTTAGAATAAAATCAGTTTATTGAAACATGTTCATAAAAGCAACGATAAGAACTCTGTTAATAAATTTTACATGATTTTCACTGGCAGCAGTTTTTACTGGTCTTCATTATACTATTTTTACGTGTTTTTCAGTAATTTCAAATAACATGTTTTGTAATTTCAAATAACATAACATGTTTTCAAATAACAAGTAAACAAATTTACACGTTATAAAACGTTACTTTTTAAGTAATTACCACCAGCTGCACCACCCAAATACTTTGCTAAAGAAAAATTGAATATCCTATTGCAAAATTGCCACTCAAAGCATATAATTACTTACTACTCATTTTCTAAAAATCTACGTATATTTAATGATGCAACCAAATAGATTTTTTTTTGTTCCATTAACATCATAACAAACATCACGAAATCATTTCGAATAGAGAAATCTGTTTATGTACAAATTTAGATTTAAATAAGTACGCAAACAGTCGTTTCTTTCATAAATGATTCGTGGACAAAGTCAGTTCAATTCAGTTTAGTTTTTCTGTGAAACATTGTTGTTCGATAAAACATTTGATTTGTCAAGCAATAATCTTCAATTGGAACTCTATCGACTACGTCACGAAAAAATATAAGGTATCGACAAACATCTCAAGTTTGTCTACCAGAAATGACAGTGCCCGTAATATAGATTGAAGTATCTCTTCAGAGATATGACTGATATTTAGAGCTGCTTTCCAAGACCGGCAAGCTGAGAAAAGTGCTGTAAAGGTTTTTTTTTCAAGAACACAACAATGACGCGAGTATTGAACCTTGACCGCGTCGGTTGTCTTTGCCATCAATACGGCGCTTCAACCGCCACTTCGTCACTTCGCCGACTACACGCCGGCAACGCGGCAATCATCAACTAAAAAAGCAAAGGTACTGGTCAAGTACGCGGTTTAGTTAACCCTGACCCTCTACCACAGGAATGGCGAACCACTGACCCGCCGGTCACGTCGTGACCCACTAGTTGAAATTCAGTGACCCACCTGATGTTCTCAAATTCAAAAACTGTCATTTTTTGACCCGCCGTGTAACAAAGGTTCTTTATCCCTGCTCTACCATCTGGTTGAGTATGCGGTCTACAATCTTTATGCAGTCTACAATCTGATTTAGTAGGTCAGGTTATGGTTCGGAATTGGGGTTAAGTAGACTGGGTACTTAAACCAGTACCAAAGCAAAATATCACAAATTGTATCAGTTTTTATAAATTTTTGATAGACGTTCACACATAACCTTTACAAGTTTTATTGGCAAAAACTGTTATGTAACTAATTCGCTCATATTTTGACTTGAAATCTTGTTTACCAGTTAACTATAATAATAATAACTGTTATTTGCTATATGGCTTTTTTTGGAAGCGCTTGGTGACTCTTTGTCTAAACCAATATTTTATAAACTTTATTCGATTAATTTCGGTTGAGATTATAAAATTTTAAAGACAAATTTAACAAAATGCTTCTCTTTTGCGAATTTCAAAATGGCACTATTTACTCCCCCTTGGTGCCCCCGTGTTTTAGAAATATTGTAAGGCAAAAAAGTTCTCCCTTGCCCATATACCCCCATGATTTCTCCCTGCTCTACCCTCGTTTTTGGCGCTGCTGGGTACAGTTTTTATATTTGGCCAATTCAATCATCTAAGATGTAACCGAAAACATGTTGAAGACGGTGATTATTTTTTATACTTATTTTTTATTTAAACTGTACAAAATTGTTTTTAAAATAGTTTACAACAAAAAGATTTATTGTTTTATGTATTAATGCAATATATTTTATCAAATAACTAGTAAATAATTTTATTGTCGGTTACTTTAAGTGATTTTCAAAGTAGATTTTACCTATTTTTACTGAAAACATTTTATGGTCAAAATTTTTTTTCAATTTACGTCAAATATTTTACGGCAAAAATTTAGTAATTTTTCAAAACAGTGCAGTTATAGAAAAACCATAACCAATTGCTCATCTTTCAGATCAAAAGTCGTTTCGCAGTGGTACGATGAAGGGGGGGTTCTCTTGTTAGGATATGAAATGTACCGGCAGTTGACCAGTCGGAAACAGCGAAAACGGAGGCGGAAAAAGTCGCCGAAGCTAAACGAGCCAATCGACGTTGAAGAGGAAGACCGACTTTCGTCTTTGGCTACCGGTAAATCGTCATCAATTTGCTGGTTTTGAATAATTTACTCTGTTAGCTGAGGTTTTTTCATTTTAGCCGATGCTTGATGGAGAAATCGCACTGCTCTTGTGTGTGTTCGCAATATATTAAGAAGGCGCTTGTAATAGGCATGCAGGAGAGCTTGCTCAGGCCGGGACCTGATCTCATAGTCTGCGATGAAGGTCACCGCATCAAGAACAGCCACGCCAGCATCTCGCAGATGCTGAAGAACGTCCGCACACGGCGTAGAATCGTCCTGACCGGATATCCGCTGCAGGTTTGCTTGTTCGAGACACGTTTTTTTATAGATATAGTTTTCTTCTCGTTTTCCTTGAGAACTTGCAGAGCACGTGCAATATCTTCTCAGCCGATGATTAAATATTTGTTGCAGGGGGCTTAGTATGTAAATTTGAGTTAATTATGTGATTGCTTATCAGCTGATGGTTTTCTTCTATTGGTTAGCATGATTACTAGTTAGCGTTTGTATGCTAATAACACTACAAGTTTATTTGGCGATTGATTTACGAGATATTGATGGCAACGCTGCATCGCTTCTCAGTAACCGCCAACAAAAAGTTGCGCTTCGATATAAAACGGTTCGTTTCATTTTCGTATCAATTTATTTGCCCTCCTGACTTGCGGAACAGCAAAACAAACTTTATCGCACCTGTCTTAAAAGATACGTTGATATTATCTTTATTTCGGTTCGGAGCTACTTGTGCAAGAAACGCAAGCAGAGGAGCTTTCCCCAAAGCCGCAAGGGAAGTAGTTGAAGCACACGGTTATTTCGATCTTAAATAACAACCCTCCCCATCTCTCAGCCACTTTTGTAAACTTTACGCCTCCAGTAAACGGGAAATTAAGTTGCCCGTTAATATTAGCATTTTATTAAAAGAAGAGGTTATGTAAGTTGAAGTGTCACGACGCTTGGATCGCTCGTTACAGCTTGTCTCGCTGCTGCAATTTGCGTGCAGCACATTGCAGCTGCGGCAATAAATCTTGTCACTTTCTTATTTATTAACAACAGAACAACCTGATGGAGTACTGGTGCATGGTCGATTTCGTGAGACCGAACTTTCTCGGAACCAAACAGGAGTTCTCGAACATGTTCGAGCGTCCTATATTAAACGGACAGTGTGCGGACAGCAACGAGTCCGATATCCGCCTAATGAGATTCCGTTCGCACGTGCTGCATAGTCTGCTGAAGGGTTTCGTTCAGCGAAGGTAATTAGCGCTCGTTTTTTTTTGTTTTTCTATTTTGTATTTATTTCGGTTTGGACAATATTGATTGACTGATTTAAATTTAAATCGAGACTTTTATTCGTGGGCTCGATTGCGCGAGAAATTAATTAAAGTTGGAAATGAACCAAAGGTTTACTTGCGCAAGCTGTTACGTCGGAATTGAGAATCAAAACCTTTCAGTGTTACCATTTTGAAAAATAGCTTTGCACTCATTACTTTTTAAATGTTTCTCAAGCGAAAAGTTTTCTTCAAACTGAACGTGTGCCGCTCGGTACCGTTCGCACTGAAGTTGTGATTTGGTCGTGTGCATAGCGTTATAAAACTAACTCGAGCCTCGTTAGTTTCTCGATCGGTCTTAAATTGTAAGTTGTTACCGCTCCTCCAGATCTCACAGCGTCTTGCGCCGGACACTCCCGTTCAAAGAGGAGCACGTCTTCATGATCAGACTGTCCCAGTGGCAGAAGAAGTTGTACAACAGCTTTTGGGAGACGAAAATGCATGGTTCCAGTGGAAGCTGGTGTAGCAATATCAATCCGATAAAAGCCTTCTCCGTTTGCTGCAAGGTAATTATCGATCCTGTCTTTGCACAAAGCTCCCCGTTCTATTTGCGTCAGTCTCTCGCTGGAAGTTGAGCAGCTTCCGCGCGTTGTTTCTTGTATGGTGACTTCGCCAGAAGATCTTGTTAGCTCTTCGTCATTGAGCGCTGGCAATCTCAACCGAGCTCCCTTTTTCAGATTTGGAACCACCCGGATGTTCTCTATCGCACCGTGCAAGAGAGGTCCGAAGACAATACCGAACTCGATCCTGATTTTGACCTTCCGGAAGATGGCGCTCTAACCGGAAAAAAGAATCGATCGAAATCTTCACCGAACAAGTGATTCAGACGTAACTTAAGCTGGCGGTGAAGTGAGATTTGCCTCAATACCCAAACAAATCTTCGTCGTCCTTGATAAAATGCCGTTGATTTGCATCTTGGTCATTGTTTATTTTCACTCTTTTTTCATGGCTGTCTTTTTTTATTGCTCTTCCCGACTCTTGCTACGTTTTGTAGAGAATAAGAAATTAAGGCAAGATTACCTTCAAATTTGGCGGGTAGAAAAAGTCACGCTCGTCATCATAGTAGTTTTTCTTTTTGATTTTTCAAATTTAAACCGGCGATGAATCATATGTTCTTTTATCTTTCCAACTTGTATGTGCTTTCTCTGTTGTTTTTTTCTATTTTTTACTTTTTATGAAATTGGCTATTGAGGTTTGATCGAGAAACAATAGAACGCAGCATAAACATCACCGCTGTTGACCTAAGAGTAAGATAAATCAAAAGATCTTCATAAAACAGTTTATGACATTGCTGTACAGAAAATTAACAACTCAAAGCATGAAAATTAAATATATTTGTGACTGAATGCTGTATGAAATGAAGCTATGAATAGGAAATAATACAATTTAGGAGGGTTTCGAGTTTGCTTTCTCATTTCAGTCAAGCCACCAACAATGCATCTGCGCGCGTAAATAGTGGAATTCCCCCGACGAATCCCCAGTCACTAGAAATGGGTGACGCTGCCAACTCGGTTCCGGCGCCAACTTCTTCAATCACCCAGACCTCAGCCCTCGGTCCGTTTGGCGACGACAAGGACAAGCGAATGAGCTACGACTGGGTAAGCAAAGGATTCGTTTGCTGGTTCTCGGTTAGTGATTGGCATAGATTTACCCGGTCCCCTGGAAAGTATTAGGCCGTTGTAAAACCTAAACAAACCCTTGAAAAAACTTAGATGCAGCCGTTATTTTTCTCTTTTTTCCTGTAGCATTTTCAGTAAAGTTGCTTGATTTTGCGTGAAACCAAATAAAAATTACATTCACTCCTACGTCGTTTGCTCATTTTTTCATGCAAGTTGTAATAAATGAACCTTTTCCCCAACCAATCCCTAACTTGCAAACTGTTTTTGATTGAATTTATTATCGTGCCGCTGTGAAGTGGGCGGCAAAAAGTTGGTCGTCCCGCTTGCTTCGTGTTTCACGATTTCATTTCAAAATCTGCACACCCAAAGAATTGCAGTTTTTTTTATAAAATCTTGCTTAGACACATATCTTTGTTACTTGATATTTCACTGTACTAACGTTGGCTGCACCAACTATGTTCTTGTTATCTTGCGTCATGACAGAGTCACCAACGTTTTTAATCGTTAAATCCTATTGTTCTTTAACCGCGTGAAGAATTTGGCTGTCGGAATATTTTTTTCTAAGACTAATTTCTTTTCCTTGGACAGGCGAAAGATCTCTTCTCCGGATATCAGACAGGAGTGCTGGAGATGTCGGGAAAGATGGTCCTTCTGATGGAACTCATCAATCTCTCCGTCAAGATCGGCGATCGTCTTCTGATTTTCAGCCAGTCCCTGAGCACCCTCACGCTGATCGAGGACTTTTTGTCCGAACAGTTCGTTCCTCAAACTGACCCCAATGAATCCCAAAGGTAAAGACCGAATTGAAGATGTTTTGCTTTGAACTTTTTAAATAAAAACTTGTTAGAATATCGAATAGTAACTTGATAATGTTTATTTTTGTCAACTTGACGAGTTAATTCAATTCATTTGAATGAGCTTTAGGATTTTACCTTATACTAAAGTTTTGAGAAAAAGAGGGATTCGAGTCATTGGTGAAATAGCACTGTTTGGCTACTGAATTTATTGTAATATCTGCTGTACTGGTTCGCCATCTCGTTTAAGAGTCATTTTTTAAATTGATCACGTTGACGAGTACTCATTATTTGATGCGTCACATCCGCAGGAAATGGTGCAAGAACGAGAATTACTTCCGATTAGACGGCAACACGCATTCAGCAGAGCGAGAGAAGATGATCAACCAGTTCAACTCTCTCGACAACAAGTCCATCAACCTCTTCCTGCTCTCCACAAGGTTTCTATTATTTTGCACTGCTTGTTTTCGGCATTGGTGTTAGAGTTGCCCTGAAGCTTGTTCAGTTGTTCTTTTAAATTTAAATATAACTTCTTTTGGCGATGCTTTTTTCCCGTTTTCCCTTTCGGTGACGAATCCAAAAGTGTTTTTCCATCTAACAACATGTAAGGCAACCCAAGCCTATTCCGTTAAAAACAAACCAGCAGCTAACCTTTGTTCTATCTAAACTTACAAAGCGAACTTTTCTGCAGTCAGTTCATCCTGTATTACCTAGAAGCTTCTAGCAAATCAGTTTATTCACCCGCTACTCCATTGCTTCGATTTTGTTTTAAATTATTAACTGCTTGCTGACGTAATAATTGATAACCACCCCACTCGTTTCTATTCAGAGCCGGTTGTTTGGGAATCAACTTGATCGGTGCAAATCGCGTCGTTGTCTTTGACGCGTCGTGGAACCCTTGTCACGACGCCCAAGCCGTGTGTCGCGTGTACAGATACGGTCAGCAGAAGACGTGTCACATATACAGGTGCTTGTTGCTCTCAGGCAGCGTTTTTTAAACTAGGGATTTCTATTATTTTGATGCGTTTTTTTCTTCGGAAGTGGAAGACTTCGCATGTTGTTTTGTTTTTTTTTAAATGAAATTAAAGTTGAAGACAGCCGCGAAATACTCGTCTCCTCCGCGGGAGCCGAAAGTGGAAGAAGGTTGGAAACCGTTGCTCGACTGGTTGATACGATGTCGCTTTCGTTCTGCTTGTTTTTCAGCGACTAATTTCCATCTTTTTTCCAGATAAAATATGGTGTTACTACTGAAAGTCAACCATAAGCTCATAATGAACTGAAGAAAAAAAACAAAAACATCATAAGTTTTTTTTTTTTTTCAGTTCATTATGAGCTTATGGTTGACTTTCAGTAATATATCCGAGTCGTGTATTTTCCATCAAATTTTTTATTTGCATTAATGATGATTGATTTGTTCTTTTTTGAGCCTCATCTTTTCCTCGGTTTATTCAGCTGTAAAAAGTTGATGATTGTTGTTATTTTCTATGTTATACTTGCCTATTATATCTTGGATAAAATATTGTGATATTGATCAAAAAAACATTAAATAAAACACAGGAAACAGCTAATCGTGTAAGAACTGTAGGTCTGTACAAAGCAGCCCACACATACAAGTGAAAGTGCACTGCGCACAATTAAAAATCACGTGATCGGACCGGATTGCGCGATATTGCTTCAACATTGTGTACTCAGCTCATTGTCAACGTTTCCATAACGCTATTGATTTTTTTTTCAGGCTCGTCAGCGACCAATCGATGGAAAAGAAGATCTACGATCGTCAAGTCGCCAAGCAGGGAATGTCAGGTGGGAATTCGAACCATTGGTTTTTTGGTTTTGAATGTTTTGTTCCAAATCGTTTTACTGTATTCGAGATTGCGTGATTTAATACGGGAAGTACTCACCGTCCGTGTAATCCTGATGAAAATGCGTCACGCTGGCGAGTGACTAGCAACATTCGCTTGATCATTCCACATTGTCGTCTCTCGGAATCTCAATCGAAACGTTCGGTTTGATTCCTGCGAAATTTAAATCGATTTCTTTTTAATAAAACGGTGCGCGAGCCGCGAAATCACCCGCTATGAAGAGTGTTTCTCTTCGCTTTGTCTTGTCTTTGGCCTCATAGTTCTCCTCTAAATAATCTTGTTCTTGATAGCTGATTTCAAATTGACCGTGACTCTTCTCAGTGGGAAATAGCGCGTCGCTGATTGTTATCTTTAAAGCTTCTTGACCAGGGTGTTGGGCAGAGTTTCTAATCAAAAAGCCACATGTGAAAATTCAAAACTGCCGGAGAGTCGCAAATTCTGTTTGAGGTCTTAATGCAAATACAGTAAACAAAGCAAGTTTTAATAAAATAATAAAACAAATACAACGTTACACGATTTACAGTTTTTTCGAGATTTTACCAGCATTGGATCTACTGTGGGTTTCCACTTTATTAGTTAGCTTTTGAAAATCTGGGCGATATGGTCAAAGCAGGGTTGCCAGATGCAATATTTGAAAATAAGCCAATTAAGGTGAAAAGTAGCCAAAATTACCAAAATTAAGCGAGACAAAATTAATTTTTGTTGCTAAAAAAGTGTTCTCTAAAAAAAAAAGGTCTTCACTTAAAATCTGTCAATGATTTCTCAATTTTCGTTCCATAATCATGGTGATCTTTAAAAAGAAAAAAAGTTTTCACTTAAATTCTATCTATAATCTCTCAATTTTTCTCCCAAAATCATGGCTAGTTTGCACTCGGCAGCCAAAAAAAAAGCCAAAAAGCAAACAAAATTTTTGATGCCAATCGTGTTTTAAAAAATCCATTCTTGCAACCCTGAGTCAAAGCAATGTGAATTAATTCTCTCAAATCTTCATTTGTTAGACTTGCAAGATATTATGATTTTACAAATTTCATCACAGAGAAGTGAATCTGAGAGAAGCGAGCACTATCTTTGTTTCTTTTATTCTAATGTTACCAGCGTGTCTCGGCGGGCGAGAAATGAAAGAAAGATAGCGCTCGCTTTGCTCAAATTTTTGCTGTAGTGTAAATGGTCCTTAACAACAAACAAAGAAATGCTTTATTTCCACGCTATAATCCGACTTAGCACCTAATTAGAAATCTTCGTTTGACCCAAATTCAACTTTAAATAACATTTGTACATTGTTCGATTTCGTTATTATTGTTTAGCTAGAAGAGCCGCAAACGAAAGGTCGGCGAGCCGCAATTTGCCCACCGCTTTTCTTGACGATATTTTAACTCGACGGCTAAAAATTCACAAATTGCAAAAACGGTCGCAAAATGACGACGACATCGTTGCTTTAAAAAGCGTTGCTATTACGTCATTGCTTTGATGTTAGCACGACGCATCTACATCATTAATATTTTTTTTTTTATAGATCGCGTGGTCGACAAACTGAATCCCACTCAGGTCTTCACGAAGCAAGACGTTCTCAGCTTGATGGAATACAGCCATGAGGAGCTTCCTCCTGTTAACTTCGACTCCGTGGAAGAGGAGTACGGAGACGAAGTGCTGATAAATGTGTGCAAGGTATCAACCGATCACTCCCTTTAACTTTTGTTTATTTCTTATTGTGATTGAATTTCATTCTTTTGGTTTTCTTCTCTTGCCAAGTGAAATCGGCTGCAGCTCAAGAGAAGTTTTTTTAAAACCTTCGCAGCAATCTCGCTTTCTACATTTTTATCGAAAATTATTCTGCGTTTTGTTTTTTCAAAGCTGTTTTCCGTTCGACACTATTAATCACTTATAAAAAGAACATCGTGATATACATTGTAAGAAGTTCGATCTAGCTCACGCTGGTAGTTTTCGATTGACAAAATCAGTCGATCACCAAGACTCTCGTGCAGACCCACGGATCATGGTTCACGAGAAAGCCGTTCACACACGAGTCTCTCCTCCTCGACTGCAAGGATCAACGGCTCACCAAAGCGGAGAAGCGATTGGCGGAGAAGGGATACGAGAAGGACAAGCTTGCCTCGTCCGCCTACAATTATGGGTAAGCTTGCCCCTTATTCTTTTTCCCCCTTCCCCACACCAACCTCCTCTTAATTCCACATTGGTATTGCTGTTTTAAATTTTGTGTTTGCCTTCGTTTGAGCTATGGTTTTCTCGGCTCTTGTTCAGCAGGAAGTTTTCAACTTTGATAAGGAAAGTGGCACTGATACGTGCAATTGTTGACTTAGTTAGATATGGCGCCCGGCATCTGATCATATGATCGACATCGTTCGTGACGGTTTCACTACAAACAGAAGTTATGTGAGGTTGTTTTGTATTGCTTCTGTGATTCTGCTTCGTCTCATGACGCAACAGAATCAATAAAATCATTCGTTTAAAAAGTCTCGTTTCCGCCACTTATGTCGTTCAGCGTGTGCGAGAGAAGTTCTTTGTTTCTCTTATTTGTCGCTTTTAGTGCGGATTAAATAGCGAAACGAGATCAACAAACAAACGAAGGGTTTTTTTGCGTACACCGATCAACAGCGAAAAGGCAGTAAGAAACTAGACGAAGTCAAACAAGAGAGCAAGGTCGTGTTGTGAAGGTTTTGAACACGAGCCCGAACGAGCATCGCAAGTTGCCAACAAACGCGTCACGATGCCCGGACGCTGGTTGTTTCTAGATTTTTCGCTCAATTTGAGTTTTCTGAAAATAACACTTCGCTCCATTTCGCAGGCGCCAGTCATATGCTGGGTTTTACGGTTCGTCGGCAACGAAACCAGGAAACTCTTCTACCAGCAACGGGTACGACTTAAATTAACTTGTATAATTTTGTAATCTGTTTTTATGTATAAAAAAAAAGTTCTTTATGGGCCTAATAGTAAGGGTTTATAACTTTCTAACAGCTCCAGTTTTCCTTCATCATCACATGACCTAAATCGACCAATCGCTAACGTGCGTCCGATGCAATCAACTCCAGCTGTGCCACTGCCACTACCACTACCACCACCACCGGTAAAACGACTATTTGGACTTAATTGCTCATTTCAATTTTAAAACTTTTGCCAACAGCTCGTTCTTAAAAGGATCTTTGTTAGACTCGCTTGTGTAAAGTCAAATCATCAGTTAATTCTATTTGCAAGTACTTGTTCATTTGATATGATTCGAAATTGAGTTTTTAATTTTATGTTGGTATTTTGATTATGTTTGTTGTGCATAGAACAATTCTCAATCTTCTCCTTTTGTTCACAAGTCGGGAATCAGCCTACAAAAAGTGGTGGCCACCATGGACATTCCTCTTCCTCTCCAAAATACCCCAACTAACACCATGGCGGAAGAACAACCGACCAAGATCCACGCAGGTTTGTTGGTTTTCTTTTAATTGCAATTTGCAAGGTTTCTTTAAATAAAAATTTTCAGTCCGTACCCTCCACTGATAAACGCTTTTCAAAAGAGCTGATCCTAAAAATAGCGTTTGTTTTTTACTGTCGCTGGCTAAGTCTCTAAAGGCTATTTATTTTTAATTTTGTTGCATTACAGTCAGCTTCTACCTTGCATCAATCAAGCATCTGTGACGTGGTAAACGTAGCTTTTACTTTACAATTCCAGTTATTTTCCTACGATCAATATTGCATTTTTTCTAAATTATCAAATAGACACAAGATAGCAATAAAAACAGTTTTTTGAACACATGCGATGATTTTCTCCACAAACCGGTTTCGAGACAAAACCCAGAACAAATTTCTCGTATTTCAGCAGCTTTGATGCCTTGTAGATACAGGAAGTGCTTCGATGGAACCGAGTCGTGTGTTTGTTGTATCAATTTCATTATTAAGGAAGGTACAATGCCTGATTGTACACGTAAAACTTGCTCTTAATCATGTATCACATCATTGGTATCGTAGAGTTGCTATTCCATTTATGACGTCACTAATGTTTGATTGGATTGAAAGCAAAAGTTGCATTGCTTATCTTCAAAAAAACTGCCCAGACGTATCGTGATAATGAATTGGTAGCCGAAAAATTTTTAAATTTTTAAAATACTAAATGACTTTGTGTGAGGGAATATGAGTAGTATGAGCAGTTACAGGAAATGTTTTATCAAATGAGAAACACAAAAAAAATGTGCACTAAAGTTGACTAGTTTTTATTAGGGCACAAGCTTTTGTGGGCTACTGCTCACTTCGTCAGGTGCAATGCTGATGCTTACCCCTGACGAAATGAGCGGTAGCTTACGAAAGCTTGTGCCCTAATAAAAACTAGTCAACTTTAATGCACAATTTTTTTATTTTGTTCTCATTTTATTTGAATAGTTGACACGGCTCCCCCAATTTTATTCCTTCCAATCCTTCGATGAGTAACTGTGTAGTGATAGTGACATGAAATGAAGGTTATCTGAATATACTCGTAAATCTAAACGATCGGTTTGTGGGCATATCGTACGATAGACCAACTTAATTTTTAAAACACAAACCGATTGAAAAAACGTTTGCGTTTCAAAAATTAATTGAATATACCGTCGGGTGATTTCGAAAGTCGATTTGAAATGACGTCGATGTTATCTTTAAGCTGTCCGTTGTAGAGCTCTCGAAGGCGCTTGTTAATCCAAACCTCAATGTCTCTAGGTGAGATGATCTGCGTGATCCGGGGACGCAAGGGAACGTACATCCGCACCTCCCAGGGCAGGATCTTCGCGGTCCGCCTCAACGACAACACCCGACCCACGAACGCGTTATCGGGAACCTCGACGCGATTATCTCCCGCCACATCGACGGTAAGTGAGGCAATTTGAGCTTATTTTCCCGCAACCGCGGTATAGGGACATTGTATCCAGTTTCAAAAACATACTCCTAGACTCTCGACAACGATTTATCATTTTGACACGCTGAGCAACGTTTGAAGCATTGAACTTAAAGCGATTAATTATACTTTTGCAGATTCCCACTCCGTCCGTTGCCGACTCAGTTGCTTCTGCCGACAGCAGCCCCCAGGCGTAAGTTTTTCAAATGCTTTCTATCGCGTGTTAATGTAGGACGAATCCAAACAATGTGTTTCCACTTTTTTCATTCAATTTCGTTAGCAACTCGTTTTAAAGCAACCTGTATTTTGCAACTTCCATTTTTCTATCTCACTTTATTATTAATTAAGACCCTTTTTATTGGTTATTCTATCCAGATCTCTTTGTCAGATTTATGAATTAGTGCCTATACCTTTTCATCTAATCTGAAACGTCACGATTGAATTGCTCGTTACGATTTTCCAGCGATTGTTCATTTTGTCGATCACGGTGTCGAAGGGGGCGATTCGATTCACCAAGTTTGTCTTTTCGCGTTGTGGCGCAATAGAATCATAATTACAAAGCTTGACCGGTTTGCCTTACTCAATGACAGAATTTTAAACAATACCGAAAATAACTTTTCTCCCATCACATGATCCCATCACATGATCGTGATTATGTTTGTTTATTCAGGTCCTGGATTGATCTCAACCAGACTAAACATAACCACATGACGTCATCGCCTCATCAAGCTTCCGCGGCTGGGCCGCATGGTCTCAGTGGGCGCATGTACAATCATTCAACCATGCCATTTTCTCACCCCATGATTTCCGGGCCCCCACTACAATCTTACACGACTTTAAGTGGCTCTCCACTTCCAACGACCAGTCTATTCAACCAGAGTTTGTTTCATTCAACTTCCCTGAATCGTTTAAACGATTTCGCGTCGAACTTTTACGGAAGCAGCGCGGCTGGACCGTTCACACACGATACGAAAAGCTACGCTCCATTGAATACGAGTTCTTTGAACAATCAGCATTCGAATTCTTCCCCTTTCTATTCCTATCCGTATCCGAATAATTTCGACGAGTTTTCTAGAGGATCTCTATTGGAAAATGGAAACACTACTCCTTTACGGAACTCAATGTCTGCCCCCATTTTAAGCGCGCCACCGATCTCGGAAGACCTTTCCCCTATCGATTTGAGTAACCCTTTAACCAATCCTTCCTCGTCGCAAGATGTCCCCGTTTCTTTCTCTACTCCCAGTCCCCCTGACGATGGATCGGAACTGGGCCTTCCTCCTTATAACTGGTAGTTTCGCAACGGTCAAGGCCGCTCGTTTTCGTGTTGCCAATGTTATTTTTTAGAAGATAAAATCGTGAGATATTGCTTTGACCGAAGTCTATGATTAATCTTATGCTTGCCGCATTCGAACTTTGAAGTCTTCTTCAAATTTATTTTTAAATTAAACGAACGCGTTTTTATGTCTCTATGATATCTTACTTTTTTTACAACTTTGTGTGCTGATAATACTGATTTTTTTTATAAATTTTTAACACAAGTTTTTTTTTGAAAAATCAGTGCAATAGTACATTCCATCAATATAAACGTTTCTTAAAATCTGGGCGCAGATACAGAATTTTTTATAAATGGAATTTTAGTTTAAAAAATTGACTTAAGCAGTTTCTCAAGCTGCTTGATTGTTCAGTGCAATTTGAGTGGTTTTATAATTATAATCGCGTTAAGCCTCTGTAATAATCGTTGAAACTTGGATTTTCATGACTTTGGCTTGGCTCTGTCGTGGATGCCGGCGCTGAAACGTGAATTGGTATAGAGCTCGCTTCCGCTATTTTTTGTTTGGTGTTTCGTCAGAGTTTTTATATTTTGTTATTCATCCCTTTTCGCGCCCGAAATTTCGTGGAGTTGATTTAATACAGGGTGGGCCAAAAGTCACTTTGTGGTTTCAATCTTTAAATCTTTTTTTATTTTGCAGTTTTATAAAATTTTAACGCAATATAAACAAAAGTCAGCAGAGTCATTTACGTAACTTTGCAAAATTAACAAAATAAAGCTTATGTATGAAAAACAACATCTTTTAAATGCTGTCCATTCTCATTTTGACAAATTCTGACCCTTTCCAATGCTGATTCACTGACAGCTCGAAGGATTTCTTGATTTCGGTTTAGTTCTGATTTCGTTTCGAATATTAATTATCCTTTAAATTATTGTCGTGTTCGCGGTTTGTTAAAAAAACCTTATCTTTTAGATATCCCCACAAGAAAAAGTCAGGGAAACGTGATTAAAATAATGGAACCATGGTTTTGATGATAAAATTTTACATGTTCTTTCTGGAATACTGTATTTATTCATGATTAATTTTAAAGGCTTAATGTATAACATATCTGAAAAAGAAATAAAAATAACTAATTATTGCAAAATGACAACATAGTAAAACCTCGAAGTGACTTTTGGCCCACCCTGTAGAAAGAAAAAAGCTCTCGGGCTCATGTGCAACAACATCGATAGTGGAAACGAAGCTTTACGGCTTATTTTATTCCATACAAAGCTGTAATGCGTACGACTTCAGCATTTTCCGATAGAACGCTTGTTTTGTTGAAAATGTAGAAGAAACAAGCGCCGCGCCAAATTTGCTTCAATTAGAATTAATCGAAAACTCTCAGCAACTGTACGACCTAAAATGCTGTTAAAAAAAAAACTGTTTTTTATTGCAACAAATCAAGTTTCCCTTTTTAATCGGTTGAGATTTGCATTGTTCAAAACGGACCGAATGCGCCGTTTTCTTTTGTGATGCTTGTATCTAGGGTTGCCAACGGTCCTTTATTTAGCCTTTTCTGTCCTTGTCCTTTGCTTTGAAAATCATTTAACTTCATATCAATTAATTAATTTTCGTTCCAAAAACAGTGATCTCCAAAAAAAGGTTTCAACCTTAATCTTAATCTTTTTTCTGCCCGATAATTCCTGATTTTGCCCAAATATTAGCTTGTCGCTGTCGAAAAAAAAGAGGTATTTATTTTTCATTTGCCCCTTAGTGAAATTTATCGGAGTTGGCAACCCTACTTTTATGTAACAATGAGGATCCTGTTGCGCATTTTCAAAAAATGCCAAGCTGCAATTGTCTTGCTGTGTTCATGTCAATGTAATTGAAATGTTTCCTCTTTGTGCTTCATGTTAACTGGTGGTAAAACAGAAAAAAAAACTGCTGAGCGTAGATTATTGTGTTTTGCGTCGATTTTCCACTTTCCATTCCGTCCGATATTATTAAATTACGTAGCGCTACGTAACTCGGTTTGTCGTGCTTTCTGCAGTTGATTTTTAAACAAAGAGGAAAGCGTTAACTTAAGTTTCGTTAAACAGGAATATTGAAACTGTTAAGAATTGTTCGAAGTTTCATCAAAAAATAATTAGAATAATTCGCAGTCAAACCGAAGTTCTCTTGCCGAATACATCGAACAAATCTAAACTGATGTTAACGTTAGCGATTTGGTTATTTTTTGTATGCTTGTTTGCCCCTATTTAATTTTATTGATTTTTTCTTAAGTTGTTTAAGCACTTCGTTAGCCATTGCCATATAAGGTTCCATGCGGTTAGAAGCAGGGTTGTGGAGTTGTAGGAATTTTTTCGACTCCGCCCATTCAAAATTTTCTGACTCCAACTCCGACTCCACCTGTTTAAAATTTTCCAACTCCAACTCCGACTGCAGAACATCTGAAAAAACGACTCCGTCTCCACGACATCTGCAAAACCGACTTCGACTCCAGAACATTTAAAAAACCGACTCCCACTCCACCCAAAAACGTTCGACTCCGGCGGCTCCGATTCCACAAACTTGATTAAGTCACACTTTTAAAAATTTGAAGAAAAAAGGAAAAGCGAATCCTGTTCTTTAAATCTATAGCCGGGGCTGTATAATGTAGATATATCGGTTCTTCAAAGAAGTGCTTAATAAAAATATTCAGCAAAATATTTTGAATTACAAGTTACTAAATAAAACCAAAAAATTTTAATAATTTAAAGCCCGAAAAACTATCTAAGCATAGAATACAAAATTGAATACAGAAACTCAAAAAATGTAACAAGAAATGAAACCAAATTTGTTGGCAATGTGATCGAGTGGTTAGACTTAGAGCGCGGGAATTAATGTCACAAACTTTGTTCGGGAATCCCAAAGGACCAGTTGAGCTAGGTAACCCGAATACCTGCGCTGAAACAAAGCTGTATCTAAATTTTATTTTATTCCGGCTCAAGAGGTAGTCTTGCTATGAGCCTGATAGTTTATACAGTTGGTTAACGAAAGCTCGGATTGATTTCGTTGAAGATTCTTTTTCACAACAAACAGAGACCCTTGTCTCTAATAAAAGCAAATGTATTACGAAAATATTACGTCCGACGAAACTTCTATTCCACGCTTTGCCAAACTGCAAAGCGAAATTAACACTATAACTCGACTCAATCAACACAAATAATTTTACCTCTGTAGAACAAAACTGCCAACCACTGGCACAAAATAATTTCAACAATTGTCCACCGACACAAAATCTAACGGTCCACCTCCTGTGGTCAAACAAATCACCTTCGCTCGAGCCTCCACTCGAGTTACTTCAAATTACTTCACAACGATAATAATAATTTCTCGCTACGCATCGGCTTTATATAGAAAACAAAATCACGTGACGTAAACTTTCTCGTAATTTCGAGATTCAGCCAGAAAGCCCTGGAGAGATAGTTA
Organism: Diplosoma virens; assembly: GCA_963680785.1. Classification (NCBI taxonomy): domain Eukaryota; kingdom Metazoa; phylum Chordata; class Ascidiacea; order Aplousobranchia; family Didemnidae; genus Diplosoma; species Diplosoma virens. Next base: position 39,133,566 of record OY796880.1, read on the forward strand.
CGCGAATCAAAAGGCATATACGCGAACCTTCCAGTACAATGACGTTAGTCAAAAACATATTACGTCAATACAAAGAGAAAAAAAGAGAAAAAGATACATGTGTCGAGCCATAGAACAAATTGGACGTATATCGCAAACAGCGCTCAAAGAGCCGCAATTATTCTCTTATAATAAAACTACGAATTGCTTTTTAACGGGGATACACTACATCGTTATGATTAAAATTATGAATGAAGTGTGACAATTATAATCGACATGGTCTCGGTTGAAAACCTACTCATGTCATTCTGTTGTATCTTTGGAAAAGACACTTCCCTGCTTGATGGTTTTGGCAAGCAGTTCTAAGTTTCAGTCATATTTTTATTAAATTTCAAGCGGACAGCAATATCTTGGCATTTTCAGAAGCAAGTCGGGATAATTGCTTACCCTATGTATTAGCGCCTCTATCTCTTTCCTGCAAGTCAGGAGGATTAATATAGAGATAAATTTTTCATAAAATATATGTGCCTGCCTGCAACCAGGAAGAAACCTAGAAAGCGACATAGTCCTTAACACTTTAAAATTTGCTATAGTTTTAACTATCGAGTGCTAAGTTTCAATTTCATCATAATAAAGAATGTTTTTATTTTGCCGATCTTAACTGCAATAACTTCAATCTTGCATGCACAATCATATATTGCTGGGACATTTTTAGAGATTTCCATTGGATGCCTGTAAGCACATCTATACACTTATTTGATTAGGTTTGCCTGTTGCCGTTGCCATTTCTGCAAGAACAAGAATGCTATTTTTTCTGATTGTAGAGGCCTATAATAGCCCAAGTGACAAAATAAAACATATTTTTAAACTTATGTGTGTATAAATAGCATGCCTACTTTGAACATTTAAACAGTAATTATCCTGGAAAAAAGTAAACACATTAATATTAGATTTTTTATTGATTTTCCCCGAAATATTTCGTCCCACCAATGCATGTTGTCTAGTTGCGCGCTATGTAAATGAGCAAGTTCATTGTTTAGACCAGTGTTTTTCCAAGTGGTCGATTGGAACATCAGAGGGATCGAATGGGGTTCGATAAATAAAAGTTAGAGCTTACCCGAGCAATAATGCACCAGGGTTAAATTTTAAAAATACATATCTGTCAAAGTGAAGATCTTTTTTGTTTTTACTTGCTTCCTCTCACATATAACGCACGAAAACACAGTTGCGTGTAAATGTAGATAAAAAAAGCAAATATTCACGTTAACTGATTAGGCTAATCGTGTGTGCTTGATTAGGGGTTCATAAAATATTCTTTATTCGTTTAAAGTCGACGTGCATAAAAGTTTGTCCAAGCTTAGCTTTTTTAATCACTGAAACACGCCTTTGCCACTGTTAAGTAGGCCTACCGCTGGCTGAAGCTTTTTTAACCTGAAAAAAAAATTGACTTTTTTTAGACTTTAATTATCGTTTAGTAGGCCGAAGCGCTTTAATATTCCTGTCATTTCTGGAAACTAGATAGATTTTTATTATTCCATTTTTTGCTCAAACTCACAAAAACTTTGCAAATTCGAGTTTTTCATTTCTTATTTTTCTAGTTTAGGAAAGGTACATGTTAATTTTGGTCTTAATTCTCATTCTCGTTATTGGTATGTGCAGGGGCTCTAGAAGTGAAGAAGAATGAAAAGGGCAAGAGAATTCCCTACCCTTTTGACCCGTTTAAATTGCCTTCCCCTTCCTTTTCCAAAAGGGAAGGTACATGTGGAAAGATACAGAAGCATTTAGAAATTCGACCAAAATGTCCGATCGATTGAAGGTGAACGCTTTTATTTTGTATTTTATCTGCACCTGAAATTTAAAACGAAAGTAGGGGTCATTGTCTTGATTGAAAAAGATTGTTTAACAAAACCACCACTCTATAGAGTATGCAACCCACTTCAGCAGTAGCGGCTGGCTAGTAAAAACGAAGTGCCGCAATTAAGGACACCAGAAGAGCTTTGACCGGGAAGGAAAAAGTTTAATAAAGGCACTTTTTTTGTCAAAAAAGCACTCTTAACAAACGCAAATTTTAGCCTTGGAGAAAATTCTTACTGAAAAAACTTAATAAAGACCAAAAATAAATCAATGCAAAGATCTTCGCTTTTTGGCCGCGGAGTTTTCTACGTGTTAACTTCGCAGTAGGAAGAGGAGATATGTTAGAAAAACAGTGAAAAACTCTTTCATCTTTATTACTTTGTTTAGAAGCGCTACAGCTAGTTAATTCATTACACTCATCAACAATAGAATTTAATTCTTCGTTCGAAGTGCTTGTCGTACCTACATTTGAAGATATATATAAAAAGTTTGAAGATATAGGCAATTAAAGTCTAAATCCGACACACAACTTATCAGCTTTCTGCATGAGAAACTGTGTTATTTTATGATCGGTTTGCCCAAGCTTGCTACTTTTAGCAATTCACATGCAACGCGGCTATTACAAAAAATGTTTTTCAATTATAAACCTTGTTTAAATTTTACGTTGTCACACTACACTTAGCATCAAAAAACTTATAAATTTAGTCATCGATTGATCAACAGATCGACTTTGCTTTGTTTGTAATTTTACAACAAATCTCTCCAAAACACATTTTCACGTGTAAAACACCCGAAACAATTACAAAGTTTTAAATTTTAATTTCATAACTTTAATCAAAATAGTAAAATAAAGGAAGATAAAAAAATAAATGGAAGCTTTGAAATTGAAACAAATAGAGCAGATGTCCGTTTTTCCCGCCTTCCCTGCGCCTTTCGTTGTATTTGTTGAAGTTGAACTTGCCTCTGATTGTGAAAGAAGAACTTATGAATGTTAAATTAAACTCCTTTTTTATTTTACCGGCCTTCATTTTAAACTGAAAAAGATTTACACTTTTAAAGTCGAGACATGAAAAAAAATATAACCTACCCAATTAAGCATATGTGTTTACTGGGCAAGCTTTTTATGTCATACAAGCTAAAGTTTGTTATGTCTTCCCAGACAAAAGTTTTTGATGGATCATTTTGTCTCCAAAAATCACCAAAAAAAGTTTTCACACAAATTCAAAGTTTATTTTTTCATCGAATTAATGTAAAAGTAATTTTTTAATCTTCAGTGGGATTTTGAAGATTAGTTTCTAAACCGAAGATAAGTTTACATTTTTCAAAGAAAATATACTCTTTGGTCTGTCGATTTAAAGCAAAAACCGTTTTTTATTCATTTCAAATTTAAGGCGAAAAGCGACACTGTCTTTGAAAAAGTATTCACTGTGTAAGCGCATGCTTGTTTGTTGGTTTGGTACATTTGACCAACTGTAGCAAACGTGTAAGTTTGATTTAACCTAAAGCGGAGTCGGAGTCGCAAAAAACAATAACGACTCCAACTCCGACTCTGACTCCTGCACATCAAAAAAACCACTCCAACTCCCGACTCTAACTCCAGCAAATCTAAAAAAAACAGGCTCCGGCTCCGACTCCATCAAAACTAAAAAAACGATTCCGACTCCAACTCCGACTCCATCAAAACTAAAAAAATGACTCTGGCTCGGACTCCGCGACTCCGATTCCACAACCCTGGTTAGAAGTACTATTAATTGTTTTTAAAAGTGACCTACAAAATCAATTAGTATCAAAAAGATAAAAAAAGTACCGGCACTATTAGGTTCGCAGCTTCCGTATTGCGATATGTGAATTATAAATAATAACACTGCAGGGGATAACACTGCAGCCTCGACAAATTGCAATACAAGAAATATTATAGAATGTTCGCTCCATTGCGCTTCAGTGTAAAACCGCTTCAAAGTGCTAAGTAGCTACATCGAGTGAATATTTTTTTGTATTAACTCTTTTCTACCGTGGTCATTAATCATATCTTTAGTTTTATAGGAGAACACACAAAAAATTTTACTGAGCTTGATGTTAGGGCTCATTTCCACTACGAGCGTGGAATGAAGTGTTCTTTGTTTGTTTTATTGAGTTTTTTGCGCTTAACGCTGGCTTAGATTTTAAGCGCGGAAAGATCAATTAAATTGCTTTGCTTCGCAGCTTGTTTTAAACACGGCATTAATCGAATTTTTTTGATATTACAGATTTGTGAGTGAGTTCTATGACAACCGCTCGTGGGTACAAAGAAGTATTTTATACAGCCTTTTATATTTTGAAAAATTTTTTCCCTCTCTCAGAAAATGATGAATTCATATTTGAATAAAATTAAGAAACAATTTAAGCACAACGTAAAATAATAGGCATACATAAAACTAATATTCATATTTGGCATACCTTAATTTTGGCAACAGGGACTAACAGGGACGCTTGTTAATAGAAAAAATTCGTCTCTAAAAAGTAGTGGTCGCTAAAAAAAGGTCTTCACTACGAATCAGTCTCAGATTTCTTGATTTTCGTCCCAAAAACCCAGTGTTCTCTAAAAAAAAGGTCTTCACTTCGAATCAGACGGATTTCATGATTTTCGTGCCAAAAAATAAGTGTTCTCTAAATAAAATGTCATCATTTCGAATCAGTTTCGGATTTCATGATTTTCGTCCGTAAAAAGTAGTTTTCTCAAAGAAAAAGGAGGTCTTCACTTCGAATTTGTCTTGGATTTCTGGCCAACCGGCAGGGACAAAGCTCCAAAAATCGGGACGTATGGTAAGCCTACGCATGCTGCACGACCAAGAAACAGATCAAAATGTAACAATCTGCTTAATTATTTTGTTTCTCATAAAAAAGCACTACGCTATATAATTGTAACATTTCTTCTTCATCATTTGATTTCAAACATAACTTGTCAGCCTGTATCAAAATGTGAATGCTGTGAGCTCTTGCGGTCATTGATCTCAATAGATAACCGATTAAAAGATTTTTTTAAGACATAGCATCCGTTAACCAACGTTTCTAAGGTTACACCGCTGTCAAACATTAGCAACTCAAATATTAGCACACTGAAATATTCGGCATCGAACAACATCAATCCTTTTCATCAAAGGTCGTTGAACCGTATATACTGGCAATTTGGAAACAATAAAACCTTTTCAACCAAAATTGAAACATCTGAGCAAACGTGACAGTCTAAGTTACGGTGCATTACAATGACCGCTTCTGTAAGCGACTTAATTGCTTCTCATGACCTTGTTTAATCGTTTTTTGATCAACTTTATGAGGGCTTCTGAGTAATTTTCTTGGTGTGCGCGGACAATTGGCTGTTCAAACAAATTTTACCGTTTACTTATCAGAGCTGAACATCGTTTTTATCAGTGATAACCTCGTTGGAAGAATCTCGGAAAAAGTTTGCTTTAAAAAATTGGTCGTTTTGTATTCCACACGACCGCACTGCGCAACGTGATGATGTTGTTGGTGAGGTTTTAAAAGTTTATTAGGAGTTTTTTAATGTCTCGCGATAATTAAACGGCTTTTATAGAAGTCGTTTTGCTGGAAAAATTGTAAACTCCAAGCTTGTGTGTTTGCAATTGTTCTGCCAAGTACTAAAAATCAGATGTTGGCAAACCAAGGTTAAGATCTCGTTGATATAACTCCTGAAGGCTTTTTGTTTAAGCGTTGCGTTTGATTCAAACTAGTGGCGAGTAAGTAATTAATATTTGTAAGTCAGTGGGTTACGTTTCTGTTAGGTCGCAAAGATTACCAAATAGAGAAAGCTGCTGATAAATGCTATTTTCAAGCACAGAACAGAAGGACGACGGTAGGATTTGAACCGAGAACGGAACGGTCACGTTCGCCATCAATACGGCGCTTCTCTACTGTGCCGCGCCGTCGACTATCCAGTCGCACACGCAAGTTTCGTCAAATGCGAAAGCTTTGCATTTCTTGCAGTCCGCTATCGCATACTGTTCGCGTGGGGTGCTCCACCGCAAAAACGAGCAAAGCGTCTTCAGCAGTGAAAATAAATTGGATCAGGAAATTTTATGCAGTTAAAAAGCATCTCGCAAGTAAAGAAACCGGAACGCAATATGTACGAAATTATTAAGCAAAAATTGAGTTTATCAACAACAATCAAAAATAAATCTAAATACTTATCAACTAATCTTAAAGATAATGAAGCAAACAGCTGATTATTTATAAAACTTTCGTAGGTTTTTAATTTTCAAATCAGTGTAACTAATGTTTGCACAAGATTGCAAAAGACACAAAATTATCACAACGCTGAAAGTTTAGCTTATTACAAAAGCCAACCATTGTCGAATCGCGATCAATTGTCTTCGGGTTTATAACATACGACAATTAATGATTCGAAAATCCTACAAACGTGCTAAGTTCGTTTATTTTTTCTTGTAATATCTTTTGCACACCGTGCCATCAAAATCCATCGTCTGTAAAACAATAAGAGTATGGTTAAGTTTTGTTTTTGTATATTTTTGACATTAAATAAAAAAGCTTATGATTTTTCTGCCGAAACGTGAATAGAAAGCACCCTTAATTTTATATTGGATAAGGATTTTTATCAACGGTTCTCCAACTGAAGTCCACGGACCCCTGTGTGTTCGTGAGCGGCTGGCAAAATCCTGAAGTTTTGAAATTATAGATTGATTTCTTTTTCTAAAACTCTATTGATTTATAATTTTGCTAAAGTTCAAATGCGTCCTTCTCATTAAGTTTTAATAGCCATACATTGTTGGTATTTCAATTTTAAGTTTAGCACTGCGGTTTTCAAATTTATAGCCGTACCAGGCCCAACATTTTGCCCAAATTTTTTTGACAATTGCCCGAATCATGCGTGATCTTGCTCATTTCACGAAGATGTCCATAGTTGCCACTCAGATTTAATGTAAAGACTTTTTTTGGTCTTCACTTGTTTCATAAGTGGCAAACGGAGCAGAAACAATTGATTTTGCCGAAATAAACTTTTGAAGACCAAAAAAAAGGTCTTCACAATAAACCAGAGTTGTTTTTGCTCACTAATTTGGATCGCTCTAAATTGAGTAACTTTCTTCTGCGCAAATACTTCACTATCGGTGCCTAAAAAATTGATTTTTCTCAAATTTTTTGTCTTGGGGAGCAATTACCCCCTTCCCCACGGCTCGTACGGTCATGTTCAAGTTATTTTTGCTTTAATCAAAATCTTTCCCACGGTCGGGCTTATGAAGTCCATCCCTCATAAAAACATTTCTATAAAAATTAGTTTTTTTTCCTATAAAATTCTAGAATCTTTTTTGAATTGACGTGCTGAATAAAATGAAATTTAATTTTATAATTTACATAGCGCAAAATAGAGCCTAGCGTTTAAAGTAAACATTTTGCAGCTTACTTATTTACATACAGTATATATATATTTTTTTGTTTTTGTTTCGCAGGAAAGTATACAATTCTAATTTCATTCTTTACTTCTATGACCTAGATTTTGTTTCAGCTTTAAACATTTCAAGTCTTTGTGCTAGTCGACGTGGTTCCTTACATTGGAGTATTAATCAAATCTAGCTTGCGTGCTTCTGAATAGTGAGTTTGCTCTAACTGCATTTAAGCTTATTTTGAGAGAATCTAAAAACAAATTATGTGAAACTACTAAAAGGGAAACTTTACATGGATGGGCTTTTTCTTTCTAGCAAAAATTTAAATATTGATCTTTATTTGACATGAATTTTTAAATCAAAGCTTACGTATATAGTTTTCGAGTCATAAAAATTTATTAAGCCCGGCTTGAGAAGTCAATAGCGTAAAAAAATTAAGGAAAACAAAATTAAAATTTAATAAGCTCAATTATTAATACGACCACAGGTTTACATCTATTTCACTGTTGTTGTTTCTTTTTTCACAGCAAACTCAATTAGTCGTAGTGTTGTGGCAATAATGTGTTTGTTCATTTTTTTTGCGAATAAAAGAAAAATGGATTTACAAAAAGTGAAAAAAATTTCAGGTCTCGTAGATCCCTAGTTTCTATCATAGCACTGCAAAGATCAGCAAACTTTCCAAGCTGAGAAGTAATGTATAAGAAACTTTTTTATCTTAATAATTCCAAAAATAATATTAATTTTATTTAATGATAAAAATTCAAACAAAAAGTCAACATTCAAATTCTTGCGGGGTGGTTTCAAATTATTTTAGAAATATTTTACTATTTGGGTTTTGCTCGTAGCAATATATTTTTGACTTGTAAGGTTGATGATGTAACAAAATTTAATAAACTTGTCCATAACCTCTTTCTATTTTGCATCCTTGACTAAAATTTCGTTTTAGGAGATAACTTTAAAACTGTTTCGTTGCTTTTTATATCTTTTTACCGAAAAGTTAATAATGTAGAATGCAAACGATTCAATTATAGCGCGGCACGAAACACTGCGTTTTGACGCACAAATTGAAAATACGAGAAGTTGATTGGGCCTGTCATTATTAGCATTGAAGATTTTATTATTTTATGTTTGCAACCGTAGAAACATATGAAACCGATAAATTTAACGGTTAAATCTATCGGAATTAAGTTAAATTTTAACCAATGCTAATGTATTTGATTTCGAAGCCTAGTCTAAAAGCAAAATTGTGTCAAGCTGATTCGTTAGCTTGGAAAAAAAGTGGCATCTCGAGCAATGTTAAGCTCACGTTGTTCATCATTAGTTTTATCACAATATAATTTTTGGCAATTTGGTAATCTAAAACAGTCGATTTGCGCTGCGATCGACAGACCAAAAAAACTATTTCCTAAGTTGTACAAATAGCTGTAGTTTACATGCGAAGATCAGTTTCTGTGATAAAAGATAAAAACAAGTTAAAAAAATAAGATTTAAATGGTGATATTAAATTTTTTGATTTATCAGAATGATTTTATTGCTTCTAATTTTGTTTAATAAGAAGCAGTGTTATTACACCGACATATCAGAAACAAAAGTAAAATCTAACTATAGAAATAACCAATAACAGATGAATTACAAAAATTATTAATACCAATCAGCTTACTTGAACTAATGAATCGTTTTGCACTTCCCTGGTGATTACTACTTTTTTTCCTTTTTTGGTTGTAAAGCTTGCAATTAGCTTCTTACCCTCGAATTTCATAGTTCCCTAAAAATCAGAATTGTCATAAGTTTTTTTTGTGTATGTTTTTCAAATCAAATAATTTTATTCAGCGGTTCTCAAATGGCGCGTCATTTCAATTTTTGAGGGCGTCGTCAGGGCCGGTGCAAACGCTCAGTTCCGAAGCTCTCCTTTTTTTTAATATTTTTGAAAGTAAAGTGAAAACATATTTTTTGGGTCTTCACCTGGATTCTTCATAAAGTCTATCGAACAAACCTGTAAACGAAGCCAAAAAAACTAAAAAAGGTCTTTGTTTTAGTTTTGACGTAAATTCATTGAAGGCTTTATCAAAAGGAGCCCTTATTGTATATTTTAGAATTTAGTGCGTCGTCAATTCTTATGAGTTGGAAACTCCTGATTTAATTGATTTAAATCTAAGTAAAAAAGCAACCTGTTTTGTAAAAAGTACTAGCTTCAAAAAAATTATATTATTAATCCTTTTTGCCTTGATTTCGGCTGAGTGACATAAAAGCATCCTGATGAAGGCAAAGGTATGTAATAATGCGTATGTATTAATTGTTTGCCGATATCACTAAACTTGTTTTTTAACCAAATAAAATGCGAATTTACTCTTGCTGGAGTTCCGTCTGCTCCTTCGTCGTCAAATTCTTCGTTTAGAGTAATTTCTTTTTCTTTTGTCTTAGGTCCATTAACATTTTTGATAAAAATTTGTTTGTCCGATAGTGGCTTGATTGTAAGAGATCCTCCCAGCTTCACTGCCATGCTTCTTTTAAATCCGCCCATTCCTGCAGCCAAAAAATAGCAGCCAGTCTGAATGCAGATCACACAGCAACTTATTAATCGCGGCCAAAACTGCACCCATTCCACACAGCACGCTTCCGAGCAGCTCTCTTTATAGCCGGGATTACTTCACTATTTTTTTTGTTTTTTTTTAAATTCACAGGGCTTTTAATGTTTTATTCGTTTCCCATTGAAAATTTGCAAAATGAAACCAAACGGTTTCATTATATTACATGGTAATGTTCTAATTATTTTTAATTATAATTTCTTTTTCTCGATTTTTTCCGCTACCTCAATAGCTCGGAGTTCTAATACTGTGATTAGCTACTACGAGGATGTGAGATCGATGCTCACTCTATCTGAATAGTTTTCGCTTTGCTCTAAAGAATTTCACCTCACGACAAAGTCTCAATCGGCTCTTGTGGTTTAACTCTATTTGAAGCAGAAAGCAGCAATTACGTCAATATCAATAATTGCAGCTAAATGATAATTAATTAGATCGAACACACGAAGAAACCTGACTTCCATTCTCCGGCGAACTAAATGAAATAAATATTCTTAAAGAAATAGGCATTTTGATACCCACTCAACTTCAATAGCACACCCAAAAGCCCGAAAACGTTCTCCTCAGATTACTTAAAACAAACCTCATAAGTCAATTGACCAGACATGACGTTTTGAGTGGGTTAGTTTCCGTTTTTTGTATGCTTCGACTAATCACTAAAATCTTTATAAAATCCCATTTTTAAACAAATATCTTAAGGTTGTACAGTTATTTTAACAAAAAAGTAAGGTTATATTTCTTTTGTTTTTCTTTCACATTTACCAATTTTTAGATGCTGCATATTGCAGTTGAATAGCTATACAATACTCTGTTACCTTCGTTGCACTGTTACACATAGTCTATTTTATAAAAATAAAATACTCTGTACTAAGTTTATTAAAAAAACGTATTAATTGTTTCGGATGGTTTTTAGAAGAAAATTTACTCTTATGCTTTTAATTGGACTTCATAAATATTTTTTTTGACCGGATTAAACTTACCTGAGGCTTTGAGAAAATCATCGTAGTTTTCGCTTCTTTCCAAGGTCCAATTTCCAGCCAATTCAGTATCGATCATGTTGAAGTTGCTTCTATAACTTGTAGTCAAAGCCGAAATTGCAACAAGCTTATTATCTGTAAGATTGAAATGAAATGTAATCAGTGAAAAGGGTCATTTTTATTGCCTTTTTGTTGTTCAATGCATAAAAACGTTTTGATTTTTTTTAGGCGACCATTTTTGGCTCAATGGCTTTTTGCCTGGATCAAAGTGCAATCTGAAATAGTACAAAAAAGGAAAAAAAGTTTTCTGGATTAATTCTTTGACTCCCGCAACCGACTTCAGCCAACTTTCTTTAAAAACTTTTACCATTGGAAATAATAGAATTTGGCTGTTATAGAAAACTTATATCAAGAATTTCGATTTAAATTTGCAAATTTATTTAAATTTGCAGATTTAAATTTAAATTTGCAAATTGGCATATTTCAGCTTAAAAGCAATTATAAGATCAATTCTTTGTCAAATTTGAATAAAATTGACATAAAACACGATTTATAAAGAAAAACTTTGTGTTTTTATCATGTTGGCTTTTATACATAATTTTCTTACTTATCCCTCTTTTTTGGTGCTTTGCTTTATTTTTAAGAAATTTAAGTTTCTGATTTGAAAAATTCAGCTTTTGTTGATGCAATACCAATAATTTCAATTTCTAAGCATATAATCTACATGATAATGAACTTGAAGATTTTAGGTGGAGGCAGTCAAAGGGTTATGCCAAACAACATAGTTACTGAAAACACGCCTAAAAAATATGAAGAAGTCTGTACAACAAAATTACGTCATATTTGACTGCGATTAAGCAAAAAGCTCTGATGAAACCGCAAACAGCATTTGTGGATATTTTGTTTGCTCAAATGAGTCTTTGAATTCTTAAGAAAATATGAAAGCATTTTTTATGATTCAATTTTAGTTAATCATTTGCGAATAATTAAGAGAAGATTTTTCATCTATAATGAATAAATGTCGGTTGTTCAGTGCCAGCAATGCTTTGACTGAGGCTTCGATTATTTCAGCTTTCAAACTATCCAACTGTAGATTCGTTTCAAAAACTTTAACTAAAAAAAATTTTGTAAATGTCCTGAACTAATGATTTCATGTGGTGGTCTCCTACCGGCCCCCCATTTAATTACTAACAACCTCATGACGCCTAGTATTTCAAAGCCGAAACCACGCCAGGCTACTTTGTACAGTTTGATGCAAGTTAATAAAAAGGACCTCAAGAATTTCGCTTTGTATATACTCGTATGTCGCTTTTGTTCTTGGAACAAAATATTAAAAAGCAAATTATAAAAAAGATAAAATTGAACAACGCATTAATCAGCGAACCCATTAAACTATCACTTGGAAACTCTTGTCTTGAATTTATACATTCTATCCATACAGGGATGGCGAAGTTTTTATAGAACTGGTCAAAAAACGATAGTGTCATCAAAGATTACAATGAAGGGGCCATTGGTCGAAATGAGTATTACAAAAGACGGAAAACGTATTATTTTTTTACCTTCTGGACAAGTGAAGACCTTTTTTTCGGTCTTCATCAACCCTGCCGCGCCAGCCTCGGGGCACTTAAAGGGGCAAAATACACAAAAACAAATCAATTCAAAAGCGATGGCCAAAAAAAGGTCTTCGTTCGTTAGCGAAGCAGGTTCTTGTTTATTTTAAATTATATAACTTTGTTTTTTGGTCAGAGTTGAAGCGCTTCCTCCAATTTTGCGCCTTCGGACCCCGAAACCGGGACAACAAAGCCGGCGAAGACAAAAACCTAAAAAAAGGGTCTTCACATGTTAATTTTGGTAGAAAATACTAATAACGTTGCCTTTTTAAAATTTTTTAGAAGAAAAACTGAGTCTTAATATGCTAGAAATTTGGAAACGGCAGATAGGTCATTGAATTTTAAGGGTCAGTGGTTTGCCACCCTTACATTAAATTATTTTTATTTTAATCAATTTAAAAAAGTTGTTTAAATTTTTACTTCTAACAAAAATGATTTCGTTTTTAAAAATTTTTAATCGCAATAATTTGTACTTGTAATTTAAGCGGTTCAGAAAAAGAGTTCAAAAAGTGATGGTTAATATTGATTATACTAATTGCTCTTCAGGTGATAATACCAAATCAAAATTTGAGGGGCATTTTTATTCAAATTGACGTTTTGTCGGTCAGAGTTCAATTGATATCTTTAAACATCAATTGTGGACAGAATCGACTTTTAATCAACTTATCTCCGCCACCTGTAGCCCAACAACCAAAGTATGACTAAAGATAAAAATACCTTGCTGATTTTGGGTTTGTTATTGTCACCAGAAAAGCTTTCAGAATAATTGATAAGATTGCGTCAAGTTAACAATTTCATGATGATTAAATTTCCGATGAATAAATTTTAGTTCGAACAACTTTTGTGTTTTTTAAGTTAATTTTATTGCTAAAAATTTCAAAACTGAGTCTTTGAATAAGCTTAGCTTTGCTCTTCGACCACTTTTACTCATACCGATCTCTTTACTCTTTGCTTAACTGATAATGCTGCCATTTAAATACTGACGACACTTATCGGCTTTTTTTCATTAAAGATGTAACCGATTTGATGACGTACTTGGTTTACTTTTGCTACTGAACCGTGTCCTTTTGGTCTTTATAGGCGTGTTATTTATTGTAGAACGCAATGTAGTCGCATTTTTTGTTTTTACTTCACTAATAACCTTAACTTTCAACAACCTCTTAATTGAAAAGCAAAGTAAAGGGCAAAATTAAGGCTTTGCAAGGTTTGTAGTGTTGCAAACCATTTCAAATAAAGTTGTTGGTTAAATTTTAAAGTAGTGTTCAATCAGGCCATACTTTAATCTATATTAGTCTCTGTTTAAAGCACAGGTATAACTTTATATAAGCTTTGCTTCACGGCTGACACAAGAACCTCCAGAACACTTTAGTGATTATCTTTTTATTACCATTATTAACTTCAAGAAAATCGGTGAATTATTATTTTGAAAAACGAATGATAAGCAAAATTAAACGGAATATACCAGAGGTAATATTTTTTGAGCTGCCATGATTAGGTTTATGAACAGAACGCGGTTAGAAACAAATTTTATGGCGCTTTTATAATTATACTTTAATCTTATTGACTTTGGCTGCAGAGCAAGACCTTGCAAAGCTTAAAGCCTGGTCTGTCTACACAACAGTTATGCGATAACTACGACCAGCTGTAACCTTTAAAAAAATTTTTATTCTTTTAATAAACTATATCTGCATATGTTCGATTAATTTAAATAAACTACTTTATATATCTTTTAATATTTGTGATTTGATTCTGCCAAGCAGAGAAAAGTGACGAAATGTGCCTTGCAGAAAAGTGTGATGAGGGTCGGAGATGAACCAAGTACATGCCGATTTTACTAAAGAGCCCTCTGCACCACCCTGTCACATTGCAAACTATCAATTTGCCCAAAATCTTCCAATAAACGTACTTGTAAGTTTGATTTTGAAACGGTGAAATTGTGTGAGTGGAAATGAAATACGTAATAAAATTATACTGTATGTAAGTTTTTAATCACAAATAGGCTTACGTATTACTTTTCTTTCTGTAATCAACCTAGAAATGTCTTGAGCGACACTCACAAGCCTTATATTGTGATTCTCATAAAATGATTATTTTTTAGCTTTTGTTTCCAGTAAACCAGTTTTTTGTACATTTTCAAAGAAGAAAAATTTAAAAGGTTTAGTTGGGATTTTCTCAGCCTAATTTTGTAAAATTTGAAGTTATAAGCGCTGAATTGGAAATAGGCCAGAATTAACTAAGCCTTCAAATGAAAAACGAAAGAATAAATTCTATAGTCAGAAAAGTTATTAAATAAAACAGATTTATTTAATCCATTGTATGGTGGAGAGGTGAAGACAAACGAGGCCAAAGATGATCACAGCCCAGCTTCCTTTTTATAAAAAGCCACAGGTAGATTAGCAAATTCCAAATAGGAAATGCAATGCTTCAGCTTGTTTCAATTACAGTTAAAATAAAAGCTAGTCTAGCAAATTGCGGTTATTTTTATCAAAAACATTTAGCCCAACAGGATTTCTCAAAGTAGACAGAGGCTTTTTAATGATCATAAAACCAGCATAAGATTACTCAGCTGACTATAAAATCAATGTAAGACGCAGGCTGTTGCCCAGGAATCTCTAGTTTTCATGCATGTGAGCCTGAGTTTTTTTTAAATTCAATTAAGGATATGATCCCATGGGAGGCGGTCAAACCTGGTTTAGCCTGGTGCGACACGTTAACAAAAAACTAATTACATAATAACAAAGACTTTACCATTAATTAAGAATTTAAAAACTACGAATAAACTTTTCAAACGTTTTGTTATTACGTCACATTGTTACAAAAAGACCATTTTTCTATAGTTCCGTGACAAAAAGACCAGACCACACGGTCATCGAAATAACTATACATTTTTTGTTGGGATGCGGAGTGTGAATCCCTTAAAACAGCTTTCGTGCAGTCTCTTCAGAGAGACGACTCAAGTTTGATTCAAGACGACTCTTCAGGGAAACGCTACTGCTTTACTTGCCAAACTTGACAGGAAGAGAAGGGTCGGAAGGGATCATTTGTCCGAAGCAGTTCGGAGGATCGACTTTTCACACTCTAGTTGTAAAGCATAAAATATTTTGCACAACCTTATTGGTAGGTCACGGCACCCTCCTCTTCACTGTCTCGTTTCAACTGATGCTATTGCACCTTAGCTGGTTAGAAATGGAAGACACGAGGCTGTTGATCTTGACTTGTTTGTCAAGTGTTTGACCTTTGGAGGGCCACAACACCCGACCCAGCAAATAGCTCTGAGAATTTCCACAGAAAGAATTCACTGCTGCTCTCTAACACTTAAAACCAGGAAAAGCTCCGGGCCCTGATTCCATCTGTTCAGACCTTATACTCCATGCTGGAGCTGTTTTGAAGTCCTAATTTTGTGACTTTTTTTCTTCCTGCTTTCGCCGACTCAAAATTCCCAACATTGGGAGAAGAGCGCATAGTCGCGCTTCCAAAGCCGATAAAGCTCGTTGGGAACCCAAAAAGTTATCGACCGATATCTCTGCCCTGCGTTCCCTACAAGATCCTCAACAGGCTTATTTATGCCCGTGTCGAGCCATTATTGATTCACTGCTCCCTAAAGACCAGGTTTTGTTTCGACGCGAGAAATCAACAGTGGATCAAGTTGTTTTGCTGACCGAGAATATCAAGGATTGTTTTGAGGATAAGAAGAAGGTATCAGTCGATCTGACTGGGGCATATGACACTGTCCGACACAGTGGCCTTACCTGCAAGCTGCTGAAACTTCTACCGGATAAATATACGGTTAGAATTATCATGAAGCGCGTCTGAAACCGGCGTTTTACTCTGTCTACCAGGATAGCAAGCAAAGCAGGCTATTTTGTTTAGAAATGGCGTTCCTCAGGATCGGTCTTCGCTCCTCTCCTTTTTAACATCTATACGCACGCATGCCCTCTACGACTTCCAGAAAGTTTTTCTATGTGGATAATCTAGCATTGTTGCATATCCCTGGTAACTGGAAGGACTTGGCGGGGACTTTAAGTCAAGACATGACTACACTTTCAGCGTATCTCCGGACTTGGAAGTTGAAGCTCAGACACACAAAGATTGTGACGGAAACCTTTACGAAAATAACCGAGAGGCCAAACCTAAGCTAAACATTTACAACGACAATAGACTTTTACCGTTTTATCCAATACCTACTTATCTTGGGGTAAAATTGAAAAAATTGCTTACACTTTGTCACCATTTGGTGGCATTGCACAAAAAATTATTTTCGAGCATCACACTGCTGAGGCGACTTTGTAGGTTCAGGATAGGGTGCTGGTGCCAAAACAATGCGCACAGCTGCCCTATCTCTGGTCTAGTCAACAGCTTAGTACTGCGCACCAGTTTCGTGTCGCAGTACTTACACTAGCCTCAGGTCAGTACTCACACAGACGGTATCCTGAATGACGCCTTGCTCATTGTCACTGGATGCCTTCGTCCCACTCCAATGGACCACTTTCTCATACTTTCATACATTCAGCAGGCTAAACTTTTCCGAGTAAGAGAAGCACTCTCTTTGGCTTATTGTGGATCCCTGGAACTGATCATATCCTATATCGTCTTTTAAGTGGGTCCTCAGATGCTCGCCAAGAGAGACTAAGATCTAGACGCCTATTTGTACCAGCTGCACGGAATCTATTAAACAACCTTGCCGGACTCGGCATCCGCGGGACGAATTACAGATGGAACACGGTGTACTGTGAAAATACATCCAGGTTCCACGTTTTCATACCCGGATCAATACCAAGCCTGTTGGAATGGGCTTGCCCCAAACAGCTTGGGTGAAGCTCAATCGCCTGCAAACTGGTGTTGGGTGTTTCCATTCGTTGATGAAAAAATAGGGTCTCGCTCCTTCACTGAATTGCGAATGCGGCGCCATTGAACAAATCTCAGACCACGTTCTAATAGCGTGCCCTATACATCAGGCACCACATGGAGTCCGAGGTCTGACAATTTTGAATGATGAAACCCGATGCTGGCTCAACAGCATCAATGCCAGCATTTGGTCCAGACGGTGCAGCAGCCTGGGGTAGAAAAAGGATAAATCCTCAGCCCCAGTCCTGTTTGTGTCTGACCCGGAGTGGATGCCCTTCCAAACAACGACGACAGCGACGATAATTACGTCACAAATGCAGAGAATAAATAACTTCAGAAAATTTGAAGCCTTGCCTAGAACTGGGGCAAACTACCGTTTGTAGGCCGAATGCGGCCTATCAAATATTCAAAGTTATGCATAAGAAAGCAGCTATTTTTTTTTGGTCTGCTTCTTTCAGAGTGGTGTTGCAAAGCGAAGTGAAATCCTTTTTTTCGATAAGTTTGAGACAGCAATCATGCTATATATACTGCTGCGGCTCTTAAACGAAATCAACTTCTGAATGTGGCCATCGAGCTGAAAGATTTGTTCACCCTGCCCTAGCAAGTCAATTAGTAAATAATATGCTGCGACTATTCTCTTGCAAATAGTTTTTTTTCTTGCACGATAAAGCATTGTGACCACCTGACTTTCTTCATTTCTGCAAAGGATTTTGACTGTCCGCCCTTGGTGAACAACTTTCATTGAAAATTTTTGTGCTAGAGCAATGTTTACGATGCGACGGGTGCATTATGGCAGTAGGAAAAATTCTATAATTTTAGTTTGTAAAAAACTGCTCAGTAGCGTAATGCTAGTTGATGAAATGGTAAAATTCTGTATCACTAATCAACTTAAAAAAAATTTAACGATCGAAAGGCATTTTATTTTTGATTCAACTAAACGTAAAAAAGGTCTTCAACTTAAATCTAATATGCAAAAGTAAAGTTTAACAACTGGCTAAAAGAGCTAAGAGTACTTGTATTAAAAAATAGCCGGATTTGTTTAGGGTGCGATTATATTGGTAGTGTTGTGGTTTCACACTAGAAGAAGATTTAAAATACTACTTAAAGATGCCACTAAGACCAAAAAGCTGTTTAAATAAAATCAAAAATAGGTCTTTATTTGTTGAAATAATACATTCATCCTATGACAAAGACATTTTTGTCTTTCACTAGATATCTGGGGCCCCAATTTAAATTTAAGAGGCGCCTCGGCTAAGTTTACGCTGACTTTGATAACGGCCAGTAGCCTATGTTTAAATAGTTAGCACAAAGCTGTCCAATTAGGCAAGTGGAAACAAAAAATTCAGCTCTTCTCGTAATTAACTTAATTAAAAAATTAAGAATTTTTCAATTTGTTTTGTGTGGAGCAGAAAATTATCTTGTGACGCGCGAGCGGCAAAAAGCCAGAATTTGAACCGCTCTCCCACGCTATTTCATTATTTCTATTGCATAAAAAATTAGATTTGACATGAAAACACTTGTAAATTTTTTTTATTGGTAAGGTTAATTTCAAGAGATCATCATACTTTTTAAAATAGGACTCCATAGGCATTTCTGAAATGGGAAGATATGCTTATAATCAATACTCAATTGCATCTCTCTGTTACGCATTTTTCCAATTTTTAAAAAATCTTTTTTACTTTAAAAAAAAGTTAACGCAATAGATTTACATGAATTATATTTTAATGGCGTTTCAAATTTTTTCAAAATTGATTAATCTAGCTTTAGACGTAATGACTGACCTGACTAAATATTTGCTTTACTTAAATCACTTTTCAACGTTCTCAGGAATAATAAAACACAACGATAATGTTTTTATATATCTATTTATTTGCTGCCCAATGTTTGCATTCCAACAACTTTTTTTAACCCATTGTTGGATTGTTTAAACTTTAAAAATGCAAAATTAAAAGACTTGCTATAAAGTTTTACGAGTTGGTAGTTAACATAATTGACAGTTTTTATGAGAAAAGATTTTTTGGTAAAATTTATTTTAAAGTTTTTTTTGTTGATTTAACGGTTGTTCAAAAAGTGCACTTAAATAAAGAGTTAGTCCTGTTTCCGTTACTAATGTAAAAACGAGCGTTTAAAAGGCAGCGTGGTCGAGTGGTTAAAGCACCGGACTGATGATCAGCATGGTCTCGGTTCAAAATCCACTTGCGCCATTCTGTTGTGTCCTTGGGAAAGACACTTTACGGCACTTTCCCCTGCTTGGTGGTCGTGACAAGCAGTTCTAAATTGCAGTCATATCTCTACTAAATTACTAGCGGACAGCAATATCTTGGCATCTCCGGAAGCAGGTCGGGGTAATTGCTTACCCTATGTATAGCGCCTCCGTCGCTTTCCTGCGAGTCAGGAGGATAAATATAGAAAAAAGAATAAAAAAATAAAAATAATCTTGGCTAGATTATTCTTTGTTTGTGTATTAATTTTTTTTTCAGTTAAGGGTTGAGAGAAGGAAAAAATCAATAAACAAACAAAGAATAATCCGGCAAACGCTCTAGTGGAAACGAGCCTTTGGGCTTAATTTTAAACAAACCAATTAACATTTGTAATTTACTTTAGCTAGTTTTGTTTCAACTAATAGATTAGAGCAAACTCTTTTCTAAATTTTCTTTTCTTTTCTTAAAACTACAAACTCCAAAAAATTAACCTTTCTAATTAGATTTTTAAACAAAATATATTACACGCTTCTTATTTAATAGCTTTAAAATTTTTAGGGTTCAATCGCATTTGAAGCAACTGGCCAAATTCCACCATTAACAAAAGTGATACACAGGTCCTGTATCATGTCCTTCAAATTCGTGCATGGAACAAAAAAATTATAGAGGCAGGGATAGTGACTGTCACCATTAATGAGTCTATTTTACAGCAAATATAGCAAGAAACCGAATGCCATTTAGATGTGCTTCGTGCAACTAACAGTAATCCTTAGAGGTGTATTAAATCAAGTAAAAAAAGCTTTAAGAAAAGCTGATTAAAATAAAACAAATCTGGTTATGATATCTCATCAACTGCTATTGTAGTAATTTTTTGACAAATTGTAAAAGACGTTTTGGAGAGCCAGTATAACGATCTTTAAAAAATGAATGTGTCCACAAACATGCTTGGAAAGATATAAAACGCTTCATCGATTTTATTTACGACATCCTCCGCGACGCCAAGGATGTGGAACAGCGATTAATCGACGACGACCAATTATAGAAACGCTTTGCTTGAGAACAGTTGTTAAATAATTGGTTTAAAATGTAAACAACTTTCCGATTCTTTTTTGCAATTGTTAAAAGAGGTGAACACCAATTAACAATTTTATTTCATTAAGTTTAAAGATACCAACGTGCTGTCACACAGATTAGTTAAGCGTTCACATACGAATGAAATAGATAAATGCGTAAACTTTCGGATAAACACACTTATCTCGTTGAATCGTTTAAAATGTGTGATTATTACTGCTTTCGAATACAGATCAAATAAAGAAAACAAGTTTGAAAACAACTTTCTTCAATAAACTTTGTCCTTCACATTTAAAGCGGTTCGTACCCACTAAAAGTCTTCGCACGTATTGTTCGTGCGCATGTTCATCTGGTAAACTCGAAGGTTGCAGCATCGTTGGACTGAGCTATGTATGCATTTATCCCCACAGCACTCCGCTAATTCTCGCGGAACATTTCCAATCTGAAATCAATTGATGGCGTTAGAAAGGGTCAAAGATAATCTTTTTAAGCGCGAGAAGTCTCTCGTTAGTTTGGTGCAAAAGCTACATGGGTTGAGGCGGAAAACCTTGTTTGCTTCTTTTACTTTCTTTTCCGCTTTTTTAAATGGTTTAACCTTTTTCAACTTTTCCTGTTTACCATCCTCTCAGAAACTATGTCATGTGTCCTTTAACTATATTCATAAACTTTCTTGTTAGTTCACCTTTTCTGTGTTGTTTCTTCATAATCTCGTTTAAATACCCATTCTTGTTGTGTGCTTGGGGAAAAAATTTACGGAACTTTCCCCTGCTTGGCGGTCTTGGCAAACAGTTCTAAGTTTCAGTCATATCTCTATAAAATTAAAAAAAAAAAAATTTTAATCAGGCAGCAATATCCTGGCATCTCTGGAAGCGCGTTGGGGTAATTGCTTGTCCTGTGCATAAATGCCTCTATTGCTTTTCTCCAAGTCAGTAGGATAAATATAAAGATAAAAGAAATTGAAATAAAAAATATTATTCATCCTTGCTTATGTTTCAAATCGCAAAATTGCAATTTCAGCGCTAGTTGAACACTTTTTTTGTTTTGCGCTTGCAAAAATATTTCTCAAGGTTCTTTTCTAAAAGAAAAATGAAAAAAGTTTATTTTAAAAAACTAACCAATTAAGACTAATTTTAAAAAACTAACCAATGGCTGGATCATCCCAAGATGAAATTAAACTAATAAATAATTTAGAGCAATTTTATTCATCATCGTTCTTTTCAAGACAACTAACTAATTTCTGTCCTTTAAATTAAAATGAGGACAAAATGCTTTTCACTTCAAATTGATACACAAAATGTGTTTTTTTTCTTTGAAATTGAAGAAAGATGGTTCTTTTAAGTCTTCTCTTCATTTATGTCGGAAAATACTTTACTTTATAGCAAAAGTTATTTGGGCGGTTTTCCCAACAGTTTACTGAGGCTTGGCCCCGGGGTGGCAGAAAAAGGTGATGCCGATCTGATTAAGATGAAAAAACAAAAAAATAAAGCAAAAAATTCAACTCGGTCACAAGACAGTGTTACTCAGTATTTTCGAAGGGTTCTGTCATTGGTGGAGTGGCGCACACAATGCGTATAACGTTACACCGGCACAAAGGATGTATGCTTATTACGTTTGTACTGCAGTTGCCATGGGGATGAATATTACAACCGCTTATCACTTTTTTTCGACGCTCACTTTGACAAGTAGATAAATGTGATGTTTCGCAACCGTCATGGTAGGCATTGTGACGAACAATTACCTCCACAGCTGGCTGACTGATACATTGTACAGCAATCTTGATGTTGGCAAAGGCAATTTGTCTGGCTACTGCACTAAGTAAGTCACACAAACACGAAATGTGTGACAACTGCCGTTTAATTGATCATAAGGTTGCATCTAAAAACAATTTTAGTTTGGAAACTCGATCAATTTTAATTTGGAGTAAATTTAGGAAAACTGAGTAACTCTATTTTAGTTAAAAACTGATTTTGAAACCTAGAAAAAAATCAAGTTGCCCAGTTATAAACACAAAAGTGCATGTCGTCTGCTTGCAATTAACAACAAATGCAAGTGCTTCGAAATTAAACCCGTGCAATCATCAAAGAACCTGTAGGACTCACTCACCGGCCTCAAGACGTTGTTGCAGCAAATGCTTTCCTCCAGGTTAAAGACCACTCCGGCGCAGCATCCAGTCTCAGCAAACATAACTTCGTCCAGAACTCCGTCACAGCAGTACATTGCACTTGTGTTGTACAACCGTCCCCCACAGCAGGCCGTGTTGCCTTGGCCGTACTCAAGTTCGTTTAAAACCGGCTCTTCGCCATCCTTTTATATTTTTTTTATATTGTTAATTAGCTTTAATAGGTGTTTATACAAACTGCAAAGATTGAAAAGTGAAAAGTCTTGCGGGGTTTTTCTTGAATAGTGATGCTGATTTTAAAAGTCTGTTTATTTTTGATATTTGAATAATTAAATTGCAATCCAAATTGCAAAAAGCTACCATAAAATCACGCAAGAATGATGTAACCTGGTTTCATCTCCAATTTCATCAAAAGAGCATTAGTTCTACTTTCACCCATAGCTCGATTAAATTACGAGTAGCAATAGACTAAATAAAGAAGTTGCAGCAAGACTCGACACCATTCAACACAAGCAACGAGCAACTTTAAAGTAAAAAAACATTTTACCCACCAATGGCGTGCAGCAGATCTGCTCGGTCGTGTTATAGGATCGCAATCCGCAGCATTTGGTCGTAAACGGGTTGTATCTCGGTTGAATGACATTGCTACAGCAGAGTTGCGTGTCCGTATTGTAAATTTCGAAGTTACAGCACTGGGCTCGAACCAACGGAATTCCTGAAACGATTCGACTGTGCTTTGATTGAAAAATCAAAATCCGACTCAAATAAGCAAACTTATCAGCACAAGGCTGTTACTAAAATGCAAATTGCAATCTTTTTCGATGTCGTGCAATATATATTGTGTATTATATAGTGTAAGACATATTTTCGATATAGAAAAAAGACTTTTTCAAGATGCGCCATCATCATCAGTCGGCAGCTTGGACGAGTAGTAAGAGCGCCGTGATTGTGATCGACGTGGTCTCGTTTCAAAACCTACTCGCGCCACTCTGTTTTGTCCCTGAAAGACACTTAATGGCACTTTTCCTGCTTGGCGGTCTTGGCAAACAGTTCAAATTTCAGTCATATTTCTATAAAACTAAAAAACTAAAATATAAAATTTCAACCAGAAAGCAATATCTTGGCATCTCTGGAAGCAGGTCGGGGTAATTGCTTACCCTATGTACAACGCCTCCGTCGGTTTCCAGCGAGTCAGGAAGATAATTATAAAAATAAAACAATAAGAAATAAAAATTCATTATTGAAATATCTCCAACTAAATTCAGTTTTTACAAAATTTTACTGAAAGTAAAATTCAAAATTTTGTATAAGTACATAAAGGATGCTTAGAGCTGTTACTTAAAATAAAACGCTTGAACCAAACTTGAAAAAGCTTTAAACAGCCTCTAGTCCTCTACCGCGTGGTTTTATGTGAGTGACAGCTATATTTTTTAAAAAGCCTGTTCACTTATACAGCATTTGAAACACGCCCGGTTTAATTTATTTAGCCCATCTGTATTTTTGGTAACAGCTATTGATTTTTCAAAATACATAAACCTACAAAAAAGGTAATTAGCAATTCCATCAATAAATAAACTAGGCCACATGTATATGCTTTTAGCAAAGTAAAATCAACGGTTATTTAAAAAGGTGCCAATTTTAACTAGCCTTATCTTTCCAATTACACACCGCCTGTGAATGAAATGAAAGAAAATAGTACTTTCCAACTCAATATCATTGTGACTTCGTAAACGCCATATTCTTTTATTGTCATATTACACATTTTCCCATTACAAACAGAGAATTTTTATAGACAACTGGTACTAATTTTTGTTCAAAGCAGTTTTTCAATGAAAAAGAGAGTTCCAAAAAATTTAACCAAGTTACCAACACCAAACCCACGACCTTCGAGAAGAATCCTTGGAGAAGCAACAACAACAACAATAGCAACATGTAAAAATGAGAAAATACAGCAAATGGTGTAACAAGTTATGATGGAGAAGCTTCAAGCAATTTTATAATATTCTATCTGTCTTCCATCTACTGTCCAAACAACATCAAGACGAAAATTGATAATTGAACACAATTTAGAGTGTCTTCGTCCAATAAATTCACTGCTGGTGTAATTCTGCTTGGAGATCATTCAGACTAGTTTTGTTGAACCGTAAAACACCAAAAGATTTTTGTTGCGCGCTTATCATCATGTGCCGAATGAAAAAGAACATAAAACAACCATGCCGGAAAACGCGAGTTTGCGTGATTATGACATAACAGAGGTTTGCTTGCCCATGACGTTACAACGATATCTATTTCCCAACCTTTCATTTGATAAATACATATATCATTGCAATTTGTGGTTAAGGAGATATAGTAAGTTAAAACTGGAAAAGTTAAAACTGGGATTCTGGGAAAGTTAAAACTGGGATATTCTTTTTTAAACATCCTTATTTTAAAATAAGCTGTTGTTACATGAGTAGTGTTCTAAAATATGGTTTGGTAGAAAACGTATTAAGCTTAAAATAGGATAAAAAAATGTGAAAAAGTTTTTCTTGATTGTCTAAATTTTCAAACGTTTTTTTGGCTGATTTTGTTCTTCTTGAAACGTTGTTTCAAACAGAGAAATTTTTTTACAACCAAAACCAAGAAACTAAGCAAAATATTCACTAAAAAAATTTTTTTTTGGCGGGCAATAATTTTTTTAATGAGAAGGTGTTTTTTTTAAATTTACTCAATGTGAACTAAATCACAAAACTTTAGTAAAGCGTCGTAGCCTAATCGATTAGATGTTGCATTTAATAAATAAGTTTTTGTTCAACTAAGTAATTAATTTCAATCATTTTTTTATTCATGACCGTTCACGAATACTGATTGCCTGCATACGGCTAAATAAATTTTTTTAAAGAAGCGGTCCGTAATGTTACATTAGGTTGCCAAAAAAGGTCATGGTATGAAAAAGTTGGAAAACGAACGCTCTAGACTCTAGATATACACAATCTAGTCCTCTAGACTCTAAATAGATTCTGTTTTATTTCAGGTCATTTACAGACAACACGATGAATAGTTATGTTTGCTTTTGCGACCTTCAAACATATTTCAACGTCTTAAAATAAAAATTATAGTTTTAATGACATTAGATATTATAGTGCTCTAATAATCTAAATTTCAATCCTTTTTTTGTTCTATAGTGTTTAGTAGTGAATTTGCTGGCCAGCATACGGCAAAATAAAAAAAACTCATAGAAGAGTTGTAATGTTACATTGACGCTGTATTAATTCAACTTTCGAATCAATTAATCATGATTCGGGCAATTTTTGAAATAATTTGGAAAAGATGGTTTTGCCCTCCGAAAATGTCGCAATAACGTAAAAAGAAGCCAACAAATATCCCTTAACCAATTTTACAAGCTACAGTAAAAAAACTGTGGCTGGTACAAATTTTCTACAAAAACTAATAGAAACAATTTAATAAGGATGCTTGAGCACATTACAACAAACCAAACAAAAACACAAACTCGACTTTTCACCTGCAGGTATGGTCACATTTACGCCGCTGCAGCACAGCTGACTCCCACGGTCGTACGCATTGTTGCCACAACACGCTCCTTGATTTCCACCAGTGGGATTCGGGTAGATAATTGCCCCACAGCACACGTGCGTAAAAGCGTCGTACCCTTCGTCGACACAGCAAGCAGGCCATCTGCAATTCAATGCGGCAAGTTTTGCAACTTTATTACGAATAAAAAAACCAATTAAAGTTTCCTATTATTATGTTTATCGCTACTACAAATGCTGACCTATATCTCCCGAAAACGCGGTTTCCGCAGCAAACCTGGCCCCCTTCCACATCGAAGCCATCACCCCCACAACATTGGGGAGTTCTGGCATTTTGTGTAGGTCCGTTATCACAGCAAATAGAGCCCGAAGAACGAAAATACGCTATTCCTTGGCAACAAGAATCACCTAAATAAGAATGCTGGTAGTCAGTGCAAATGAAAGGCCAACCACGTTATTGACATAAACTGATTTTAACAGTATTATTAAGCGTTATTATACTGTTGCATTTGGATTCGAAGCCACGACCCTAAAGTTTAGCTGTTTTTAATCAAAGAAGCACTGCAACTTCTTCAAAGTTTGAGCTAAACACCAAAAAATGTCATTATAACGTTTTAAAAGATTTTGTCATGATAATAGTCAATGCCGACACCGAACGTATAAAGTCGGCGGCGTTATTGAACGAAGCTCTTTTAAATCATGGACAACGTTCCTGTTAACTCCTAATTTTTCATGTTGTTGTGCCTTCAGAAAAAGGATTTGATGGCAATTTGTTGCATTACATTCTCAATAACATTTCCTTACAATCATATTATTTTTAAAAACTAAAAACTATATGAATTTTAATCGGATAGCAATATCTTGGCATCGACAATATCGTTAATCAAAAACTGAAAAAAAATTTTTAAGAGATAAGATATAAATTTTTAAGGAAAAAAAATGAAAATCAAAAGAAAAGCTGCTGGTCTATGAAGCTCCTAACAAATGCTCAAAGCATAACGTCTTGCACAATTTCCAACAAGTATGGAGAAAAAACGATACAATGATTATAATGACTATCGACTCGCGTTACAATTTTTTTGGCGCCCAACTAATAGAAATTCAACTTTACCAGCCTCAACTCACCCCGATGCAGGTCTATTTCATAAAAACATTCATACGGCTTAGCTTAACCAGACCTAAAACAAGTTGTCCTATTTGACCAGTTTAAATCTTTTCCGATTGGATTTCTTTTTTTTTTGAACAAATTATATTCGTTTTTACGTGAACGACAGGAAACTGACGCTTTTGATCTTATATATTTTCTGCTAAGATTTTCAGTAGTATTTGAGAATACTTTTTAACCTCCAACTAATTTTGTATTACATTCTGTTTTCCACAATCAAATAGATATATAGGGCTATCCACTTTATATTAATCTGTTTAACCAAATATAAAATTCGAATCGATGTGAAAGTCTTTGACATCCTCCACATAATTTCAGCAATAAAATTTAAAATTCTAAAAGATTTCAAGCAACAAAATGATGTTTTGAAATAATTTTATTTAATTTTCAGACCAAGGGTGCCCAAGCTTTTTTTAGCACAGCCCCATTCAAAACTTTCAATTGTTCCGTGCGACCCCAAATGAATATGTATGCATGCATATATGTATGCCTACAATTTGTCAACAACTTGGGCCTACGTAATATTCTAAAAATGAATAACTTTTATACCTGAATCATTGCATCGAGAAACTAAAATATTAATAAAACAAACGCCAATACACAATCACCATCTGACATGTTATAATTATTTATTTCAACCACTATTAATCAACCTAATCAACAAAAAAAGCATTACATATTATTATAATAAAAATTTTAATTAAATTTTCATATCGCGGTCGCTCATAAGAAACCACGTGAGGTCGCAAATACATTAAACTTGGCTATTACGCGCCCTTTGCTCACGATGCAAACGGCCTATTGCAACAGAGACCGCGTTCAAAGCCAAAAGAAATTTATCTACATCCTGTACGCTCACATCTATATAAATTACGTACATTAATCGCGTACAGGTCTATAAGGAATATATATTTATGTTTGAATCTTAAAATCACAAAATACACGTACCGATATAGATCTAAAGTTCTAACTGACATGCGATATTGATTAAAAATCTATGTACGAATCGTTATACGCTATACTCTGTAGAAGTATAGATTTGTTTATATTACATTACCGTATGCGCCTGCGATTATAAAAATAAACTAAACATTTATTATTCTGACAACTACAATAACATATGTATAAGATAACACTGGTCAACAAAAAAAAATTTTTTCTTTGCGGCATGAACTTTAATAATCGATTTAGGCTAATTTTGGGCTGCTGAATCCAATTCTGAGCTCAGATTTGCTCTATCACGTCAGATTTTTTCGCTACGTCTTTAGCCCATTTTTAAACTTAAAGGTCTAATTTGACACAGGCCTGGAGATTAAAGGCGCTCTGCTTTTTGTGATAAGACCCTTCTCTTCAGCAAGCATAAACATCAGCAGTAAATAGCGTATTGTTCGTAACTTGAATATACATTCGTAAAATATACATATAATCTTTAATTTACAATGGCCAATGGTGAACAATTTAAAACAATTAAGGAAGAGACACTGTACATCGATTATGCAACTAATTAAACTAGGTGCTTTTTAAAAAATTTGTTAGCCTCATATAAAAAACAAGGTGAATTCTGACTAAGAATCAAAATCGAGAAATGTTGTTGAAATCGGCATCGGAGTCAAAAAAAAAAAAAATTGGCATTATCCCATCACTAATTTAAACACTCAATGATTAAGAGTAAATAAATATCAAAATTTAATATGACTAAAACATAATGTAGCCGTGAGATTTGGATAACTTAAATTTTTTATTTGTTTCAATTTTCGCATCATTGTTACGTCGTAAATTTCTCTCTTAAAATTGTAGAGTGAAGATTTGACTGACTCAATCTTATTTATTGCCCTAATGTTTCGTCACAAATGTTCTCGCTTATTTCGTCGTGCGTTAAATCTCTTGGGAGTTTCTGTTTCACGCACATGTGCTTCTAAAGTTTTCCGCTAAAGAGATAAAGTTTAGCTGTTTGTCATTGCGGAGTTTGCAATCCATAATAGTTACGATTTAACCTTTTTATTGTTTAGATAAGGCCACAATTGATTTTTATTTAGTTATATTTCTTGGTACTCGCTTTCAGATTTGATTAATATAATTGTAAAGATCAAAAGTCGTGATTCTTGTTCGAATAGAATAGTTTATCGCAAAAAAGATTTAAACACTAAATAATTAACTACTTGTTTATTAAAGAGTTGGAGAGCCGGAGCCGGAGCTAGTGGATAAGTGCTTGATAGCTCCGGAGCTGGAGCTGGAGCTGGAGCCAGAGCTAGTGAATGAGTACTTGATAGCTCCGGAGCTGGAGCCGGAGCTAGTGCTCTTGTACAGTGGCTCCCCAGCCCTGCTTGTAACCACATGAAAATCAGAGTACCTTCTTAGCAGTTTGCTTTTATTCCATCAAAACAGTCTTAGAAGTTTCGTGTATGAAAGAATATTCTTGTAGTAGGCAGTAGTGTATAATAAAGGTGTGAATTTAGAGACAGTTTGTGTGCATTATAAGAGAACAAACTCAGTTTGAGTTTTACTGATATTTCTACAGCAAGGTTTCAAATTCGGTGTTAATTAACTTTTTTCTCTGCCAGATTGTATCATTAAGGTGTGA